>OZ020298.1:467343-704809 GCA_963971205.1 Aethes cnicana | reverse complement strand
GATATTCTTTCAGAGTATGAGAAATGAAACCAATATTGCTGAATTAAAAAGGAAGATATCATTCTATATACATTATATATACATTCTAATAACGCGTTTGTTTTATATTTGGTGGTTAGGCATTCAAATGATTAGATTACATTAAAATGCAAGGAAAATGCGATGGAAAGTTTTCAAAAGGTATTACTTCCATAATACTAAAAGTTTCGTGTTCCTATGATAACTGCTGCAATCAATACTTAATGTTTTATTCAACCATAGAGCGATAATTCATGTTTTCATTCAGTAATATTCAGAAATTAATGAAAACAGCAAAATATTTGACAGCTATTTGCGACGTTGCCAACTTTCGGAGTAAACCCTCTTAACGCTAACGTTAACTTTAACGGACGGTTTGAATCAACTCACCCTTAGGTAGCTTACAAAACGAGGGGTGTTATAATAGTAGTTTATGTAACTGCTACATAATAAAGGTCCTTAAAACGCGAGTGGGGTTTTATAAAACGAGCCGCGAGGCAAGTACATACACAACTTTATCTACACTCATTTTATAAATCATCTAAGATGCTTTAAAATCGATCCACAATGGCGGCAATTTGAATACGTCAGTGACTCACATTCGATTTTCAAAAAGCATAGACTAATAGAGCCGACATTTGAGTTTGGAACCAACTTTCATTCTGTCTGACTGAAGAATATAGGCGGGCAATGCCATTCGAAGATGTTCGAAATTTGAGCGTCTTTACAGCATCAATTTCGATT
Source organism: Aethes cnicana (assembly GCA_963971205.1). Lineage (NCBI taxonomy): Eukaryota > Metazoa > Arthropoda > Insecta > Lepidoptera > Tortricidae > Aethes > Aethes cnicana. The sequence continues at coordinate 704,047 of OZ020298.1, read as the reverse complement.
TTGTATAATGAATTTTACCCATCTAGGAAATTAGCTTTGACAGAAGTCGCTGTCATAACGGATGTCATTACTACCGATTTTTGAACGCATCTTAGAGGATTTATGATATGAGTGTAGATAAAGTAAATATATAATTCGGCATACCAATTTCAATAAATAATAATAAATTGTACCATATAAATTTTATTAGAGATCTTCTACTATCTAAAGTCCCGCGCCTTCACATTTCAAAACGCTTCAATTTTTATTATTATTTTAAAAGCACCACCAACACTCTCACCGCATAGTTGACGGCTGTCTCAGCACGCATACATGTGTTGAGAGTGTTGGTGATGGATGCTTTTTAAATACATTGAAGCGTTTTGAAATGTGAAGTCGCGGGACTTAAGATAGTAGAAGATCTCTACTTGTTAACATTATTTCTTATTTTGGTATGAAATACGATCCTAACGGTGAAACATTTTATTCCTGATTTTCATTTTATTTTTATTTTGTAACTAGCTTCTGCCCGCGACTTCGCCCGCGTGGATTTCGGTTATCACGCTCCCGCGGGAACTATGCGCTTTCCCGGGATAAAAAGTAGCCTATGTCCTTTCCCGGGACCTCAACTATATCTATGCCAAATTTCATCTCAATCGGTCCAGCGGTTGAAGCGTGAAGAGGTAACAGACAGACAGACAGACAGAGTTACTTTCGCATTTATAATATTAATTAACCAGCATCTGCCCGCGACTTCGCCCGCGTGTAATTCGGTTATCGCGTTCCCGCGGGAACTATGCGTTTTTCCGGGATGAAAAGTAGCCTATGTCCTTTCCCGGGACTCCAACCTCTATGCCAAATTTCATCTCAATCGGTCCAGCGGTTGAAGCGTGAGGAGGTAACAGACAGACAGAGAGACAGACAGACAGAGAGACAGACAGATAGACAGAGTTACTTTCACATTTATAATATTAATATGGATATGGAGTCTTTCTGACGATCTCAATGTGAATTTCTCTTATTTTGACATGATTTTGATGAGAAATAAATGTCTATGTCTATGTAACGTTTTTAATGGAGCCCCAGGATAGGGTATAGAAGTAGAACCCTTTAGTAAGTAATATGGCTTGCTTCTCACCAAACCCAAGCTTCCAGGTTTGAGCTGCTCCTCGCTGAAAGTTTCCCTGAAGTCTAGGCAGACGGGCCTGATGAAGGGCGTCACTTTCACCGGTGTTTTTAGCCGGAGCACCGCGATGTCACTCTGAAAATTCGCAGCGGAGCCGTCGTATTGCGGGGGTATCCTTATGTATTCAATCTGGAACAGCCGTTACGATTTTAAATAGGTTTTTATTAATGAAAGCGGAAACCAACCGCCAGAATAATGGAAAATGGTGACTGCAGACAGAGAAAAGGTATGTATATAGAGTATACGAAGACTGACAATCTTCTTACACTATTTGCTCCTTACATTGCGGGCTGCGTCGTAGCCACACCGTAAAAGCTTTTTATCTACACTCATGTCATAAATCCTCTATGATGCATTCAAAAATCGGTAGTAATGACATTCGTTATGAAAGCGAGTTCTGTCAAAGCCAATTTCCTATCTGTGGTCATACAGTAAAATTCATTTTACAAAATCGATATCGATAGGTACTGTAATGGCGTTCAAATTTTGGACATCTTAAATGGCCGCCTATATTCTTCAGTCAGACAGAACGAAAGTTTGTTCCAAATTCAAATGTCGGCTATATTTAGTCTATGATTTTCGAAATTCGAATGTGAGACACTGACGTATTTGAATTGCCGCCATTGTGGACAGATTTTGAAGCATCTTAGAGGATTTATAAAATGGGTGTAGATAAAGTTGTGAATGCAACTGTGCATAATTATGCAATAAAACACTCGTGCGATATTATTATGAAACTTGCCTGACGGCTCGTTTCATAAAACCCCACTCGTGTTTTAAGGACCTTTATTATGTAGCAGTTACATAAACTACAGGCTCATTGAGATGATAAGCAAGTACATGCTGGAGCGAGTACTCTAAGTTTCGAACCTATAATGTAAAAATTGCGCAGTAAGAAGTGAGCCCGAACGTCGTTTTCGTTTACAATTCAAAAACGTCTCCAAAAATTCACCCGAGGCGTCTTTTGTCTTTATCCCTCGTTATGAGGTTAGACAAAGAGAGACGCAAGTCTTTTACGCCCTCTCTCCGCGCACCTGTCACGAAATTTGGTCACAGTTTCACTTATTTTACCTAGTACTTTCATGTACCTATAGGCTCAATGGTATGGAGGGTTGAAGTAAAGGACCGCAATCTTTATAGTTCCAAAAGTGGACACCAAATCCGGTAGATTGGGGGCGCTGCGGTCGCCACTCCAGTCAAGCCACCTAGGCGGATAGTCTGAAGTAGCTCCTTCAGATGGCGCTGCTGAGGCGAAAACGCAGCGAAAACGGTTGTGAGGAGAGTGTGTTTTGTTTGGTTGCTTATCAAATCCGCTGGACATGTTTTCAACTGTTTCGCCATATAAGATTGCGCTCTTTATCAAGACACATTTACAAGAATTTTGTCAATTCTCTACAGGTCTTTTAGTATTTCTCGACCGATTCTCTAGAAATTTCGTGATCAGTTTCAAAGAAAGGAGAGAATTTTTAATCGATTCGATTTTTCCATTATTTTATGGCGGAGCTGTGGGTTTGTTATGATATTAAGCTATGCAAAAGTAGACTAGCAAGTCTACATCTACCAGGGGTTCTATTCGAAGTCTTAAATAGAGACAGGGAAATCTCGTATCGCTGCGCTCAGGCGTCACGGCGGCAGCGCTCAGTTGAACTTTCTAGCAGCTTGAAGTTCGGTGGCGGGAATCTCCCTTTCCTTATTTAAAACTTCGAATGGCCAGAGCCAGTACTTTATTTTTATTTTTTGTTTATTTATTTATTTACTAACTTGTGCCCGCGACTCCGCCCGCGTGGAATTAGGTTAACGCGCTCCCGCGGGAACTATGCGTTTTCCGGGATAAAAAGTAGCCTTTGTCCTTTCCCGGGACTCCAACTATCTCCATACCAAATTTCATCTCAATGAGTCCAGCGGTTGAAGCGTGAAGAGGTAACAGACAGACGACAGACAGGAAGGATTATAAGCAAGCATTAGTTAGAAAAGTATCAGGAGCTACATGAATAATACTTACATCAGATTTGTGAGCCGCCTCCCTCGGGTTATTCCAGGGTCTATAAATCTTTCCCAGGGCAACCGAATAAAAACTCGCGTCAGAGGAATAATCGAAGCAGTGGGCAGCTGAAAATGAAATAATACTGTTATTCTAATTCCCGTAATCTGTGGTTATAAGGTAGTGTTGTGTTGCAAAACAAACCACGACTGCCCCTGTAGTACGATATACGACCTAAACTCTGTCTCTACCCCTTCCTTATCTGTTATTTGAGGTAACCCAACTTTAAATGCGAGTGGGTTGCCTGGCTAAACATGGGTGAAAAGGTGTGAAGTAAAAAAATAAATGTAGTCTTTTTTTCGACCACCTTTTTTTCGCAAGCCAAAGCGTCAAAGTATGTATACATCGACTTTTTTGTTGTTCGAACCTATTGCAGAAAAATAGTTCATATTGCTCCATCGTCAAACTTGTACAGTAAATTGGAGAAAAACAATTCAAATTGCTCAATAGTCAAAAATATCTTATTTTCTCTACTAGAGAAGAAAAATCGTAGAGCGTAGCAAATATCACCGAACGTATAGCACGACACACCTTAGAAGGCGCCCGTCGAATCACTTGAGCCGTTGAGGCAGAGTCTAGTTGTGGCGTGCTTTACCGTGGCGAGACTGTACATCATACGAGGGGCGGCTGATAAGTAATCTCCTTGGTCAGAAATATATACAAAAATAATGCTGGCTGGTATGGATTTATATTCGTTTGTTATACTATTTTCAAAATGTATTACATTCATTTGTTTATTGCATCACGTTTATTTGTCTCCTACAATTGTTTCGAACCGCGCTTCGGTGATTAAGTTTTTGATTAAAGAAGGGAATACGCCTTCGGAGATCAGACAGTGTATGTTACGTGTGTTTGGCAGTTCGTGTTCTTCCGAATTTGTTATAAAGTTTTGGTCAAAGCAAGTTAGGTCGTGAGAGCCTGGAAGATGATCCTCGTAGCGGAAGACCAGTTTCGGCCGTCACCGATGAAAATGTAGCCAGGGTGAAAAAAATATATATTAGAGGACCGACGAGTGAAGCAGTGGGAGATAGCTAGAGATGTGGGCGTCAGTAAAGAGCGAGTCAATGAAATAATTCATGAGCATTTGAACATGTCCAAGGTTAGTGCTCGTTGGGTCCCCAGAATGTTGACTGCATTTTACATGGAGAGGCGTGTCAAATGTTGCGAAGAGTTTTTGGACATGAGTCGAGGGAAAGAGGAAGAAATAATTTCTAGAATTGTAACATGTGATGAGACTTGGATTCGACAATGGGACCCGGAAAGAAAGCAAGAGTTGTTACAGTAGAAATTTAGTGCTCATAGATTATTTACCGAAGAAAAATACAATGAATGCTGATTATTACTCAAACTTACTATATCAACTAAGGCCCGGTTCCTATATCCACGAAATGCCTCGTTTTGCCTACGGACGGTTGATTTTTGACATTTGTTCCATAGAGAATCTGTCAAATTTTAACCGTCCGTAGGCAAAACGAGGCGTTACGTGGATATAGGAACCGGCCCTTAGAGAGACAATAAAAGAAAAACGACGAGATAAACTAAGCAAAGGAATTCTGATTTTGCACGATAACGCACCAGTGGTAACTTCATTTGTTGACCACTGGTAAATTCATTTCTGTTAAATTCATTTAAAAGTGCCCAGATGTGGCCTATTTTCTGAATAAATATTTTCATTTTCATTTTCATTTTCAGTGCATACCGCCCGCACAACGAAGCTAGCAATTAAAGACAATGGCTTCCTAACCATCGACCACCCCCCTTATAGTCCAGATCTAGCCCCCTGTGACTATTTTCTGTTTAGACTTCTCAAGAAAGACCTCAGGGGACGAAGGTTTATGACCGATAACGAAATGAAGGCTGCGGTTACTGACTTTTTTGACGACAAACCGAAAGATATTTTTTTAATGGTTTAAATTCAATATTTGAAAAATGTAATAAGTGCATTTTATTGGCAGGGGACTATATAGAAAATTAAAAAAAAACTGGCCACGACAGTCTTTTGTTTCATTGTTAGGTAGATTACTTTTCAGCCGCCCCTCGTATGTAGGTATATGTAATTTGTTGTGTAGGTATACTTGCCGGTGAGGACAACAGATGTGGAGACGAGCGATCCACCGCAGATTTGTTGATACGGAATGGTCGAATGCCGATAAATGGTTGCGTACCAAGGGAACCTGCCGTGTTCTGCCCTGGTTCTGTTGAACACCAGAGCATCACTTTCCGTGGAGATGGTGCCGCACTCTAAAGAGAGGGAGATCATCATTCTTCAACACTCTTTCAACATATTTCCCTTAGCCACCAAATAAGTATCTAATAGGTTCTACGTACCAGTAGCGAGACGCACCGCCCCGCACCAACACAAGTTACGTCACCCCGCGCGCGGCGAACGTGCGCGGCTTGCCATAGCAAAACCGGTCGGAACGAGATAACTTCTGTGTGTATATTACGTTCAGTTTGTATGGAGTGTCATTGTGGGTGTGTTTAACACTGATATATTTAACGCCATATTTAACGAATTCACCACCGTTAAGGTTCTTGATGCAACCCTCGCTTAGCAGTGCCTATTATACTTATGCCCTAACAAAGCAACCGCTGCGTTCCGCTTTCAATATTAGAGGTTCCGTATGGTAGTCCTCGTTCTTCGATTTCACGGCTCTGAATAATAATTTCGCCTTAGGCACAAAACCAGTGCTTGCAGATCCAGCATAGCAAAGAATTAGTCTGGCTCCCTTTTCTGTTTTTTGGTTTCGGAATCCCCCAAGATTATTTTCGTCGTGCCACATACGTTTCCTTGAGTGGTTTTGGTTAACCCAAGTCTCGTCGAGATAAGCATTTTATTTTATAATATACAAATACCACGATAACATTTTACTAATTATTGTTTAGAAATTAACATTGACCTATGATATATACTTAATAGATAACTAATTATCATGAATATAGTTAGTTAATAATAATTAGTTATCTATTAAGTACTCATTTAATAGCTTCCACACATCCTTGTTGACAGCTCGGTTTATTACCCCACCGGAACGATCGTTTGGACCGTACTATAGGGAGGGTCGGGCATGAAGTTGACTAGCTATAACTCTGCAATGAAATATTTCGTTGCTATGAGTAGGTAATTAAGGGCCAATTTTTGAAAAAATAATGGGATCTACATGCACGAGTATGTACCTACTACACAGGTACATACGAGTGTACCTTCTTATTATTAAAATATTTTTCGATTTCGATTCATATACCACGGATGTATCGTCCCATCCTACGAATAATGGCGCAACTGCTAAACGTTACAGGAGAAGCATTTTTGTGTTTAAAATAATCACCAGCAAAGCGAATGCTGTATGAAACTTTCAAGATACGCACTTAAAGTAGGTAAAGTATTTACTAAGAAGTATGAAATAAAATAATAAAGTATCAAAAATCCTTTTTCCACAGTGAAATTAAACAACATTTAAATTTTCCGCAGACTAAGGACCCAAGTGAACAGTAAGTACGACCTTATTAGTATTATTTATTTATTTATTTATGTACCATTGCAAGTAATTATGTATTATACTATAAGTAGTTAATTATTATGTATTATTAGTTGTCGTTTGCTGTCGCTCTCCACTCACTAAGGCCTCCCTGAAAGCCAGCGTCGCGGCGCTCCGTGCCACGGCACATGCTGAGAGGAGGACCTTTTTGTGTCACATTTCGGCACCATTGTATAGTCTTAAGATTTATCATTATTGTACCTAGTATAAGTTGGTGGTGGTGTCTTTTGTGATATAATAAATGATTTCTATTTATTCTATTCTATTCTTATTCCTCGGAGTAACAGGGACGCAACAGTAGTTAGGGCAGTCTGGAGGCGCTTCAGAATTTTGCTTCAAAAAATATAAGCATAAAATGAAACTGGTACGTCTTCAACAAAATCATTTTTACATAATTACAAAATGGAAAAACATTCTTCAAAATTGCAATGTTAACTGAGTTTTTGAAGCCTTGAAAAAAAATCAGAGTGTACGATAATGTATAGCGATAATCAGTAAGACCTCACGACGATAAAATGAAGGTACCTTGAGCGGTGGCGCAAGCCAGCAGCGCGAACAGCAACAGCACGGCCCCGCGCGCGTCCATCGTGCCCGTCGGATGCGGACTGAGCTGCGGCACGGCGCGGCCGCCGAGCATATAACGTATTTCGGTGTTGGCTTTCAAGGCCGTCTACCAATCTGGGGCTCTATTCGAGTTTGCAAAGGAAATCTGCAGCCAGACAGAAAATTGTTCGGTGTGATGGTACGGCCAAGTGACACAGCCAATCCAAGGTGTCCTGCCAATCCACAGTGAAACAGGTAACTCCATCCGGTCCAGAGATGGATGAGCGGATAAAGTGAGATGGCTCGCATTGCATTGCACGAGCTAACATTGAGAGATAGTCTATTTTATCCCTTTTTTTTGCGCTGGGGAAATTCGTTTACGCATACCACTGGCCCGAGGGGAGGCAGGGTGGTTATGTGGGACTCGCCATCTATAGCGGACGGAATACCCACTCAAACCCCAGCGATTCTCCTCCACGTTGTACGTGTGAGAGCTGCGGGTTCGCTTTGGAGCATTCTACCGCAGCCCTCTCAGCGGGGGCCCCTTCACTGAGGGCCACCTCCGGATGAGTGCCCCGGGAGAATTTCGAGGCACTCAAACTCCAGCGGACTCAGTTGGCGGACGGCGGGTCCCTCCGACCCCACCGTTCAGTCCGCTAGGGTGGGGCGTTAAGGTGCGCGTAGCGCCTTCGCGCTCTCCCCACCCTACGTCGTCGGATTGGGGGCGCAAATGGATCATCCTCACGCCCCCGCTCCGCGGCCTCCTTCTCCGAAATAACATTTTCGCAGAAGGAGGCCATCGCCTCCCAGCACCTCTCGAGCATACTGCCGACGATGGTCGGCAGCGAGAGGTCTGTTCCGACAACGGCGACCAGGGCACTCAGTTGGCTTGCCCAGGCCGCACACTCCTCCACGGTGTGGCGCACGGTGTCGGTATGTGCGCCACACTCGTGGCAAACCGGGCTCTCCTCCCGGCCCGCGACTCGATGCAGATACTCACCGAAGGCTCCGTGTCCAGTGAGTACTTGAACCAGGCGAAAGGAAAGGGATCCCCACTTCCTGGCCACCCAACGATCAAAATGGGGCAGAATTGCTCCCACTGTCGTCAGAAGTCTATTTTATCCCTGTGTGAGGTACCGAACCGAATAAACCGCTGGTTGTTTTTTCGCAGCTTACGAGTAGGTACGGAGAAAGATAGATAAGCGCCGCTGTCTATGTAATGGGCACGTATGACGCCCGGGTTTTTTGGGGGTCACGACCTAACGGTATCAGTTCGAAAATATGCTCACTGTCAGTTACACATTTCCGTAGGTACTGAGAAATAACATGTATTCACTTTTTTTATAGGTTTCCCATAGGGGTAGGCAGAGACCTCTTCCTTCCATTTTGCTACGAATCCTCTCTCGTTTCTTAAAATGCTCGTCGGCTTAGAGTATACTTTTGACCTGGCGTTTAGTCAAAATGTCTTGAATTTTATCCAAGAAAATTCGCCTCCGTGTTCCTCTTCCAACAATTCCGCTCACACTAGCCACATAATAGTACATTACAAACCTAGGGCGGTGAATTCGTTAATGTCCCAGATCGCAGGTTTCTGTGGCCCGAACCGAAGGTGAGGGCCATAAAATATGCGATCTGGGGCTTTAAGAATTACCACCCGTGTTTTGTCTAAAGTTTTACGTCTTGCCTTGGCCAGGAAGTGAGATTTTCTCCCTGCGTAGCGTGCAGAAAATCCCACTTACGGCCAAGGGTGACGTAAATACTTTTTTTAATAACTACAGTTTCTCAAAAAGTAAAATTTCGATACCTGTTTAAATTTTGTATGAAATATTTTGTTTTTGCTAAAATCTTTTCACGCTACAAGCTTGCCTTAGTATTTGTGCCCTTTTTGATTAAAATTCATTAAAAAAACCATGTAAATATAATTTTACCTTATTTTTTTATTAAATGAACAAAGATCCAACCCACATTCGCATTTTTATTAAAAAGATCCATCCCCTTTTATTGGTTCTAAATCAGGTAATAAATGCTTTTTGCAACAGATCAACATAACAATTAATAGAGCTAGCCATCTTCTATAATTGTACATTCAAACTTTATTAAAAATATTCATAGAACATTTTGTACACACATTTTTAACAAAAACTGCTTTTTCTCAAAACTGTCATGCTGTGGGTTGGATCTGGTTTGCAGAACTGCGTCCAATTATAAGTGTGAAAGTAACTCTGTCTGTCTATTTGTCTGTTACCTTTTCACGTTGAAACCGCTGAACTGATTGAGATCGGTATGGAGATAGTTGGAGTCCCGGGAGAGGACATAGGCTACTTTTCATTCCTGAAAAACGCATAGTTCCCGCGGGAACGCGATAGCCGAATTCCACACGGGCGAAGTCGCGGGCAGAAGCTAGTATTATTATAATTGCGAAAGTAACTCTGTCTGTTACTTCGTCACGCTTAAATTGATGGACCGATTGAGATGAAATTTGGTATGGAGATAGGTAGTTGGAGTCCCGAGAAAAGACATAGCGAGGGTTCCCTGCTCAAACCCGATAAGTCGCCTCAAGAAAACAATAAAATTTTAATTTGACATAGAACACCGAAAGTTCACAATTGTAAAACATTATCTCGACTTATTGGGTTTGAGCAGGGAACCCTCGATAGGCTTCTTTTTATCCCGGAAAAAACGCATAGTTCCCGCGGGAACGCGATAGCCGAATTCCACACGGGCGAAGTTGTGGGCAGAGGCTAGTAAGTTAAATTATAAGATCGCACCCTGACACCCTGCTATATATATATAGACGACTACCTTCTACCCGCGACTTCGCCTGCGTGGAATTCGGCTAACGCGTTCCCGCAGAAACTATGCGTTTTTCCTTGATACAAAGTATGTCCTTCCCCGGGACTCCAAAGTATCCCCGTACCAAATTTCATCTGAATCGGTCTAGCGGTTTAAGCGTGAAGAGGTAACAGACAGGCACTCGGAGTTGCTTTCGCATTAAAATATTAACCTACGAGCTTGCACCCGCGACTTCGTCAGCGCGGGGTTTCATACTAATCTGCCCCCCCCCCCCTTTAGTTAGATACCTACTTAAAAGTAGGTTACTTATTTTTTTATTCCTTAAATACACCCAGCTTATATACAGTGTGTCCTGGGATAAAGTGCACAAGCCTGTGGCTATTCGTTTGTGCACTTTATCCCGGGACACACTGTATAATGCAACGCATTCTTTTTTTTGTGGCGTCTGAACGACAACTATAACGTGTATGTCTGTGTGTTCGTGTGTCTGTCAGTGGCATCAACGTCGGGTCATAGTGAGGCTTCGTGACTTACAGTGGCAGCATTGTACATCTTACATTTAAATGCTTCCTACCTATTGTACTTACTACATATTTGTCGTTTAAATAATACCAAAACATTTATTTATAAATACAATAACTTATTACAGTTCAGTACAACCCTTAGTAAGTAAGTACCTACTCACTAAATATTAGGGCCAAATGTTGTATAAGAAATAAGTACGTCATTGTGTTGTACTCAATATTGTTTAACAGTTAAATTAATTTAGGTATTAGGTAAGGTATATGTTTGATTTTTCAACTATAAGTTTTCAGTGAAAATAAAAAAACAACAACAAATAAATATTGCTTAAACATTTTTTTTTATTTATCCTTACCAGTTTGCTTATTAAATAACAGAGTTATTTGTTACACAAGGCTGCAAAGTCGTTAGGTACATACCTATTTGGCGCGAGTTCATGTGTCGAGCTGGCGGCTGGCTGAGCAAGGTGAAGCTACGTTTATACGCGCGTGCCCGAGCTCGTGAACGTGCCCGTTGAATGTCGTTTTGAACGCCGTGCATGTAAACATACAATGATCTTTGCCGGACAACCGATAGGAAACCGACGGCCGACCGATCGACGGCGTTCACATGCACATTCACGAGCGCGTTCAAAAACAGCCTGTTTACACGCTCGTGCCTGGGAACGCGCCCGTGAATGTCGTTTTGAACGCCGTTCATGTAAACGTACCATGAAGGAGGCGAGTGAAGGGCATTGAGCCGGGGCGAATCGCTTCCTACGTCGCCCAATTTAAATTTCTTGTAATCGGTTCAGTTATAATGTATTTTTCACCTCACTGGCTCGAAAGTGGTCGTTTTGCAGCTTGATATCCGAGCGCAATAGTAGATTGTTTATCAAGGGACTAAAACAAGCCATTATGACACGAGATGTTTAGCCACTCGAGCAGAGCGAGGGTGGCTATATTTCGAGTGTCATTATGGTTGTTTAGTCACGCGTTAAACACTCTGCTTTTCACTTCGAATGCGAGGAAAAAAACGAAGTTCAATACAAAATTACGATATTTATTATAACAAAGTAGATAACCGGGTACTTCCCGATGACCTAGAATCATGAAATTTGGCCAGAAGCAAGGTCTTACAGCACACGTACAGGAATAAATCTGATAACCGTAAATATTATATATTTTGGTGCAAAAAAAGCCAATTTACAAATACAAACTTATCATTTGCGGTGGGCCCAGTAGCCGTGTCTACTTCACCAACCGCAAATAATAAGTTTGTATTGTTAAATTTGCATTATCAAGTTTGTAGGTACGGAACCCTCGGTGCGCGAGTCCAACTCGCACTTGACCTGTTTTTTATCACGTGACGTTTTGAATGATATTTAGCCAACAGATTAAAACTTGAAAACTATTAATATATTTTAAAACTAATTGGGGTCATGCATTATTAAATGAATTTACTTTAAATAAAACAAGATTCACAGGTATTCGTAATCATTAAATCGTGTTTCACGAAATTAAATCGTTTTTTCACGCCCTAGAAATTGTCTAGGTTCACTGGAAATGGGGATAATCCTCCTTTCACAAACTCTGTGGTTGGCTGTTTAGACGGGTTTCCAATGTAAATAAAAAAAAATACTTTAGTCCCTAGAGACTAAAAAAAAGCTTTAGTCCCGATGTGCAGAGACTAAAGTAACATTTTAAGAGCGTGAGAAGCAGTGATCGGATATTTGGATTCTCCCTCGCGGGATATCAAGTAGAAAAGTTAATATAGATACGACAGTTTCCCGCGAAGTCGAACAAATCGTTCAAAAATAAAAAACCGGCCAAGAAGCGAGTTAAGAATGACTCAACTCGTAGAGAAGATTATAAGACAAATAGTAAACTATTTGTCTCATAATCTTCTTTCGGCTGAAATGATAATCATAAAGAGGAGGAAGGACGCTGTGAGAAAAAGACTCGGATTATGCTTGCGACTATATAGGTTCAGTGGCGGACTAAGCCTGTCAGGGGCCCGGGGCGGAAAATCTAAATGGGGCCCCCCTCCTTGTCTGTGTAGATGTGTTGATGGTGTATGTTAGGCTCCCGTGCACTGACTACCTAACACATTTAGTTGAAATTTGTTCGCTTACCATTAGGTGGCCTGTGTGCTCGTTTGCATTTATATACATCCATACTTAATATTATAAATGCGAAGCGAAAGTAACTTTTCACTTCTCATGCTCTTAAAATGTTACTTTAGTCTCTGCACATCGGGACTAAAGCTCTTTTTTAGTCTCTAGGGACTAAAGTAAAAATTTTTTAATTGACATTGGAAACCCGCCTAAACAGCCAACCACAGAGTTTGTGAAAGGAGGATTATTCCCATTTCCAGTGAACCTAGAGAATTTCTAGGGCGTGAAAAAACGATTTAATTTCGTAAAACACGATTTAATGATTACGAATACCTATGAATCTTGTTTTATTTAAAGTGAATACATTTAATAATGCATGACCCAATTAGTTTTAAAATATTTTGAATCTGTTGGCTAAATATCATTCAAAACGTCACGTGATAAAAAAACAGGTCAGGTGCGAGTTGGACTCGCGCACCGAGGGTTCCGTACCTACAAACTTGATGATGCAAATTTAACAATACAAACTTATTATTTGCGGTTGCTGAAGTAGACACGGCTACTGCGCCAACCGCAAATGATAAGTTTGTATTAGTAAATTGGCTGTTTTTGCACCAAAATATATAATATTTACGGTTAACAGATTTATTCCTGTACGTGTCCTGTAAGACCTTGCTTCTGGCCAAATTTCATGATTCTAGGTCATCGGGAAGTAGCCGGTTATCTACTTTGTTATAATAAATATCGTAATTTTGTATGGAACTTCGTTTTTTTTCCTCGCATTCGAAGTGAAAAGCAGAGTGTTTAACGCGTGACTAAACAACCATAATGACACTCGAACTATAGCCACCCTCGCTCTGCTCGGGTGGCTAAACATCTCGTGTCATAATGGCTTGTTTTAGTCCCTTGATAAACAATCTACTATTGAATCTCTGTTGCGTCTTCACGCTCAAATCGCTTCACCAATTTAGAAGAAATTTGGTATGGATGGAGATAATTCTAGTCCCGATGAAGGACATAGGCATAGCCTAATTTTTATCCCGGAAAACGTATGTAGTTTCCGCGGGAACGCGAGCGCTACAACCGAATCCTACGCGGACAAAGTCGTGGACAGAAACTAGTACATTTTCTAATATTAAAAATGCGAAAGTAACTCTGTCCTCCTTACACTTCAACCGCTGGACCGATTTAGATGAAATCCGGTATGGAGATAGTTATATTCTCAGGGAATGATCCAGTAACCTTGTCGTTTGAAAGTATGAGTAGGTAAGCGCGAAATCAGGCAGTTAGGATTTTTTGCAGGCTTGTTTATGTTGTTGGCCTAATGTATAATCCAAGTTTGTGACCTGATTACTGTGGTGATTTTGATTACAAAGGACTAGTTTTTGATACCACCTTCTCAGGACGTTTTTAAAGAAGACTAAATTTGCTATGATATGAGACTAGAATCGTCTCTGTATACCCAATAGTTTCTGAGATAAAGCTTTTCAGAATTCATAATTTTTCAGAACTTCGCAATATTTTAGAAGTCACTCGAACAGTTGTAGCAGCATGTGTTTCCAATTACCTCCATCGGAGTGTGCTAGTGTTGCTCGTGTGGGGTCACAAATTGGAGTCACCTGTAGTATTTTTATATTCTACTAGCTTTCGAAGGCGATTTCGTATGCGCATAATCATCAACATTTAAACTCCCGTTTTTCCCATTCCCGTAGGAATTTTGGAAAATCCTATCTGCACCTCTACACCTCTTAAGGAACCTACATGCCAAATTTTAGGTTCTTACGACCAGCAGTTTCAGCTGTGCGTTGCACACACCAAAAGAACTTTGGGGTAACCATCGAACGACTGCCACGTTACACCTATAGTTAGCAGACAACGCTCAGCCAAAACTGATGGTCGTAGGAAGCTGAAATTTAGCATGTAATACCTACCGTATTACGCACTAAGAGAGGATTTTTTAAAACTGTTACGGGAACGTGAAAAACGGGAGTTTAAATTTTGATGTTTCTGTGTATTACGAAATCGCCTTCAAAAGCTAGTAGCATATAAAAATGCTACAAGTGGCTGCCATTCGTGACTCCACACGAGCAACACTAGCACAATCCGTCGAAGGTAATTGGAAAAACATCTCGATAAAGCTTTATCTCAGAAACTATTGGGTACACAGAGACGGTTCTAGTCTCATATTATAGCAAATTTAGTCTTCTTTAAAAACTGTCTACAAAGGTAGTATCAAAAACTAGTCCTTTAGGGTCAAAATCGCCAAAATCTGAAAAGCATCCGAATTTTTCTCGGTTTTTGTTATTTTTGACAAAATTGCGTTCGGCGCTCGAGATTAAACTTGGATGATACATTAGGCCAACATCATAAATAAGCCTGCAAAAAATCAGAACTACCGGATTTCACTCACACGCTGATGTATAAAGTTACTGGATTAGAAGGACATAGGCCACTTTTTAACCCGGAAAAACACATAGTTCCCGCAGGAGCGCGATAGTCGAATTCCACGCGGGCGAAGTATTGGGCTGAAGTCTAACTAAAAGTCTTCTTTAAAAACTTCCTGAAAAGGTAGTATGAAAAACTATTTAATTAGGGTCAAAATCGCCAAATCTTTTTTTATTTTTGACAATGTTGCGTAAAGCGCAATAACATATATCATAAACAAGTCTGCAAAAAATCAGAAAAACCGGATTTGACGCACATGCTGATGTACTGTTACTGGATTAATTGATGTATTATCATTATATTCCCTCGGAGTCCATATTATGCGCTTAACACGGTACCACGGTACGGTACGGTCGTTGGACTTACTAATTTTCCCGCAACTTCGTATGCGCAGAAAGTTTAAAATGAAAAATCCCGTTTTTTCCGTTCCCGTGGGAATTTCGAGAAATCCTTTCTTAGCGGATGCCTCGTGTCATAACATCTACCTGCATGCCAAATTTCAGCCCGATCCGTCCAGGGTTTGGACTGTGCGTTGATAGATCACTATGTCAGTCAGTCAGTCACCTTTGAGTTTTATATATTTAGATAGCCTTAGATTATGACGATTTTTTTCCTTTGTTTCCGAAAAAATCAAGTGTTTTAGCAATAACTAATTATCTTTGGAATGAACTGTGGGGCAAGAAAGTCCTGGAGTGGCGTCCGCGAACCGGTAGACGAGCTGTCGGTAGGCCTCCAACAAGATGGAGTGACGACCTTGTAAAGGTCGCGGGAACGCGGTGGATGCGAGTGGCACAGGACCGGTCTGAGTGGCGCGCCTTGGGGGAGGCCTATGTCCAGCAGTGGACGTCTATCGGCTGAAATGATGATGATGATGATGATGATGATGAACTGTGGGGGCCCTCACGTCAACTAGATCGAAACCAGAACGTTTACCGTTTTAAATTGCCGTATCAATAGGGTGGCAGTGGCGCGTGGCAAAATTCCCTAACTCACTACCTGGGCTGAGGGGGCCCCGGCCCAAGAGGCCGCGAGGAAAGAAAATTTCAGTTTTGAAATATTGTAAATTAACGGGGATGGGGCCCTATAGATTTGCCTTGGGGCCTCGAGCGTGAGGTGGTACATACAGTTATATATCGCTGCCCAGTCGAAACTATTTTTTCAAGTTTTTTTTTTGCCTTAAGTACTATATTATTTGGTGATTTGGGGGCCCCCTAGGACCGGGGGCCCGGGGCGGACCGCCCCATTTTGTGCCCGTCAGCATGTGTTCATAAATTCTTCAAGAATAAATGCATCAACTTATGGTGGTTAGGCGGTTGCTTCCTTAGCAACCGCGTCCATTTATTCCTAATTCCAGCGGTCGGTCGTCAGGTAAGCAATCGTGGTCGGATCCAGTTTTCAAAGCATACGTCGTCGTCGGGGCTAGCAGTATTGACAGTTCAGTAAGCGTTAGCAGACGTTTTATAGTTAATTTACAAAAAAATAGCAAAACACGTACGGCCATGTTCGTACGAATGAAGCAAGAACTGTCACCGTCAACAGTGTCAACACTTGTTTTTCAAGAAGTGAGTAGTGCTGCATTCTTGGACCAAGGAGACACCTTTATTTCAATCGACATAACACAAAATCAATTTCTTTTTTGCCGCGAAATCTACGGCACGGAAAATTCTGAGATTTTTCTCTTGATACGGAAGGTTATTCCTATCCATAAAAAAATCGAGCACATTTTCATTTTTCATCCATAGCAATTATTCAATTGGTGCAGCGCTTAGGTGCAGCGTAACAAGTTATAAATTAGTTTAAACTATTTTTTTTTAATCTTTTGTCTTAGGCACGCGCTAATCACCGGTTCCAAAATAAAATAAAAAGTAAGTAATAAAACAATGCTCACAAATAGCTACCATCTTCATCGAGTCAAATTACAATAGTGTACCTGATCAAAAATCTAATGTACCTTTTGCTAAAAATAAAATATAAGTATACGGAACCATTTTTTGGACAAAGTTGTTTAGTTGACAAAATGGTAGTTTGTTCTAAATAAGTGCCTGACCTAAAAGTTATAGAAGGGTCCTACCCTTCTATAACTTTTAGGTCTGATTAAAGTTCTGTAAAGGTTTCAGGTAGTACCGCTTACGTCGTACAATAGTCCATACTCACCACCAAAATGCTTACCTATGTTTTATAAAGGTCCAAAAATAACCTTTTAGTGACGGTTTGATTACATAGAAATCGTATTTAGGTTACGTAAACAACCATCTCATCCCACAAACCCTTTTATCTAACTTTTGTATAACGTTGTATCAATCAGTTGTATAAACATTTGCACAACCTGTACACTGGCACAATTATGCGACGTTGCATAATACACTCGTATAAACGTTTACATATCTTATATTCTGGCATCATTATACGATGTTGTATAAAGAGTCGTAAAAACGTATATACTGAACTAATTTAGAGGACTTTTTAGTTACAGGACTAAATCGTTGTATGAATCACCGCTATACAACGTTGTAGTCGTTAAGTTACTTCTATTCAACTGTTATAGATGGAGGCTAATCGCTGGTCAGTTCTACATAAAAAAATAATAATAACCGAAAGTCGCAAAAGAGAGGTTTTTAGGACTAATTTATTTGTTGGGTGCGCTGTCATTCCATAAGCGAGAGATTGGTTGCGGGGTTTTTTTTTTGTGTAGAGATTTATTTTAAGTCGTTTATAAATTACGTAGGTACTTACAATGTAAATCCCTCAACGTTGCCCTTAGCCAAGGCAAGATGTAAAATTTAGAGACAAAACACGGGCGGTAGGCCTAATTCGTAAAGCCCCGGATCGCATATTTTTACAAACACCTGTGATCTGGGACATTGACGAATTCACCGCCCTAGGACTATAATGTACTATTGAAGCCAGTTAATAAAATGCTGTCGTCAGAATCATTATGTTTATTACTCTCCTCTCACTGGCGATGACAGCGAGTCAACCGTACGAGCATCGCGAGCGCTAAGGCCAGACGATGCTCTCGATCCAAGCGGCGTAAGCAGACACCCTGGTGTAGATGCCGGGTTGGTTTAGTTCACCGCAGTTTTTCCCGAAAGAGGTCACGCCGATCACCGTGTACATGCAGTGGATCCGGTTGTGGTTGATCTGGAGGGGACCGCCGCTGTCGCCCTGTGAGAAGAAGCAAATATAACTAAGGCTGGTGAAATTGCTGGCACAGCGGCATTCCATTTTAGGCCAGGCCTGAGGTAGGCAACGCATTCCAGGTTTTATGGTACCTAATAAGAGATCATAAAAGATTTCGATTCCGATACTGTAACAGACAACAAAGGACGCGTGGGTATACCAATATAATACCATGGGCGATAGGCTGACACCTGTTACTACATGCCAATGATGATGATCTCATTACCCTCGAAACTTTGTCAAAGGTGACGTGATATGACCTTGAAGGTTGTAACGCTCTGCTTATCCCGCAAGTGAAAACAGGCGTGATGATACTGTGGAAGCTGCGCTGACACATCTACTTTGTAGACTTATAATTTGCGTACCCAATGACACTATACATACATATAGTTATAGAAGTACTAGCTGACCCCGCGGACTTCGTACCGCCTTAGAATTTTTGTTTTTGTGTATGAAAAATAGTTTACGTCCTATTCTCAGACCTACTGAACATACACTCCAAATTTCATAAGAATCGGTGGAGCCGTTTCGGAGGAGTTTGGTTACAAACACTGTGACACGAGAATTTTATAGATTAGATTGAAAATTGCTTTGATCCGCGGAAAACCAGTTCCCGTGGATATATCGGGATAAAAAGTATCTTATGTTATTACCCGGGTCTCAAAACTATCTCCATACCAAATTTCATCCATATCGGTCCACTCGTTGCGACGTGAAGGAAGGACAAACAAACCTACTTTCACATTTATAATATTAGTATGGATTCCATAGATGGGCATTGTTAGGGCCAGTCTCCGAGCTTTATTTAGCATTCTCTCTTAGATATGTTATTGACGTGCTACGAGGTCCGAGTATCCGAGTGTTCTTTGATCTGCGTGCCTACAGCATCTCCACGAGCTAACAACAACCCCCTTCACAATATGTATGTGTATCTAAGGCTGGCAATCCGCAACGGCGCTACGCACGTACACAACAAACATTTGTCCATGCTTGGCGCGGCAGCGCGTTGCTCTGCACATATCCACCAACATTTTGCTACGAAGCGTGTGTGTAGTACACACACGCTTCGTAGCAAAATCCGTGTACCCAAATAAAATCCGTTTCGCACCTCAGATTTGACTCACCTGTATGCAAAATTCAAAAGTGATTCAAGAGTGTGCATGAAGTCCCCAATCCGCACTAGGTCCGCGTGGGGACTATTAGCCCAAATAATCTCGTGAAGAGAGAGAGAGAGAGGAGGCCTGTGCCCAGCAGTGGAAACAATAGGTGGTAGTTTGAATCTGATCCCCTTTGATATGATTTTCAAATTATCAACATTTACAATTGTAAGTATTATTTATCAATAAATATTTGTCAAAAATAGTTACTTGGCAAGTGTCTTTGACCTCCGTATGGTCTCCGAAGCACATTTGAGTCCTCTCATCGTATCCCTTCTTGATGAGACGTTCGGGGCGGTATTTGCGGGAGCAATCTTGGCTCGCAAACTTCACTAGCGTCACCTGTGTGTAAGAAGATCGGTTTAAGCACGGTACATCTAAATAGGTACTACGTTCAGTAGCGCCACGTACCCCCCGCACCAACGCTAGGTTACCTCCCCCCGCCCGCGGCGAACGTGCGCCGAGAACGTGCACTCTGTCATGATCGTCGCTCGCAACAATTGCTTACATAACATTACCTACAATACGAGGATAGCTCGCGCGTGCTCGTTCCGTCCGCCAAACCTAAACCAGGTTCACGCAGACTCGCGCACGTATTGTAAACTATCTTATAGGTATTAGTGTTCGATTTGTACGGCGTGTCGTGGGTGTGGTTTAGGAATCTGTTTGTCACTGCTTCACTCCCTGTACTTTATTGAGACATCAAATCACCAAGTCGGGGGACTAAGTATTAAGCAAATTTAAGACACAGTAAAATCTGGTGGTTTGGTACCTTCTCGACGGAAAAAGGAAGAAAAGACGTTAGAGAAAAAAATGAGATCAAGAAAGCAGCCGGAGTGATTTAAAAAATAAATAAATAAAAAAATAGAACCGACTTCAAACTCCGACAGCATGTGTAGTTGGTGTCAAGTTCACTATAAGATACTCATAGCTTTGGGGTGGTTCACTTGACACCGACTTCACAAGCTGACGGAGTTTGAAGTCGGTTCTATTTTTTAATTAAATTTTTTTTTTTCGGCTATAATTTCCAAACATCTGTACGATGGGACGTAAGTCTCACTGTAGTCTTTGAAATTGATGCCAAAATCATACACATGCTAACAAATTTCGAGGAGTTTTTTCGTTTTTTCATGGATCCCATCATCAGAACTAAACCAAATTATTAAAAGGGTTCAAGTTGGAGGTACACCTTTCAATTCAAAAAAGAATCATCGAAATCGGTTCACAATTGACAGAGATATGCGTGGTCATACATAATGTATATATATACGCGTCGAATTGAGAACCTCCTCCTTTTTTTTTCGTCGGTTGAAAATAATAAAATAACAGTCGTGGATAGAAAAACTGGCTACAAATTGGGAGGCAAGCTGATGAGCAACATTTGTATTCAAGCCCAATGCCACTAGGCCACCTCGGCTCTCTACCGAGGTGGCCTAGTGGTTCGCATACCCTCCGCCTCGCATGCAGAGGGGCGGTGGTTCGAATCCGGCTCGCACCTCTGAGTTTGCTTATGCGCGAAATTCAAATTGAATTTACCACTGAGCTTTTCGGTTATGGAAAACATCGTGAGGAAACCTGCACGCGAAGTGATTAGGGCCACTGGTATTCCTGCTCACCAGTTGACGCCTCTATCTGCAAGGTGGTGGCTGTCAATGTCAACGTTTTGTCATTTCATACAATAGTGTCAATGTCACCGTTTGACATTTGACATTCCGGAGACCTCAGTGTTGCCAATTTAGCGTGTTTAATGGCACATAACGTGCTAAATTGGCAACATTGCACCTTGCAGGACAGCAAGCGCCTCTCGTGATGATAGGAGGCCTATGCCACGGAATATTTAATAGTACTACGTACAGAAATGGCCACGGAATCACAATCTAGCCCGCGCGCTACTCGCGCCTAACTTGCCTTACTTACCGTCATTTGTTTCATCCAGAAATGGTAAAAGAATCGTTGGCCCCCGTACTGGTACACACACAAGTACAGGTGTGCAGACGTCCTCGCACGCAAACATTGACACTTCATTCGAATTGTGTTTGAAATCGCGCTTTTATAGGGCGTGTCCGCCGTGTGGCTGTACAGTCACCAGCAGAAGTAGATAAGCTGTCCAGGTGTTCAAAATGACCTACACACGACCTTATTCTTAAGACGTTAAGGGCGTGTGTAGGTCATTTTGAACACCTGGACAGCTTATCTACTTCTGCTGCTGACTGTACCCAGCAGTGAGACGTAAATAGGCTGTAGTGGTGGTGGTGGAAACTGACCTTCTGAAGGATATCCTTGACCGTCCCGAGGGTCTCGGTGTCTCCCCATCCGGCCACGGACGCCCGCGAGTCGTTCACGGGCTGGCCGATGTCCAGGCACGCCGGGATAGTCGTCTCGTCCAGGATTATCCTGGAATAGACAGATTAAATCATAAAGAAAGCTGTGAGGATTCCATTCTTAAAATGTTCCGCGGATGAATTCATTCGGTTTAAAATAAAAAAAATCAATACATGGAATTTTGAACTTAAGTATTTCTCATTCATTCTCATTCATAAATAGGTGGTTTGTTGGTGGTGAAGGAGACAAACACATCACTAGCACTGGTAGTTAAAGCAGATTACACGGTTAGTGCCGTCGAAAATGTGTCAAGCTTGACTTTGTAATCTTTTGTAGCTTGCAATACTGGCGTTTTTTCTCTCATGCGGGCTCAATATTGATATATCTTAAGAAAGCCTGAACCGCACTGTAAGAGTTGTCTAAAACAGTTTGTCGTTGTCAAGAGTTGCAACAAAATGTACCTATATCTGAAATTATATTCTTGTCAAACGTGTCAAAAATAGATTAACTTAGTAATCTTTTCAGCGACTTGCAAGAAAGTTCTCATCATTTAGGTATGATTAAGTATTTATTTATTTAAACTTCATTGCACATTCAAAATGTATACAATTGGCGGACTTAATGCCTAAAGTCATTTTCTACCAGTCAACCATAAGAAAAATGATTAGGTGCATCAATATCAGAAAGAAACTACAGAAATACTAGGAAGATAACAAATAATTTCAAAAGAGGATAAATTTACATAAACATACATACAAATTATATAAAAGATAAACATACATAAACTAATACATACATAAACCAGCCGCACGAAGCAAAGAAAATGAAGGATTCCAAATCTACGCGACCTGCTCAAACAAATGCTTCGCAGCATTCGCTTGAAGGAGAGCTTGGTTAAGTATGAATCAATTTAGAACATTGGTCGTTTATTTCAAAATGAATATCTACCTGCTGATTGTTAACAGCAGACAAGGTGCCTGCTCGTTTGTTCACCTACACACCTACATGTAAAAGATCCAAATTGGTGATGATGTACGTACCATAAGTTCTATTGATAAAGAAAAATCCGCACTGTGCCCGCGTGGGACTATGGGCTATAGCACAAACCCTCTAGTAATGAAAGGAAGCGCGCCCAGCAGTGGGACGTGACTAAGTAGGCTGTGGTGGTGGTGGCAGAGAAAAGTGGTAAACTCACGGCGTCTCTGTCTCCAACAACGCTATGTCGTTATACTTGGAGGGCGGGCGGTACTCCGGGTGCTTGATGATCCGCTTTATCTTGTGCACGCGGGACGCGGGCAGCGACTCCGATTGCTTCAGCAGACCCACCTTGGCGTAACTCACCTTCACTCTGCAAATAAGTAACACTTTATTGTAAACTTAGCTTAACTTCGTCCGCGTGGAATTCGGTTATAGTGTTCCGCGGGAACTATGCGTTTTTCCGGGATAAAAAGTAGCATATATATTAACCAGTATTATAAACTACCACCCATATAATTTTTTTTTGAAATTCGTCAGTAGTTTTCGAGTTAAATCCGAACATACATACATACAGAATTTTTTTCTAAAACTCATTGTGTTCAGTATCGTTTATTATAGCCCCCTTAACTTGATAGTTTCTTAAACAACTACGCGGGCCAATGATTCACTCTCCATCTCCGGGTGAAACAAATGACGGTAAGGGCGAGTTGGGCGCGAGTTGCGCGCCGGCTAGATTCAGGCGGGTGATTCCGTGGCCATTATGTATGCAGTAAGTGCTATTAAATATTCTGTGTCTTGGGTATACGTACTGCTTTTTGGTGGAGGTGCAGTGTCCAGCTGTGAGGATGAACCGTTCGCTGATAACGGCTCCGCCGCAGATCTCCCCAGTCCCCGTTTCGTTGGGGTCGCCAAAACCTAGCAACGCCTGGAATTCATACCAAAAATATACTTATATATCAGTGGAACATGCAGAAAGGGTCCTGATGTTGCTTGGACAGCGTACAACATAACATTATCCAGGATCTGAGACTACGCAAATATATAGTACGAGTAAGAAAGGAGTATCAAGGTTAAAAAATAAAATTGAACTTCTCGAAATATAAGGCCACACACACCGTATACGAGTACACCGAGCGTCAAGTGGCTCTCTAGAACGACTTGCTTCGCGGGAATGATTTATATAGCTCAAAAAATAGTACCCTAATAGTACCCTACGCCCGTCAAATTTCACCGCTCTATCTATAATAGAAGTTGAGATATTCCACCACTTTACTTTCTACGAATCTGACTGAATTACTGTGTGAGTTTCCCTATTAAAGCTGCCCAATTTCGAACACCGGGTTTTAGTTAAAGCTCCATCGAGATCGATAAAGAATTAGTGACGCGCTATGTTGCAAATGTGTCACTTGCTATCAGACCGTCTTCCTATTCGTCGATCTTTAGCTATAAAAACCTATCAAATTATAGGTGAAGACAGAGACAAGGTCTCACCATGTGTGGGAACTCGCTTCTCTTGGCATCGACTCCCCCAACGATGAGCTCGTCGACCTTATGGTTGCAGTTGTTTCGGCGACTCAGCCGGGCGAGGTAGTCCACGCCTTTGGTGCAAGGATACACCAGCTTCTCTTGGTATTCGATACATTCTGGAAGTCCACAAAAAACTAAATTCAAACGTCGGTTTTGACGGGCGTGCGGTGGACACAGGGCATAGTAAATTTATATTTTATATCGCTAAATCGGAGTCGTCATCTCGTGGTCGGTGACGTCCTGATGACGGTGGCGGTGGACAAAGTCACCGACTTTTACAAGTCAGCCAATGAATCAGAGCTTCTTAAAGACAAAACGGCAGGTCGACTTTCAGAATTCAAGGGTCCGTTAGGTCATCAGGTGACCTAACGGACCCTTGACGGGGACGGACGATCATCTAGTGTTAAATATGTACAACTTTTTGTTTTAAAATACCTCTCGTGACTTGATACCAAAAGTAAAAGTGCCCCTATGTGGCCAATTTGCTGAATAAATGTTTGAATATTGATTTTTTTTAAATCACCCTGTGTCAATCAGAATCCTATGTGTGATCTTGTCCAATGACAGAACTAACTACCAATAGGATACCTACCTCAGGAAATGATTTTCTCACAAATGATCCTAATTAGTGATCTAGGCTAAAATTATTCAGCAAGAAACCCCAGATGATCGACTAAAGTTTGGTTAGCACGATAAAAATATGATGGCACTTCTAGTACTAACTTTTCAGATGGCGCTGTTAATTTCTTGACAAGATTCTATTTCACAGCTTGTTTACTTCAAGGCTTAGTGGACGCTCGAGTGACGTGCGGGGCGGGATGTGCAAACAAAGCAAACGATGCAGGCGTCCTGAGTGCACGCCGCCAAGATCGCCTAGCCGTTTGCACGCTACGCCGCACGCTGTGCCCTGCTTTGGCGACGCGACGGGCGGGGCGTCGGGCGGCGCGTTAAGCGTCAAAATCAAACATGTGTCGATATATGGTAGTGTTTATGAAGTAGCGTTGTCTCGCGCTTATTCCGTAAATGTATTATTTTACGTCACTTGACGCCCAACAAGTCGCATCGCTGGAGTGTTAGCCTTATACTTACTGTCCCAAGCTTTCCTGCCGGTCTTTGGGGCCGTCTGAGAGCTGGGTATGGGCGCGCAGCCTCCAGCGTTGGGACTGTTGTCCCTGTACTCCACCTCCTCAGGGATATACGGGGTAGTGCTGGGCCTAGAAGGTGTGAGGGGGTAAGAAACTGTGCATATTTGTGGGACGTAGATCAGAAGACTGTTGTATTGAGGTAGGTAACTGGCGGTGGTGTAAGTAAATGGTTTTCTGTTGACTTCTAATACTTTGTACCTAAAGCAGTAGTAGGTATGGTCCTCTTATTACTGACTTAAAAATATATGGTCCTCTCATTAATTACTCTAAATTGGAAAATTTTAATACTCCTGACATACGCAATATTTTCTCTTATATGTAAAATTCTCGTGTGTTTGTAACCAAACTCCTCCGAAACGGCTCGACCGATTCTTATGGGAGTGTATGTCTGAGAATAGGACGTAAGCTATTTTTCATACCAAAAAAAAAAATTCCAAGGCGGTACGAAGTCCGCGGGGTCAGCTAGTATTAAGAAAAGAGCCGTTTACTTTTAAAGGGCTGCACCGATTTTTTTTCAATCATACCTAGTTAGCTGAAGAACACTCTATAAAGGTGTCTTTCAAACAAAAACAACTAAATCAAAATCGGTTCATCGGTTGCAGAGTTACGGGACCAGACAAGCAAACAGTGAAGCAAACACGTTTAACTTAACATTATTATTTTTTGTGTTGGAAATCAAAAACATTACTTACGTCAAAATGAAACTATTCCCTAAAACAAAAAGACCATAGGAGAAAAGAAGATGCATTTATTTTACTAATAGACCGGGAGATGCTGACACAGAATTCCGAACCATTTGTACGCAGGCTGGCGAGTCTACAGGGGTATAATTACGTAATGACGAAAAGGAAAATCATGGTCATAGCGCCCGGTACTGGGCCCAATCACGTGAGCGTTAATCGAACGTGTCGCATAAATTACCAAAGTTGAACGATTTGTACCACAAAAAATCCTGTATTTTCCGATATTTATTTCCTATAATTACCTCACAGGAGCTGGCGTAGCTTGGTATCTATCCTGGTTTTGATTGGGACAGCACACTATGGGGTTTCCATCTCTGGCGAAACCGCAAATCTGTCAATAAAGAGGCAAGAATTTGCCATTTTATCATCATGCTAATCTGTTGCCAAACAGCAGGGCTCGCGCTGGCTGTATCGTGTTCCGGTAAGGGGGAGCCGCTGAAATTACCGGCTTACTCGTAGATGCATTCAATCTTAGTCCTTGGGATTGGTAAAACATTCGCAATCATATTACGATTATTTTTGTCCAGTGGTACTCGGTGAGATGACGAAATACTTAGGTACCTACTGCTCGTGTAACCCACTGATTGGTGAACGATGGCCCGAACTGATAATTTGAAATTTACCTTAATGCAAGACCACAGGACATAAATTCCATCGAGTGTTGGGCTCCGTTAATTTGTGTAAACATGTTCAAAGTTCACCTTGTTTTTCCGGGGGTTAGCCTGCGCCGCGGGGCAGCTGGCGATGTTCTGGCAGGTCCCGGGCACTCCGTTGTTGTTGCACGCATCCCCGGAATAACCTGAAGGACACGTTTTAACCGACTTAAAAAATTCCAAAAGGAGGTTTTTTTAAATCTTTATTTATTTACAGGGTTTTTGATGTCACTTTCATCGCGACACACAACTACAATTAAGGAGGAGGTTCTCAGTTCAGTTTCTAATATAAGTTCAGATTATATTTTTTGTTTTTTTTTTTGTATGTCTACCTTATATTTAATATTAACCTCATGTCTAATTCAAATTATTCTACTACTACTACTTACAACAGCCTATTTATGGCCCACTGATGGGCTCATCACGAGAGGGTTGGGCTATAGTCCCCACGCGGGCCCAGTGTGGATTAGGGACTTCACACACATCCTTGAATTACTTCGCAGATGCGTGCAGGTTTCCTCACGATGTTTTCCTCTGCGACCCTCAGCATGAAAGGCGGTAGGTCGAACCACTAGGCCACCACGGATTACAGTAGAAATTGGAAGTATGAAAAAAATGCAAAAGGAGGCACACTTTTGTGATGAATAGTTTAGCTACAATTCGGTGGCGAAAATTTTCATTGCACACAAATTACAAACGCGCCACACAAATTACATTTTTAACTTTAGTGTCATGAATTTGCTAAATAAAACTAACTTTTTTGACTTTTCGATTTGTTTGCATTCATAAAAACAGCACACGATATTTCTCAAAAAATCGGTCATATGGTGTAAATGAAAAAAATATTAAAAATCAAAATGCGTTTCTACAAACTAATTCAATAGAGCATACAATAGAACGTAATGTTATTGTATTTATGTTGTTTTTTAAAGATAACAAGTATAATTAAGCATATACAATGCTCATACTGTCGAAATAAAATCTAAAATGTAATTTGAGTGGCGCGATTGTAATTTGTGTGGACTAAAGTGGCACACAAATTACGCCACCCAAATTACAGCAAAAGTGCATTTTTTTTTTGTCGAAACCATTAGTTTTAGGTAAATGACGATAGGAATATTGATTCTCGATAATCTTAACTATTAAACGCTTAAATAGACATCATTGTAAAAGAGTTGAATACCTATGCAATATTTACTGGCCACACAATTTGTGTGGTTGCTGAATATTGAAGGCTGACCAAAAACATCGTGTCAGGAACTATCCTATTTTTCTAAATTACAGCAAAGACTACGGGTCCACTGCGATCGGTAATCAAACGCGAACTAGTATGTCTTCAACGTAGTAATTGAATAATGGAGTTAAATAGCTCAATCAATCAGTAACCAGCAGGTATTTGCGAGTCATTAAAAGTCGTTCGCGCGCGGGACAAACACACTACGATCTCTGTATTTTTAAATTATGAGATTTCTGCATGGTTTTCTGCTATATAATATAGGCCAGGAAGAGCCCTTTTAAATCCTTTTTACAGAAATGTATTATCACAATCACAGAAAAAGTTGTATTCATTTGTCTGAGCGAAACTATGCGTGTGACATACCTCACAGCCATGCTAATCGTGCATTTTCGGACTTTCAATATATATTTTTTGCGTATTAATAGCTCATTATCATTAATTAAAACCTTTGCCTCATCATAAATGATGGCAAAGAATACAGCCATATTTTTTTCTTTTTGGAATATAGCATTTTTTTTTGCAAGCATGGGACATGCAAAAAACTCGTGTTGAAAATTCACCCTTTTTATTTTTCTTTTTTATCCTGTTAAACATCTGATGAAGAATGCTGTCTACATTGGCAGTGTTTATCTGTATCTCTGTAGGTACGTATACCTACCTAATTATGTTTATATTCAATTAATTGACTACGCTGTCGGTGTCAAGAACTGATGCAAAGAAAATGACATCATTATCTATCTATCTATCTATACTATAATAAAAAAGCAGAACCCGGCGTGTCTGTACATAGAAAGAAAAGTTCAAAAAAAACGGAGGGTCTAAAGATGTATGTTAGACCACAAAACAGCGATTTTTAGAAATCTTTTCCGTCTGTCTGTTTGTTAGAGTTAATCTCCGAAACTACTGTACTGATTTGAATGCAGTTTTCAAGAGTAGATAGAGCATCATTTGGAGCAACATATAAGCTATGTTTGATTAAAATCGGATGTCGGAAAGAAAAGTTATCGGCAATTTTATATTCCACGCGTGCGAAGTCCCGGGCAGAAGCTAGTTATATAATAAGTAGCCGAAATAAATTAATACGATCTGTGATCAAACGGGTTTCTCTAGCAATATTCATACATATCTCAAAAACGACTCTAACGATTGAGACGAAATTTTCAATAAATAAATAAATATCTTGGGACATTTCACACATATTGACCTAGCCCCAAACTAAGCAAAGCTTGTACTATGGGTGCTAGACAACGATATAAATACTTATATAGAGAAATACATACATATATAAATACTAAACATCCATGACTCAAGTACAAACATTCGTGTTCAAATATAGGTAGGTATATAATAGGTGGATTACGGAGTATATTTAGTTAGGTCATGCCCAAGTAGGTACTAAAATTTAACTTGCCTTGTGTGAATCCATTTTCAAAGCACAAAGCGAACACTAATAGCAGCAGTGTCCTTAGCATTTTTTTTAAATGAAAAACATGCGAACTTGACCTGCGAGGGAGCGCGACTGGCGAGCAGGTTGGGTGATCGAACGAGTTTATTGTATATATTCATAAATATGTATATTGCCTAGGGGCGCAGAGCTGTAGATCTCGCGAGTTTATTTTTCCATAGCATTGTTTTTACATTTCCAGTCCCATAGTCTCAGCGTTTTTGAAGTTTATTTTAACTAGCTTTTCCCCGCAACTTCGTATGCGCAGAAATATTAAAAAGTAAAATCCCGATTTTTCTACCTGCATGCCAAATTTCAGCCCGATCCGTCGAGTGGTTTGGGCTGTGCGTTGATAGATCACTATGTCAGTCAGTCAGCCAGTCACCTTTGAGTGTTATACTTATATTTAGATTTAAAATTTAAAATTTAAACTGAAAAGGTACTTGACAAAAAAAACCGAGTAAAAGTGTAATTTAATTTAGTAAGCAGGTCACAAAATTTTATATTTAAGTATAGTCTAACAAAGGTCTAAGGACGTAGGAGCACAGTATAACATTTAAAAAATTTAATGAAAAATAAAAACCGACTTCAAACTCCGACAGCCTACAAATTCGGTGTCAAGTTCGCTATAAGATTGTCATCAGCTTTGGGTCGGTTCACTTGACACCGACTTTGTAGGCTGTCGGAGTTTGAAGTCGGTTTTTACTTTTTTATTTATTTTTTATTTTTTAGGCTACAGTTTCCAAACATGGCTACATACAATGGAACGTATGTCTACTGTAGTCTTTGAAATTGATGCCTAAATCATACACGCGCTAACAAATTTTGAGCAATTCCCTCAGTTTGTCATAGATCCCATCATCAGAACTGAACCAAATTAAAATGGCACCAATCCGGAGGTACCAACTTTTGACGAAAAAAAGAAACATCGAAATCGGTTCACAATTGACGGAGTTGTCGCGGAACATACAAAAAAAAACCCGACCAAGTGCGTGTCGGGCCACGTGCAATGTATAGGGTTCTGAAGTTGACGATGCCCTTAGTACCTTTCTAAGACTGCATCTTAGCTAGGCTGGGGTATGACGTGCCCGCCCGACGACGCCCCTGCCGCTCAGCATGTACGTATAATGGAATTTTAAATTATGGGGCCGAAGCCAACATTAAGAGGCTATTGGTACCTTTTACTAGAAATGTGAGATGGCCGCAACTGTGAAGGTCTGTCCTCCCAATAAGGCTGTACTGGTGGACAGCCCTCCCCAGTTGCCCAACTATTGGCGAGGAAGGAAGCGACTTGGAGTGGGCTATGTGGATGGGAGGTGTGGACTGGAATAGTGGGCTGTGGAGTGAGATAACGGACATCTGCCTGATCAATATCTCACATATTGAAAGTAAGGCAGACGGTGACTCGCCGCTTACACACTAACCAAGAGGATAGCCTTCGTGGGCCCCCTATACAGGCACGGGTGGCGAGGGAGCAACACTGATGTAAGCAGCTAAGGGTGTGGAGAGGTGTGCACCGGTTTCGCAATCGCGGGTCGCGCCTCGTGCGCACCTGGAGCGAGTTTCCCCGTTATTACGCAGATTGAGCACTTCCAGCCTTTCAAGCATATAGCTCCTGCGCTCCACCCTGGCGGCCAACTAAGACAATCCAGAGTCGGGGGAGGTGTGTAGCTGTGTGTATGTGTGTGTATGTGTTATTATTATTATTATTATTGGGGTTGTGTTAGAACTTAAAAGAGTTACATAGAGGAACACCGTAAGTGGTAGAAGTGATAAATCTTTGATCAGGTAGGTACTGTTCGAATATGGGCAGGCTCGTCCAGGGCAGTACCACACTCTTAAAGAACATCGAAGAAGAAGAAGAATTCATTTGCTTGAACATGTTGAATACAAGGTGACATTTCAATCAATCAATCAATTCATTTATTTGTCCAGAATACAGGTAATATTACAGGTGTTACATAGTTTTTAGGTACACTGTTTCTCGCCACAAGGCACACAAATATATTTAGTTACAGAACATGCAGCATGCTATCTTTACTTAAAATACTAAAACCGGTCATTTCGTTTACTTATGTACATTGTTCTATCGAAAATTCGACATGCAAATATTAAATTTAATACGAGTATAACGTTATATCAATATACTACAAAGCAATTTAGTTATTCTACAAATTAACAAAACGCATAATATTTATTGCTTATTATTTGTTTTCAAGATTTACAAATTCATTCACATTATAAAAACAGTGACTTTGAAGAAATTTCGTGAGTGCTTTGTGCGTGTGGGTGCGTGTGTGTGTGTGTGTGTGTGTGTATGTGAGTGCACATATCATTGGTGTATGAGTATCTCAGCCTCTTCGTAGGTAATGCCTTTTAATCATTGTATTATAATATTTTTACATTTAAATAGGTGTAGAGGGTAAACATTTAATATTTTATTAATAGCATTGTAAATATGGGGGGCCTGTGAACTATACTGTCGTCGAGCAAAAAGAGATTTGGAATTGTAAATGGGGGCAACGGTGTTTTTCCTCCTGCGCGATGGCAAAAGCGGATTGTAGGTAAGTGTTGTATGAAATTTAGTAACTGTATGTAATATATACAATCATATATGGTGATACACCCCAACTCCCTACCTCTTCAATCCTCGCATTCCGAATCGTGCCATCGCCGTTCCCTTGAGAGTTCGGCCACGCACTGGTAATTCCATTGGAACTGCCGGTGTTTATACAAGAGAACCTCCTCCTTTTTTAAACTCGGGTAGAACTGCATGGTGCGCAGCTTATGGAGTGGACATTATCTTGGCTGACGTGATGTTGTTAACTTAATAAAAATAAATTTTAATTAACCGCACAACCAGTTGAAAACAAGGAAAACACATAGGCATTTGCAGGCAAGGTGGTTTGAACGCAATCATTTATAGAAATATGAATGCTGACAAATTCTGTGGCATTAGGTATTGAACAATTAATCTAAAATACGAAAACTCAGTTTAAACCGCTGAACCTATTTGAGTGGAATTCGGTACTTATTTATTTACTAGACTTCGCCCACGTGGAATTCGCGGGAACTATGCGTTTTTCCGGGATAAAAAGTAGCCTATGTCCCGGTGTCCCAATTTAATGTCAATCGGTCCAGCGGTTGAGGCGTGAAGAGGTAACAGACAGACAGACAGACAGAGTTACTTACGCATTTATAATATTAAATATGGATTGAAAATATGGATACGGATTTACTTATAGATAGGTTTGACAAGCTGGTGGATGCGAGTGGCGTTCCTAAACGGGATGGAAAAAATGTGGCAGTCATGGGGAAAGCTAGTGGAAATATTATAAATGCAAAAGTAACGCTGTTTGTCTTTCTGTTATACCTACACCCTACCTCCTGGAGAGATTGTATGAAATTTGATATGGTTAGTTTGAGTTCCGGTGAAGGTAATAATAGACTATTTTTTATTGTTGTTTTGTTTGTTTAAATTTGCAGGCAGAATACATAATATATATGCATGGGTCAAGCAAAAATTATGTGGGATTCAGCTATCGCTCACACCATCAATCCCATCCATCGAAAAAAAAACCTTAAAAACATGCTTAGAATCGATAACTGGTACTGTGGTTAAAATACCGTCGTAAAAATAACATTATTTCTATTTTTTTTAACACGCTTTTATTAGGTCGACCTGTATGTAACTAGGTATGTAATGGGATCTTGCAAGTTAAATTTAACCCACTTTCCGATTTCCGATTGAGCTGAAATTTAGCAGGAATATGTAAATCGCATGACAATGCAATATTATGATGACGTGGAGCTGGAAGGTGGCCATAGGAACTCCGTAATAAAACTACATAACCCCATCGAATTTGAGCTCGTTTGATGCGTCTTGAAGGGTAGATGAAGGATTTAGTAGGAGGAAGGAGTAGTAGATGAAAGAAAAGTACAGTCAGCAATAAAAGCGTGTCCAAAAAAAATTATTAAAAAAAAATGTAATATTTTACATCGTTTAATTAGACACTAGGTCCTTTATTATTTTATTAAATCCAGGCGTTTAATTGGGAAATCATCAACTACCTACACTGCATTCAGCATCTATTATCCTCCCTCTATCCCGAGTCTTATACAAAATCTGTATTTGAGCAAGAAAATTCAAGGTCTATTTCTCTTTGACTGTTCAAAACATTTACTACCTTTCAGAACTGGCTCTGCATTACTAAGCGGGGCTTGACCATTTTAAAACGGGTAAAAGATAAATATTATGTCTTTGGAACTTTAACCCTATTTTATACAGTTTTAAACTTTATATTCCATTAACGCGAAATAAAAACATACTTAATGTCTTTAAAGTATCATATAGAACTGGTATAAAACCAGTTGTATCAACCAATTTACTAATTACGTCTGACTAAAGATATTCAATCGAAACTGACCTGTATTACAAGGTAAATACGAGTGTTACGCTATTTTTTATATAACAGTTAAGTTGGTTTGGCACGTTATAGGGAAAAACAAAACATTATACACATTATATTGAGGTGAATTTTAACACAATTATAAGAAAAATTGGTAGAAGTGGTCATGTTTTTGATATAGTGTCGAGAACAGTGTTCATTCAAAATGATCAGGTAAGTTCGTTTTTTGCATTAGTTTCAAAAATTAGTATAACCTAACTTTTCTGTTTATCTTAGGTAGGTACTTACATGAGGACCTACCTTTAGTACGTACGTTTACGTTTGGCCTTGCTTAGCTTCTGAAAAATAACTACTTCAAAATTTATGCAATTACAATCCATGCCATCATAAGTACCTACACACTTGTAACTAAGTAGTTCTAATACACCCTGCGTATGTTGATACGCGTTAATTCAATTTGGGAATATAATGAAACTGTGACAGGACCCTATTTCGAACCCATCGTGATAATATCGTATAAGAATTTTCAATATAGGTGATCTGACATTTTTGTGTGGAACTGTCATTTACGAAATCATTTCGAATAGTCAGAGAAATACTAGTCGTCATGGCAATATTTATTTATTTTGTATGAAAAAGTTGAACTTTTTTTTCGTTTATCAACTTACTTTCATTTACGGTATTGTTTCTGTTAATGTCCCATGTACTGTGTCGAAGTTAACGTCCCATGTACTGTGTCGAAGTTAACGTCCCATGTACTGTGTCGAAGTTAACGTCCCATGTACTGTGTCGAAGTTAACGTCCCATGTACTGTGTCGAAGTTAACGTCCCATGTACTGTGTCGAAGTTAATGTCCCATGTACTGTGTCGATGTTAACGCACATCAACATAAACGCGATGTATAATAAAATAATCCTATAATTCGATTTTGCAAAAATGTAAAACCCGACTGCGAGCATACTTTTGATTTCACATAATTATATTATAGGTATATATTACATATATATTTTTGTGATCCATTCATTCAACCATTCATTTTGATACCCCACTCGTTAGACTGATAAAAATACATTTTTGGAATCGTTTAAAATGCCTCCAAAAGTCAGCCATTTTGTTTTTTGCAATTATGATATACTTACCCAGTGTCACGATCAAGACGAATCTAACGACACCTCGCAAGCTACAATCCATCCAGCCATTTAGGCTACACAGCGTGCCAAAGAAATATACATACATACATACACTCGAAAAACATAAACCTTCCTTCTGGCGCAGTCGGGTAAAAATAGTGGCTTGACATATTATGTACTTAATAAGAAATTGGTTTTCTGTAAAGTTGGTTTACGGACGATAATTTAACGTACGCTTAGGCCGATCGTTCCTCTCTATCGGTTGTTCCGCGCTCTCGCTTGCGCGCTCGGCTCAGGCGGAACGTTACTAAGTATTAATTGCGCCACGTTTTTTCGTGGGCGCAGCCGGCTTTCATCGATTTATAAGATGTTACAAAACGTTAAAAAATATAGTTAGGGTCTCTTTTATAGTCCGGCGCAATAAAACAATTAAGTGAAATGATAAATTTATTTGCAAGAGGCATGGTAAAATAAAAAATGACAGTAAACTGGTGTTAAAAGATTGACGTGTGTTTGTATGTCTGTCCAACCCAACTGTAGCTACGCAACTGAATTTGATCTAGTTTAGGTATATTTTACATGTTATTTAGATAACAGTCGAGGGTGTTTAGCTTTAAATTTTAGTAAGTTAGGTATACGACTAAATTTGTTTCCCATAAAATGAGTAGCCAATGAAATTACTGGCATCTTATAAGTAGTATTAGTAGTACTTAAAACATTTCAATTATGTTCAACTACTTAGTGCAATACAAACCATGTATAAAATGTCACTGGAAGGAATCTAGCCTCTAAGACACAGGCTCGGCCTAGTTTAGATGCTAGAGTACATTAATATTAAATGCATGTCTATGTCTACTCTAACTACATTAAGATCTAGTTTTAAGCACTCCATGTACTTTCTCTTGTTTACAATAAAATTATTATTATTATTATTATAAGCCTGGAATCAGGGTTGGAAACGCATTCGAAATCTTATATGATTATGATTTCTTATGTACATGGGCCGCATTGACCCTTTGCCATCAGGTGGCCGGGTGCTCGTTTGCCTGCAAAGGTCGTAACTGCCGGCAAACGTTTATAAAATTATAAAAGTTTAGTAGGTAAGTAAGTAAATAGCACTAAGTTTATTCAGAAAAGAAGAAGTTAAAAATTAAAAGTGTCCAGTG
Organism: Aethes cnicana; assembly: GCA_963971205.1. NCBI lineage: Eukaryota > Metazoa > Arthropoda > Insecta > Lepidoptera > Tortricidae > Aethes > Aethes cnicana. Next base: position 667,813 of record OZ020298.1, on the reverse strand, counting down.
TTTGCGCGAGAAAGCTGCCGGCGCGAGGGTCTCCCGTTGCCTCCCTCAAGCGCTTCCCTAGCTCCTTGTGGAGCCCCAGCGCCCCTTTGCCCCACGACCCCAGAGTCTCCACCCCGAAGGCCACAAACTCATAGCTCGAGCCTAGGCAGCTATATTTATTAACCTTTAGGCGCTCTCGAAAAAAAAATGTTTTTGGGGCATACTATTACCAGGGGCGGACACTACCTATAAAAGCACGATTTCGAACACAATTCGAATGAAGAGTCAATGTTTGCGTGCGAGAACGAGAACGTCTGTACACTTGTAAATGTGTATGTACTAGTACGCGGGCCAAGGATCCACTGTCCATCTCCGGATGAAACAAATGACGGTAAGGGCGATTTGGGCGCGAGTTGCGCGCCGGCTAGATTCAGGCGGGTAATTCCGTGGCCATACTGTAGGTAGTACTATTAAATATTATGTGCTATTACCTGGTACTTACTTTGCTTTTCCTTTGGTCATGGTCACTTGTGTTGCATCGCCATGTAACTCTGTTTTTGGCGGAGTGAGAGAGGGCGATCACTGATTGTGTTTTCTGTTCATGATGGATTTGATGAGGTCTGTCCACCGTGTACCGTGCTGGAGAGCGCCTACGAGATCGTTTGCCCTCAATTTTCGCTTGCACCACCGTCCTGTTCCGTAAGTATTTGTATAATATAGCTACTTCATCGATTTCCAGATTGTTGGTGTATCTGGCAGTGGTCCGGTCAGCGGCCAGCATTACAAATCCGTCGTTAGATGACCTGCTTGCAGACATTTTTGGAACTAATCTGGGTATGACACTAAGGCTGCCTTTCCGCGGACCGAAGCGGGGAAGAGACTAGAGGAGTTGGGAGAAGACGTGTGGGAATCAAACAATCACAAGAGCGGAAGACGGACAGGGTTAAGTTAAGGTTAAGCCGTCGCAACGAGCTGATTGGTTGGTTCGCGCACGATTCCTCTCCACTCCGCTACTCTCTACTGGGAAATTCAGTCGACTCCAATTTTCGCCTTCATTTTTCGCATGTTCAAAAGTGTATAAGCAAAAGCAAAGCAAAATTATCTGAATACCTACCTAGTCGATCAACTGCATAAACAATTTACAGGCCCAGCACTGATAAGTGTTACATTATCAAATTAAGAATTTAGTTGGATTTGACATTCATATACAGAGGTATAACATGCGACAGCAAGATGGAGCGACAACCTCGTGAAGGCCGCGGGAAACTGGTGGAAGCGAGTGGCTCAGGATCGCTCTGAGTGGTGAGCCTTGGGGGAGGGCTCTCCCAGGCAGTGGACGGCTTTCGACTGAAATGATGACGATGACGGGTATAACCATACCTAAATGTTTTCCGTAGACAGTGCATTGGACGACAAACCCCCTCCCAAGGCCTGCGCATCCTTGGAGGGGCAGGAGTCAGACTGCTACGAGTGCTACTTCTGCAACGACACTCGAATCATGGAGAGCCGGGTGAACGGACCACCAGTCGTCGAGTTGGTGTAAGTCCCTACGACCTCCCCCCAGTCGGGCCATCTTGGAGGAGCAGGCGAGCCGCTATGAGCGCTAACACTGCAATGACACTCGAATATCAGAGACGCGGATGAAGGGGCGACATGTCGTCGACTTGGAGTAAGTTCCTACGACCTCCTCCCAGTCCGTGCATCTTGGAGGAGCAGGCGAGCCTCTATGAGCGCTAATACTGCAACGACACTTGAATATCAGAGAAGCGGATGAAGGAGCGATATGTCGTCGACTTGGAGTAAGTTCGAGCACACCCTGCCTACCCCTGGAGAGGGCTCCCCAAGGGTAGGCAGGGTGTACTGCAGTGGTAACCTGCCGGGCAACACATCTCCGGGACCCGAGGTCGCCCCAGGAGATCGTCAGCAAGGGTCTGCTATATGTCGTCAATTTCGTGCCCGCCCCCCCCTGGGGGTGAGAGACAGACAGGGCGGCAGGGTACCACGTGAAATTGATGACGTCATTATAAATGGACTCATCGCATCTCTTTCATCCATTCGTTTGACTCTACTACTACAACAGCCTATTTACGGCCCACTGATGGTCATAGGCATCCCTCTCATCACGATAGGGTTGGGCTATAGTCCCCTGTGAAAACGCGCGTGTTTGTCTCCCCGTTGTCGTTGTCGCCCCCCCCCCCCCCCGCCCCAACATCTGTCGCACCTCAAGGACGATCGGACACGAAGTTGACGACCTATAGGATTTCTTCAGCAGCAGGATTGGCGTAAAGATAGTGGATAGTGGATTAGGAGAAGCCATGTCATGGAGTAAGATAGTGCGCTACTCAATCTTACTTACTGATAAACAGCAGTGCTCGCATCGTTGTGTTACGGTAAGTGGTATTCTGAGAGCCGGCAAAATTACCACCATAAAAATGTCCACATGGGCCTCGCAGCAGGCGTCTTTTCACTGAAACGATGGATGTTCCACAAACCAATTTCTATAGTTTTCTTTAATTTAAATTATTTACATTTTATATATTGTCTTATTATAATTCGTTTATTTATTATTAATAATAATTAATTGTTTTTAAATATGTAATTAGTTTTAAATGTATTTGTTTTTAGTTTTATACATACATGTAATTAAAATATACTTAATTCGTTTGAAATTAAATTAAATTAATTAGCGAAGACTGATATTAAAACTAACTTCCATATTGTTTCAGGCTTAACAACTCGACGTGTTCATCGGTCAAGATCTGTTGCCTCTCTCAAAGTGGAATATTGGCGACACGGTAACTAATTTCTCCTTAAAATTCTGCTACTTACAGATACATCGCTAGACTCATGCGGCGACCTCACGAAGAGATCTTGCTATATACGTGTCGGTAGAAGCAGCGATCGTTGGAACACCGTCAGACGGAGAAAACTTGCTCGGTCATGTGTTTAAAAAACCTCTTGCAATTTGTAATGACAGGCAAAATCGCTGTCCAGAGGAACCTCGGGCGCAGGAGGAAGTCTTGGATGCGAAACCTTCGACATTAGACGGGCATTGCAAGCGCAGCCCAGTTATTTCACCTCGCAAGGGTTATGGATAGATATCGGAGCTGACCAGAATGTTGGCACCTTCGCTAGTCAGAGAAGCATGTGAAAAATAAGACAGATAAGTAAGTCGCGTAAAGCTAAGCGTAAGGCTGCCTTTCAACTGAGGTGCAGTGGGGTGGACATCAACCAATCACATTGAGGCTGAGCGGAAGAGGGGCGGAGTTCCGCGGCAGCTGTCGCATCGGGCAGCCCCGTGATTGGTTGATTCTGCCCTCGCGCTCTCGGGCGTCTACTCAGGCCGAGGAGTAAACGCCAGGGTCTTATATTCTCTTGAGATTTTGGGGTCCTTGCGAATACACCTCGACCCATTGGGATCTTTTGAGTAATCACCCTTCTCCATGCAGCTAATTCATTGCTTCTTCAATAATTTAATGATGGTAGTGCTTTGAAATCCCCCGGTTCAGGGTAACCGCTGCCTGGGAGTTTCATTCTGGGTCTGGCGAGTGCATCACATTCGCACAGACACCCAGAACAGACAATCAGAAACATAATCCAGAAACAGTCCGCTGCGAAGGACATAAGTATTATGACGCGCCCACTATTCTCTATCCATCTGGGTCCAGTGCATGATACAATAATATACTTCGCCAGGTATGCCACTTCTGTATTCTAAGCTGTAGTAGTGTGGGTGACACCCGAACGTCATTCGCACTGCTGTGTGTTGCAAGTGGTGTATTAAAATAATCCCCGACCCCCCTGTATCCTGTGAGTGTATCATTAAATTATTACGCTCATTTGTTTTTAACTTGTCCCATTTTGTGTGCTACAAGTAAATGACGTTTGTAATAGGTACGCAAATGATTTATTTTCCATTATAACGGCAGAAAATATTTCCTTGATTTTTGTTTTATTGCAATAAAGTGGCAACTCTACTTTGACGTGCCGGTGTCTCGCGCCCTGGAGCAGCGGACCTTGTTTTCGTAGACCATAGGTCCAGTGGGACGGATAACTGCTACGATTGGAGAAAGACAGAGTTGCATATGAGGTAGTCATGTTTTGTAGAGCCCGAGGAGATTGCGGCGTGAGCAACCCGGACGGCCGGCCGCGTAAGCGCCGCCCCGCCGTGCGCGCCGTGCTGCAGGGAGAGTTCCCGTGGAGGGCCTGGGTCTACAAGTAACCTTAGTCTTAACGTCTAGTTCACTTACGAAGGAAAGCCTGGAATGGAAGTCGTAATCCATATCCATATATCCATATTAATATTGTACTTAAATGCGAAAGAAACTCTGTCTGTCTGTATGTCACCTCTTCACGCTTCAACCGCTGGACCGATTTGGATGAAATTTGGTATGGAGGTGGTTGGGGTCCCGGGAAAGGACATAGGCTATTTTTTATTCCGGAAAAACGCATAGCTCCATCGGGAACGCTATAACCGAATTCCACACGGATGAAGTCGCGGGCAGAAGCAGAAACATATACGTTGTGACATCATTTTACCCAGTATGGGATTGATGGCCTGAATCCCATCCCAAGTACATTTTTTTTATACCAACTGGAAAAAAATGAAAGCTTAAAAATCATGATTATTAGAATCGATAGCTGATTCTAATTACACCATCATACCAGACTGCTTCCTGACGTGCACAATTGATATGTTAACATTACGGGCTCGATTATTTTTTATTAAACACACCAAAAACGAGACTTAATCGCCTAAAAAACTATTTATATTTTACCTCGATAGTTTTTTCGCGATTAAGTCCCGTTTTTAGTGTATTTAATATGAAAGTATCGCGAAAGTTTGAGACAATGTGTCGATTAATTATGTTAGAAAATAACGGAAAAATATTTTTTAATTAGAATTAATTGTGACTATTAAAATGACAACGCACAGCCGAAACCACAGGTCGTAGGAAGCTGAAATTTGGCATGTAAGTTCCTTGTGGAGTGTATAGGAGGGCAGTAAGAGGATTTTCCGAAATTCCCATGGTAACGGGAAGAAACGGGATTTTTACATTTTAATCTTTACGAAGTCGCTGGCAACAGCTTGTTTCCTGTAAAACGACGTCAAGATCCTTAGACTATACCTGTTGCTCACTTTCATTTGCAAAAACCAGATCTAGAAGTGGATACAGGAGTGATACTGGAGTATTGTTGGTTTAGTAGACCATTTAAAAAGAAAATTACACTATTCTATGATTAAATTAATTCTTACACATCAAGAAAAAGCTAGTTACTGAACTAAGTAATATTGAATTACATTATTCCAAAGCTGCACCAGTCTATCGAGAGAAGCAAACGCGCCGCGGTAGCGGTCGGCGAGAGACAAAATCAAAAACATAGCTATCAAATGAATTGTACCTACTTTTATAACAGCAGTATTACAAAATAACGAATTTTCAGTTAGAAGTGTATAATTAATGTGTATTTCAGAAAGAACTCCCAAACCCCGCTCTGCGCTGCGACCTTCATCGACGACTCCTCGAAGGCGCTGCTGACGCTAGCGTCTTGCGTCCAGGGGCTGTCTGCCGGGGGGATTGAGGTCTCCTTCACTAAGGAGGGGAGTAGATCCGCTGTCGAAAAGGTGATGGTGCATGGGAACTACAGACCAGGTAACTATAGGTCGTCTACTTCGTGCCCGACCGCCCCTGGGGTGCTAGACGACAGGGACGCCGAGGGTTGCGGGGCGACTAAACTCACTCATAGCACGAAACAACCACCTAATAGGCCATAGGACACTCGAAGCTCATATAAATCTCACCCTAGTCCAATACTTCTTCAGGCTCGTCCGAGGCGACATCCACATCCCGTTCCTACTGACCCAAGTCCCGATACAGACGCCTCCCGCCCACAGCCAGCGCCCGCGCCCCCGCAAGCTGCCTCTGCTCATCACTACGAGGGCCAACACCGTCGCATGTGGATACAACACACCACTCCACCTCGCTCTGCGGCTCATCAACACGATACTTACTGAGAACGACACGCTCGACATCTTCGCTGACTCCGAACCGAAATTTCTAGCCACAGCTGGTCACTATTTAGAAACCGCTGCTGTAGCTCCTAGCACTATTGTATAATAAATAATGTAATATTTTAACCCTAGTGTCATGACTGGCTCTAGCAGCTGTAAGTGTCATTTTTGTAATAATAATAAATAATAAGTACTGACCGTCGACAAAAATCAGCAAAGAAGCTGCGTATGACCGACTTGCGTGCCTATAAAATTTAATATATAAAATTCTCGTGTCACAGTGTTTGTAAATAAACTCCTCCAAAAGAGATGGGGAGAGTTAGATGTCACGAGTCCCCTATAACACACCACCGTTCCGTTATGTAGTTTATATACAATAAGTGTAAGCTCTTTTGTTTCGAAATTGACAATACCTCTACCTACTCGCTTCAGATGAAAGTACCTATTACTTCACTACCTTCACGGTGTGACATGTTGCAGGTAGCGACGTGAACAACATAGCGATCCTGCAGCTCCGCTCCCTCGAATCCATCCCCGCGTGGGCGTTCCCTGCGTGCCTTCCGGATTCCGCGCCTATGCACACCGTGCCCTGTGTCACCACCTCCGCCAAGGATATCCGGGTAAACCAACGGCGAGACTTGCGACTGTTTGTAAAGTCCGCTTGCACTAACACCGGGTTGGCTTCTAACGAAGTTAAGACGCTGACTAGAGCTAATGACCTTTAGCAATCGAGGCAGGCAACTGTCTCAGCGGACAATGTCTGTTTGCATTGGAGGGAGCGAGAAGCGACCGCGGCATGCGGGCGATATACGTAGAAAATCAGAAAAATGAACATTTAAAAAATCCCACATTGTATGAAAAATATAAATGAACCATTTTTTTCGTATGAATATGACGGAATAGTGTATTCAATTATAGAAATCTGCGCTAAAAAAATAACTTATAGAACTGTTTAAATAGGAGCAGAAGACGTAACTTCATGTTTTTTTTTTAGAACCGATTTCATGAAATCCTTTTTGGGTGATTCCAATCAGGAGGGACGAAAATGAAGTGATTTTTGGCACAGCATTTTTTTGGCATCTAAGGTCGGAGAAGTAGCTTCACAACTAGCTGAGGTCGTTCTTTTACTGATCTCAAACTACGAAACGGTTGTACTATGGGTGCTAGACAACGATATAAATACTTAAATAGAGAAATACATACATATATAAATACTAAACATCCATGACTCGAGTACGAACATTCGTGGTCATCACGCAAAGTTTTTCCTCTAGCGGGATTAGAACCCGCGACCATCGGAACAGAGGGCAGGAATGCAGGATCACCCCACAAACTGGACCAATCCGGTCGCCTGTTAAGTAATTATCTATATTAGGGTATTCATAGGGTATGTAGGGTATCCAAGGAAAAATCGGGAAGTACTGATTTATGATAGGTTATATAAAAATACTACCCAAAACATCGACTTTTAATCATAAAAATGCATAAATAATTTTATAATTACATTTATAAAATGGTGTTTTTTAATCTGTCCCAAAACGGGAGGCGCCATGTTGTTAGCTGCTGTGACGTCACTCCTACTGTAAACAAAACGTTACAAGTACCCTTTTGACTTGACTTGTTTGGTTACTATGTATTTATTTACTATCCTAGTGACGTCACAGACCAAAGCAAACATGGCGGCTAGCTTTTTAGCGCGAAAACTGAAAATAAAAATTTGAAAGTACTTTTTAAGGTATTTATCCCGGCTGATTGTGAATCCTTACTCGATCAATGTATTTATCCCATTCAGAAAATCGAAATAAAAAATCTTGTGATATAATCCGACATAAGGATTATTTTTAACCACATTTCAAAAACCGGCCATGTGCGTGTCGGGCCACGCGCAAAGTATAGGGTTCCGAAGTTGACGATGCCCACAGTACCTTTCTAAGACTTATTAGGATAGCTAGCCTATATGACGTGCCCGCCAGACGCCCCTGCCGCTCGAGAAAAATAATTGGTTTTTCAATCATTTCATATGTTGGTCGACTATGACTCGTAAGTTTGTACAGCCTACTTAGCTGTGATAGTTTTCCTTTCAACTACGTTATATATGCCACAACCGTGATTTTTTTCAGCCATCCAAATACCACCATTTTGCTGGCAGGGGGGGGGGGGGCACGTGACTCTAACAAAAAATAGCACTTTAAAGCTTAATATTTCACAAACGCATCACTTAATCAAAAAATGGTTTTAACAAACCCACAATATTTTATTAAGACCTATTCAACGATATGCCGCACCATGGCCATGTACAAGTGCACAAGAAAAAATATTACATCCCCACTTTACAAGTAGGGGAGGTACCCTATAAAAATATTATATTTCAAATTTTTATTGTACCACTTTGTTCGCGTAACTAATATGTATATTCATGGCAAATTACAGCTTTCTAGAACTAAGCATCTCCGAGCAATAGTACGGACAGACGGACGGACGGACATGGCGAAACTATAAGGGTTCCTTGTGGACTTCGGAACCCTAAAAATGATACCTTATTGTTTCAGTTGAACACAATAATCCCGCTGCGTAAGGCGTGCTACGCGAACAAGACCGAGCCGCCGCCGGAACTGACTTGCGCCACCGCGCCCTTCAACGACTACCACCCCGAGACGGCGGCGGGGCTGTACTGCAAGGAGCAGGTATTACACAAGCACACACAACACATCTGCATACACAAATTACATTAGCGACGCCTCACGAAGGCCGCTGAGTTGCGTCATGCATCCAAGTCACGCATAGCGGACGAAACCTGACGTCCTTTTTACACTTTAGGGGAGAGGGGGGCAGCCTGGTACACTTTTTACACTCCTTGACGTATTTCAAAATATTACCCATAAAAACCAGTTTTAAGCCTCTACACAACAACGTATGTTATTAACCTATGTAATTAATGCATTTGCACATGTTCAAAGCTAAAGACAAAGGTACAATTCAGAATTTTGCAACTCAAGGAATAATGTTCAATACTGCCCCAAGCGTGGGTAGCTTTGAATTTACTTGGGGCAGATTTGAAATCTGGATTGTAAGGCAACAATATCGAGATATACGTGTTTTTTTTTACCTGTACTTAGTACAGTTAGTCACTAGAAATGGTCGTATTAACATTTTACTCGTATAATTTGCAGTTATAACTATGAGGGGGTAGTTTTGTACAGAAATGTTTTTTGTAGTGTTCAAAGGTGCCTCAGGAGGGTACCTTTGTAAAGTATTGAAATTCTATTAAAGCTGCCCCCTTGAGACAGTTTTGCACACACTATTGTTCAAAACTACCCCAACAATGTTACAGGGGATAGTGATTCAGTATTTATTATGTTTTAGTTGTAGTTAAATAAAAATATATAAAATGTTCTAATTAGAATTTTTATTTTATCATATAAAACGAGAGAAAAACAGACAATAGAATCGACTACCCATTGAAAATCTTCTGGAATCATACGACTTTACAAAAATTATAATATTGTAGATAAAGAATTCTAATAAATATTATACCAAACAAGACTAAACGTAATAAGTATGAAACTATACTCGTTCAAGCAAATCTTGTCAGTACAAAAGGCGGCAGAAAGGTGTAGGCGCGAAGGGATATCCTCCCAAAGGAATTTCGCGCCCTTTTCTACTGACGTGATTTGCTCGACCAATTAATTCAGGTAAATGCGTTATGAGCGTTTACTAAAATAACTAAGATAATATTATTTTGAGTTTACGTACCTACATGTCAGTTTATATCGGGGCAGATATGAACATTTCTTATGACCGGGGTAGTTTTGAACAGATTGCTAATCAAAACTGCCTCTTAATTTTTTTTCAAAATTACCCCAACACCTATTTAAAAAAATAAACATAGATATCTTCCAAAACAATTGCAAATTCTGATTGTTTATTCTTCGTCACTAAAGCTAATTCATTGTACTATCGAATAAATTAGGTTTCACTTACCGCTTCCTTCAAATACAGCCTGAAAATCCTTAGACACGGGGAGCAAAACCGCTAACAGTTGACATCGAAATCAAAATATGCTACTGGTTCGTTCATGTTCTGTCAAACGTCAAATCTGTCAAGTGACAGTTGTGTGGGTCAGTGTTGCGAGCCCAAAAAATGGATTTGGACCATAATCGCACTAAAAATACGTCTTTGAACGCATTTGTTCTAAGCTGCCTGCAGTGATAGCTGCCCCCCTCTCCCCTACTGCAAATTATTGATAATTACGAATGCAACTTCGAATGCATATACAATATACATAAACACATCCACAGTACACTCATTTGTACATACACGAACATCCACCATGCATAGTTACACGTACTCATCCATGCACATGCACGATAACATACGGACTCTTCGAACACATGTTACATAAACCCATGTCTTGGAAGTCATAGTCGAAGTGAGCAGAGAGGTGGGCAGGGAAATGAGCAGGAGTGTTTACATACTGTTTACATCACCCTTGGCCGTAAAGTGGGATTTTCTGCCCGCTACGCGGAGAGAAAATCTCACTTCTTGGCCAAGGCATGACGTAAAACTTTTGACAAACCAAGTCAACGTCAAATCAAATTGATTGTCAGCAGATAACACGTCGGTCTAGTTACTTGGGTGACCATGATTAGAGACTTAAACTCTTATTTAACAAATGGTAAAAAATAAATAAAAATATGTGGTGGTTTAACTAACTTACGATGTTAAACGATGCAGTAATATTAATTGTATATGTAGGGTTGATCCTGCTCACGCCTCCTGAATCAGCCTGTATTTTTATTATATTGGCGCCTGAATTATCACTTCATGCAAATATGAAAGTGTCGAAAAGTTTAAAATCGGATCCTGGTTGGTGGAAAAAGATCTCGCCGCAGGGCCCAGCTTATAATATAATAGTACATTTTTAGAAAGGGCGGTAAACGAGGAATTGTAGTCGAGAGCATTTATAAGCCCGAAACCGAAGGTTGAGGGCTTTAAAAGGGCTCGAGACTGCAATTCCTATATCACCCGTGATACACACAATGTTTTTCACCACACTTGCGAGGAAAATACAGGCCTGTAGGTTAACATCGCGAACAAACCTTTTTTGTTTATTTTTAAATAACAATTGCCGCCATTTATAGTACATTACAGACCTAGGGTGGTGAATTCGTAAATGTCCCAGATCGCCGGTTTCTGTGGCCCGAACCGAAGGTGAGGGCCATAAATATGCGATCTGGGGCTTTACGAATTACCGCCCGTGGTTTGTCAAAAGTTTTACGTCTTGCCTTGGCCAAGAAGTGAGATTTTCTCTCCGCGTAGCGGGCAGAAAATCTCACTTTACGGCCAAGAGTGATGTAAAGTAGTTTTACTTTTATGTATTATTTAGAAAACAAATACATTACGGCCCGTGGGCTCATTAGAAATCTCGAAAGCCAGTGGTCATAATCTGGGCCTTAGAGACCGCTTTGCCTGCGTGTAATGACACCGTTTTCGAGCAAGTGTGATGAAAATACTTAATCAATGGTATAGGCAAAAGAGCGCACAGCCCACCTGTTGGTAAGTGGTCACTGCGGCTACGGACACCGAAATCCTTTGATCCCCCTTAAGAAACCATAAGATCTTGAATGCGTTGCCTACCCTGAGGCCTAAGATGGAATGCTTCTGTGCCAGAAATTTCACCGGCTGTCTTAACCCCCTAACGGAACACAACAGTGCGAGCATTGCCATTTGGCGGCAGGTTATACTGTTTTTTTTTTCAGCACGCAACGCCGCCTCTGTACATTCTGAACGGCATCGCGATCAGGCGGTTGGACGACGCGGTAGCTTCCTATGTCAACGTCTGGACATTCATCGGCTGGATCAAACAGCATCTCGGGCCAGTAGATGTGTAACGAATATTCACAATGGTATTCGCATTCGCGAATATACGCACATTTTTTGATATTCGTATACTACTTATCTTGCGAATAGTGGCGAATATTTTGCGAATATTTGTGAACTGTTTTATTTAAAATATTACTGAGTCTAAGTTTCAAAAATAAACGATATCGCCTCACTGCACTTTGAGAAGTTTAGAAAAGTCTACTCAAATGCATAAAAACGTTCAAAAACCGTGTCGAAAATTAGTAACAATTGATTTTAAATGTTTTAGAGATGGAGGAAAATGTGATCTAAAAATATCTTCAGAGTACATACCTACATCAATATATAGTTGCTTAACAGCTTCAATGGCTCAATAAAGCTCATGAATATTTGAAAACCTAATACTTGCATTCGCATTCGCGAATATTACAGTCAGATATTTGCATTCGCATTCGTATTCGCGAATGTGAGAATTTTTTTATTCGTTAGACCCCTATGACAAAGGGTCTATATTCTGGCAAATGAAAGATGACTTTTTACACCATGTTATAAGGTCCTATCTCAACATAATCGGTTTAAAACTTTCCATAAGAAATTTATAAATTTCACCTAGACAATCTTAAATGTTGAATTTAACGAGGAAAAAGTATGTTTCAAATGTCTTCAAAATTACTCAGTACCGAAGCAAAATACGTAATATATCATAGGTCACGTCTCAAACTTAAGGTATTTAAGGCAATTTGAGCAAGCTCTAATCATTTAAGATCAAAAATTAAGACACACAGTCCTTTAAGAATTTGCCAGTTTTTTTGTATCTACCTACTTATTTGTTTACTAAGTTCTGCCTTTGCTCACGTTTGTAGATTTTGCCATCGTAGATTTTTCTTTACCAACGTTACGGTACCTTGTCAATCAGTGAAAAATAAATATAATAATAATTGTAGTGAAATAAAGTCATTTGTAATTTGATAAGAAGTTTTATTGTTAAAAAAAAAGCTTATATAAAATTTCAAGTCTTCATAATTAATAATCCGTGTAGTTAACAAACATACATAATAAGAGATTCAAAGATTTTTTCATGACCTCATGAGAGGCCTGTGCCCAGTAGCATGGTAAAGGCGGCCACCCACAGCGGGGACGCTACGCACACGCAAAACGTCGATTCATCGTATTTGTCCGTGCGTTGCTGTAGAAATATCCACCTACATTTCGATACGAAGTGACTATGTACCCACGTGGCGTAGCCTTTCCGTGCGTAGCTGTGAGGTTCCGGCTTAAAGGATGTCGTGGTAGTTCCCAGCAGTGGGCATTATACCCACGGCTCCCAGCCCGCCCTGATGACGCTCAGGAGTTCTGGGGACGTGCAGTGTCGAAGAAGGCAGGATATCTGGAAATGTTAGGGTTGTATGAGAATATGAAGGTTTGCCACCTTCATAGGAGGTATGCTTAGATGGAAGCAGTTGGCGATCTGTGGTCTCTGCCTGCCGCAATTTATCTATCTATCTATCTATATTATAATAAAAGGGCAGAACCCGGCGTGTCTGTACATAGAAAGAAAAGTTCAAAAAAAGGAACGGGGGGTCTAAAGATGTATGGTAGACCACAAAACAGCGATTTTTAGAAATCTTTTCTGTCTGTCTGTCTGTTTGATAGAGGTAATCTCCGAAACTACTAAACCGATTTGAATGCAGTTTTCAAGGGTAGATAGAGCATCATTTGGAGCAACTTATAAGCTATGTTTGATTAAAATCGGATGTCGGAAAGAAAAGTTATCGGCAATTTTATATTCCACGCGTACGAAGTCGCGGGCAGAAGCTAGTCACAGAATATATGGGGTGAAACAAAACGTTGTGACGATATTTTACCCGCAGTATCGGCTATCGATTCTAAGCATATTTTAGAGGCTTTTAATTTTTTTAGAGTTGGTAAAAAAAATGGTATTCAGGCGTCGCTCACACAACCAATGCCATATACAATTATACAATTTTTATTATTACGAAAAATTACGATCTGTACAACAATATACTTAGAATCGATAGCCGATACTGTGGGTTAATTATTTGCTATAGGATACGACCCACCATGTATATGTATGTCCGGATTGAACTCGAAAACTACTGGAGGGATTGCAACAAAATTTGGTATGGGGGTAGTTTATAACACTGGTCAACATATAGGCTACTTTTTATCCCGAAAAAACGCATAGTTCCCGCGGGAATACTATTAACGACCTCCACACGGACGAAGTCGCGAACAGAATCTAGTACATACATATAATAGAAGAAGGCCCACTGTTAACAAATAACTGGTTTTCTTGTGCCAAAGTCCCTTAAACGCTTTCTTTCTTTCTATCGCATGTAACGATCAGAGGGCACGCCCATGACGGTCATGATGATCATTATTATTATAATATAAATGATGATAATGATAATTATGATGAAATGATCATTGATAGGTACTCACTTGCTCTTCGACACTGTAAACCTCCTTGTCCACAAAATCTCTAAACACACACGCCAGAAGCTCCAAATGTTTGTCCTTGTGTTTGACATCACTGTTCGTAGTGACTTCCCTAGTGACGTGGTGCGACAAGGTTGTACCGCGGAGTATGCTCTGGATGTATTTGAACTGAAAAATGAAATTTAGTTTGGGCGTTCATGAACTGCATCGCATTATAATTTAAGTTTGGGAAATGTCAGTAGTTTCATGAGAAATCGCTTTTATTACGGCATTGGTAGGAAAACGAGCACACAGCCAACCTGATGGTAAGTTGTTGCGGCAAATGGAAATAAGAAATGATAAGATTTCGAATGCGTTGCCAACCCTAAGGCACAATATTTAATAGTACTACGTACAGAATGGCCACGTAATCACCCGCCTGAATCTAGCCGGCGCGCAACTCGCGCCCAACTCGCCGTTACCGTCGTTTGTTTCATCCGGAGATGGAGAGTGAATCATTGGTCCGCGTAGTGGTACACACACATTTACAAGTGTACAGACGTTCTCGCTCGCACGCCGATGTCCTCGCACGCAAACATTGACATTTCATTCGAATTGTGTTCGAAATTGTGTTTTTATAGGCCGTGTCCGCTCTGCTCTGTGACTAAGGGCTCTTAAGGTTGAACACCTCTCTCGGCTCTTACCGGGATACAACAGTAACAGCGCATACCATCAAAAAAGTAAGTAAGTAAGTAACACTTTATTGTACAGAATAAAACACACAAATACCATTATCAATACAGAGAAGAGACACATGTACAAAGGCGAGCTTATCCCTACAAGGAATTTCTTCCAGCTAACCTTAAAAAGATAGATAATTTTCAAACCGCTAAGCTAAGAACACTCCCAAAGAGGTCCCTCATTAAAAAAAAAAGTGAATCAAAATCGGCTCATCCGTAGTGGAGCTACTATGCCACAGAGAGGCAGATACTTGGGCGTACCCAGCAGGGTCAAATCTTTTTTTTTGGGCCGTTTTGTAAGGTTAGAAGCAGACACATAAGCACATGGCAAACTTATATGAACCCTCCTTTTGTAGACGGGGGTAAAAAACTAAAAGGCTGGAAATTGCTTTCGCCTTTGCAATAATATTATTTAGTATACAACAAGAGGGTTTGGACTTTCCAAACCTTGTCGTGATGAGAGGAGGCCTGTGGCCCAGCAGTGGGCCGTAAATAGGCTGTTGTTGATGTTGTGATACAACAAGACAAGGTATATAAGACTGTCAAACTCCTTACATTACGGCGTACATCGGAAATAGCCAGGGAGCTTCCAATTTTCATACTTCGCCTGCACAGCGCCATCTAGTTGTTGCTCGTGGAGTTCAAATGTGTATGCAGGCTACCTAGGCAGCGACATCTATTATCGCATTTAACACTTATTTCGGGCGTACGCTGATTTGTTTGAAGGTTGTCATTCTAAATTTACTTTACTTCTTCTATGGTATACAAATACAATAGTAAGTATATGAACGGTACCTTGTCATCGAACTCGTCTCCCATACATTTGAATGAAACCTTGATGACGGCTTCAAACAGTTTGTGAGAGTTGCGGAGCGCCGCCAACGTCGATTGTAGATTACTTTCTAACACTAAGGACAAAGCAAATAGATAAAATAATACCCAGGTAGGTTAAAGCGAGCCTTGGGGGAGGCCTATGTCCAGCACTGGACGTTTCTCTCTGTCAGGATGTATTTTGTACAGTCACGAGCAAAGCAATTAATAGCAATAGTGTTGGGGACATGTTTTGATGCTTGAGCAGAGTACATCCAGAGAGTACATACAGAGTATTTGCCCTTGACTGTACTGTAATGCAACTGTACTAATGCAAGTCTGGGGTAGCTAGAGGCTGTACTTCTAGCTGGACGTTAATATTAGGGCGAAAACTTTAATTTGTGCAAATACCCTGATGACCGCGAACCGGTAGACGAGCTGACTGAGCTGACCTCGCGGACTTCGTACCGCCTTAGTTTTTTTTGGGTATGAAAAATAGCTTACGTCCTATTCTCGGACCTACTGAACATATACTCCAAATTTTTTAAGAATCGGTCGAGCCGTTTCGGATGAGTTTGGTTACAAACACTCTGACACGAGAATTTCATATATTAGATGTAACTGGCCTGGGTAAAGTCGAAGAATCGCGAAACTTAAGTGGCCATCGGCAAGGCACGTTACTCGCAGGACTTGACCGATGGGGCCAGAAAGGTCTCGAATGGCGTCCGCCTAAAAAAATGCTCTCTGTGCTAATTAAGATAGGTATAGCAAAGACCTGGTGAAGATCTTCAGAATCTCGTGTTTACTGCCTAGTCGGAGTCGCGAGCCTTGGTGGACGTCCTTCTGACGTGATGTATGCGGTAAGTACCTTGCAAGTCGCAGACGGCCAGTAAGTTCCTAGTGAGCCTGGCGGGGGCCTCGGTGGCGCCGTGACGCCAGATGTCGCCCCAGTCGACACAGCGCGCGCCGCCATCTTGGGACCACATTATGTTCTGCAAATGGCGATCGCCGAGACCTATAAAATAAATGATTATAAATTGCAAAAATATATAAAGTATAAAGTGCAGGTTTTCTCGCGATGTTTTCCTTCACCGAAAAGCTCAGTGGTAAATTCAAATTGAATTTCACACATAGGTAAACTTAGAGGTGCGATCCGGAATCGAACCCCCGACCCTCTGCATGAGAGGCGGTAGGTCGAACCACCACGGCTTCCACGGCTACAATACAGGAGCAAGCAAAACGTGACGATATTTTACCCACAGAATCAGCTATCGATTATAAGCAAATGTTTTTTAGGTTTTTAATTTTTTTCGATTTGGTAAAAATAATGTATAGGATTCAGGTATCGCTTATTTATTAAGGCATTAATAATTTTAAAACATCCAGAAAAATAAAAATAGAAATAAATTTGTAACTTTATTGTTCTGTTTACTGCACAAACGTGCAGAAAAGTAAAACTTTCTGCGATAATGTTTACCAACATAAAGGGGGCTTTCTAAGCATATATAAGTAATAACATATGGACGAACAGAATATGTCAAAATATATGGAGCAATCTGACATTAGAAAACAAGTTCCAATATGCTAATAACGCCTCTTTATAACGAAGGCCAAGCGGGTGCCCGAGCTGTTCGGGCACCCGTTTTGACGGGGCCATTTTCTCCGGCTGATTGTGAATCCTTACTTATAATAGATCAATGATTGTAAAAATGTTTTACTAAATCGAAAAAAATAAAAACCTATAAAAACGTGCTTAGAATCGATAGCTGATTCTGTGGGTAAAATACTATCACAACGTTTTGCTTGACCCTGTATAATCTAGACTGTATACTCACCCAATATCCAAATTATGATACTCATATGTCCGAGAGATTCGGTGAAATTCCGTTTCTTCGATATAAAATCTTCGACGGAAGTGCTGTGTTGCTCGATGGCGGATCTAAAGTAATAAAACAATGGTGTTTAACTGTTAACTCTTCTAATTTTGCTGCTATATTCGAAAAGTTATCACTGACTGACTTATGACAAAGCACAGCCAAAACTACTGGTCGTAGAGAGCTGAAATTTAGCATGAACTTAGGTTCCTTGGGGAGTGTAAGTATTTTTCGATATTCCCACGGAAATGTTAATGTTTATGCGCATACGAAGTCGCATGCAAAAGCTATGCAGCATACGCAGTATCATCTGCGTAAATAAAACCTAGTCGGTTTAGTTATACCACTTATAACTCAAGAACGGCTGAACCGATTTCGATGATTTCTGATTTTTTTGATTTGTCTCCGCCCCGAATAGAGGTAGGATAATCTTACTAATATAATAAAGCTGAAAGTTTGTGTGTTTAGATGTTTGGATATTTGTTGCTCAATCACGGTAAAACGGATCAACCAATTTTCGTGAAATTTGGCAAACAGTTGTAACCTGGAATAAGCTATAGTCTACCTATTATCCCGGATATCCCGGGAAATCCCGGAAACTCATTAGAGGGACCCCGGAAGAGGACTTTGGATAGAAATCCCGGGAATCTTACAAATCACGTAATCCCGGAAATCACGGAACAGGTTTTAAAACTATCCTCGTATCGTAAGTAGCTTACGTTCAGTTAACAAGTTAACAGGTCATTCATTGAATGTTAGGCGGTACGAAGTTCGCCGGGTCAGCTAGTATATGTATAAATCAATAGATATTCACTACCTCAAAGCGTAAGCCGGTACTTGGGCGCACAGTTCCCTGTGCGTGCGCAAAGCTGAGGTCATCGACGTCTCGATCAGGTTATGGTCGGCCGGTCGCACCACGGAGGGTAGAACTGACGGACAAACACACAGGTTAATATCGATAAATAACTTGGGATGGGAACATATTACACTACTACTACTACAGCCTATTTGCGTCCCACTGCTGGGCACAGGCCTCCTCTCATCATGAGAGGGTTTGGGCTATAGTCCCCACGCGGGCCCAGTGCGGATTGGGGACTTCACACACATCTTTCAATTACTTCGCAGATCCATGCAGGTTTCCTCACGATGTTTTCCTTCACCGAAAAGCTCAGTGGTAAATTCAAATTGAATTTCGCACATAAGTAAACTTAGAGGTGCGAGCCGGAATCGAACCTCCGACCCTCTGCATGAGAAGCGGTAGGTCGAACCACTAGGCCACCACGGGTATATGTCATACTGGGCCTTACAATTTTTTTTTCCAACTCTAAAAAAATTAGAAATTTAAAAAACATGCTTAGAATCGATAGCTATTCTGTGGGTAAAATATCGTGAAAACTTTTTGCTTGACCCTGTATAAAAAAAAACCTCCTAAGTTCATCTATTAAGTGAACATGTCGAGTGTCAGAAAACTAAGGTTGGCCAACTCCATTTGAATTCGGTTCCCCTTGTTTACGCATATTTTTTTTTGGCAGAATTCGATTTTGCATAATCAGTAAAGGCATAATAGTGTTTACGCCGAAACCAATCTCGCATAACGATTTTTCGTCGAATTCTATTATGCATAATCTATTTACGCCGAATACTATCCACGCATAATTTTTGAATTCCGAATATTATTTAGGCAGAAAATTACTTTCGCCGAAATTTGTTACGCCGAAAACTACTTACGCATACCTTTATTTTCGCCGATTTAATTAAATTAGTATCCTGTATCACATCGATGATTATCTAAATAGGGAGAGGGGGGATTTTTACTAAATGATAATTTCGTTTACTTATATAAAAAATAACCTAACCTAACCTATGCGAGTCGACTTTGCTCCAAACTTTGGTGTTACCGCATACCGTGAACTGCCGAACTCTATCTAATAAGGATAAGTATGTTGAACAAATTATATCATACAGAATTTTATACTTAGCTAAAATCGTTTATGACATACATTTTGGGACTTCCACTTTATATGAACTTTGGCGCTCCCTACATTAATTGTTGTTTCGGACAATATTTCGGCCTATCAAAATTCTGCTAAATTACTAGTATGCCAAACAATATTATGCATAATAAAATTCTGCCAAGTCAACATTATGCCAACACAATATTCGGGTAAACACCCATTCGGCCAATTAAGAATTATGCCTAATAAAAATTCGGCAAAGTTAAGATTCGGCGTAAATAAATTATGCGAAGCCTGTTATGCGTAAACAGTTTCGGACAAAAAAAAATATGCCAAATAGATGGTACCCTTTGAATTCACAGTTATTTTCTATGCATATTTTGTATAATATGCGTACCGTTTATATTGTGCGAAGATTCTATCAATGCTCGTATTCTCTCGTGGCCTTCTAGAAACTCGATCAAGGCGCTGTCTTCATCTAGTAGGGTCACCTGTTAAAAAACATTTTTAATACAGTTACACATTTCGATGTTACAATACAGTACAAATACACTTTATTGAAAACCAAAAAAAAAACAATTACACAAGTAAACACAAATAACAAAAAAGAAAGATGAATACAGGCGGTCTTATCGCTAAAGAGCGATCACTTCCAGACAACCTTTGGGTAGCAGAATGTGTGGAAAAAAGGTAGAAACATAAAAATAAAATAAACATATAAATATAGTACATACAATAATATAATATGATACTTAATTATAATATAGTATGTTACTTTAGCATTGCGAAAAGTTCGTCATTACTAAACGAGTGCTTTTTACTTTTGCACGGCTCGCCTCTGAGTTTCCTTATATTTGAAAAATTCGATTTGAATTTTGCACTGAGCTCTTCGGTGGAGGAAAACATAGCCAGGAAACCGGCAAGCATCTGGTAATTCAAGCATGTGTGAAGTCCCCAATCCGCACTGGGCCCGCGTGGGGACTATAGCCCAAACCCTCTCGTGATGTGAGGAAGCCTGTGCCCAGCAGTGGGGCGTAAACTCACATGATAGCCCCCCACTCCATGTCCACACAGGCGGCGCGCGTGCTCGCTAGCGCTCTGCGCCCCGGCGTCGCCTGCCAATCGCTCCCCAGTCTTATGTATGGTGCGTAAAGTTCTGCCGTTTGACAGCAACACTGATAGAATGACGGGCCGGCGGATCGAGTCTGTGAATACTTGCACCTAGAATAAAGAAAGAATATTAAAACAATTTTATCACGATAAAAGGTACGAAAATTGACAAATAAAAACCAATTGAAATCTATTTCTTACTAACTAAACTAAAATTAATATAAAAATGCACTAAACCTACTTACAAGAAAAACGGTGTTGAAACTTCAACAGACTGCAATATCGATATCAAGATCACTGATTGTCACTTGACACCGACTTCGCAATCTGAAGTATTTTTTCCCAACTTGGAGCAATAAAAATCATTACCATCAAAGTCGGTTCAAGTTTACCATTTATTTTCGGTGAATATGCAACAAAATAGCGAAGAGTTTTTTCAAGTAAAAAACACGAGCATGACATGAGTTAATCGATAGTTTATAATGATTTTTTCTAACCGAAATCATGATAATTGAATTATTATTTAAATTTATTTGAGTTACCTAATTTATGATTATTATTTTTTGTAATTTTCAAGTACCCAATTATAACAATTAAACAACAAACCTTATCATAAAACTTGACAACCCGCACAGCCTTCTGTCCAAACAACCTGGCAACATTGTCCCCTTCTCTATGGGCCAGCAGAGCGGGGCATAGATCAGAGAGGCGTAGGATACTCTGTGGCTCTTTCTTCAGAGCAACGCCGATTGAATTCAGTTTGCTTTCCGCTTTAGAAAGGAAAGTTGGAGTTGTTTCTGAAATATTAAACAGTATCATTAAATTGAGCCGTGGTGGAATAGTGGTTCGACCTACCGCCTCTCATGCAGAGGGTGTAAGTAAATTCAATGATGTGTGTGAAGTCCCCAATCCGAACTGGGCCCGCGTGGGGACTATAGCCCAAACCCTCTCGTGATGAGAGGAGGACTGTGCCCAGCAGTGGGACGCAAATAGGCTGTAGTAGTAGCGATTTCGATCGCGTGAATTCGATTATCGCGTTTCCGCGGGACCTATGCGTTTTACCGGGAAAAAAGTACCCTAAGTCCTTTCCCGGGACTCCAACTATCTCCATTTCAATTAAATTGATCCAGAGATTGACGCGTGAAGATGTGACAGACAAACAAAGTGACTTTCGCATTTATAATATAAGCACAGGGCGGACACGGCCTATAAAAGCACGATTACGAACACAATTCGAATGAAGTGTCAATGTTTGCGTGCGAGGACGTCTGTACACTTGTAAATGTGAGTGTACCACAACGCGGGCCAACGATTCACTCTCCATCTCCGGATGAAACAAATGACGGTAAGGGCGAGTTGGGCGCGAGTTGCGCGCCGGCTAGATTCAGGCGGGTGATTCCGTGGCCATTCTGTATGTAGTACTATTAAATATACTGTGGTATTAGTATGGATTTAATAATGGTACCGACGCTATCAGATATATCGTAGCGCGCGAGGTGATCATAAATAAGTGACCATGCACTCAAACGTCGTGGCAATAAGATCGAGTTCAGATATTCATGATCACCTTGTTCGCTTCCATATAAATCTGATGACAGCTAAAAATAGTACATTATTGCCGTGGCCGGGAAAGTAGGTCTTTGCAGGCTGAGTACTGGTTTAAAGGCCGAGGCTTCGCCGAGGCCCTTTAATATGTACGAAGCCTGCAAAGCTTTTCACGTGCCGAGGCTTATATAGTGCTTTTCTCAAAAATGAAAAAAAACCTTGATATTAGGTATTCATAATACAGCATTGACACGCACGCAAAGGTAGTCAAGTACTTACAACAAATCCAATGGAACGCCAGTCTTATTTCGTATCCACCGATATTTGACTTTAACAGACACACTAACACGGCAAGTTAAAAACTCGCATGTAGATTTCTCGTTTTTTATAAAAATTAAGACCTTTTATTAATTTTAAAACCAAACTAGTAAACTATTTTCATGAAATTTAGCTAAATAAATCTGATACAAGACAAGAACTCCCGCTCTTTATGGATCGTTCTTTTTTTAAATTCTGTTCTGAAATACATTGCGCTGTTTCAGACACGGATAAAAACGTTTGGTTTCGCGTCAATTGACAGATACAGAACATGCAGACTTGGCTGTTTGGGAATTCCTTCGCGTATTTATCAGTTTTAAAAAAAAGTACCTGTACGATAATGAAATTTCATACAACATTCCCTGCGCTTATACATGCCGCGGAAGTAAATTCATACAAATTTCCGGGGCATGCAGTTGAGTTTTTTTTTTAATTTTTGACTGATCGTCAATGACGCACTTTGCGGTCTGATAGAAAGCAGACAATGACGAGTTTCCCGGCCATTTTTAAGAAAAAAATATTGGAAAGTAGGCATCAAATTCTTGAAAAATTAATTAAGAACAGTGTGTAATTTACACAATTTAGAAGGCGCGTGTATTTAGCAATAAAAAACCCTGCGTCGAAGGCTTAAGTGTTTCGCCGCGCGCCTTCTAAGTTGCATCGTGCTCTACAGTATTACGACTCGTGTACATGCCACCGGAGACAAGGTATACATGGTGGGTCAGAAAATATGGCAAATAATTAACCCACAGTATCGGCTATCGATTCTAAGTATATTGAATAGGTCTTTAATTTTTTTTGAGTTGGTAAAAAAAAATATTTTGTATAGGATTCAGGCGTCGCTCACACAACCAATCCCATATACAATTGCCACCGTGTATAGACTGTCAACCTCCTTAAATTGCGGCGTACGTCTGCTCTGCAAGCTGCCAGCTCTGTATTATGAGCAATATCCAGGGGGCGCTCCAAATTTCCATACGTATCCCGTAAGATGATTTGAGGCGCCATCTAGATGTTGCTCATGGAGTTCAAATGTATATGCAGAGTACCTAGTCTAGACAGCGACATCTATTATCGCATTGAACACTTATTTCGACGCTGAGTTGTATGAAATTAGAAAAAAAAAACAAATTTCAATCATTTATTCAGCAAATTGGCCACATAGGGGCACTTTTACATGACAGAAAAAGAATTTACCAGCGCCTCCTAGACCCATTGCTTGAGAAGAACCGCCGCAACAAACTCAAGCAGAAGGCCTTTTTTCAAAATTTACAAATTTTACATTACATGTATAAAATATACATATAGGTACGTACTAAAATTACATTGAAGGGATGTATAGTCCCTAACTTAAACTTAAATATAAGATCTTAGAGATGTATAGTCTCCAAAGGTCCAGAAAAAAAATATATTATGGAGATGGCCTCCATTGTCAAATAAATATAAATTCCATAGATGTCGACAGTCTCACAATGTCAATAAATAATGAAATACATCATGTATAAAAGAGTTCATTAATACATGTCAATAAGAACATGATGAGGTCTCTCGCTTAAAATGTTTGACTTAGTAATATATTTAAAGCTAATAATTATTTTTAAACGTCCTTGCAAGCATGAACAGACCGGACCCCACAGACAGCACCCGTTCACGAGCGTGACGCGTATCTCAGCCATCGCCTCCCTCAACCATTTCTTAGGGAAGGTTGATATTCTAGGTTTACCTTCCTTTTTCTATGATGCAACTTACCAAAGTGGTACATTTGGTACAAGTCCTCTTTATATTTGTCCAGCAGTTTGTAACTGGGCCCGGTGTATGGATTCTCGTATATTTTGAATTTCATCTTGTCGAATGTTGTTTTCCAAAGATTGGGATCTGAAAAACAATGTTTTTTTAATTAAAATTTATCTCGTTTAAATTATATGCAGCGTTTAAATATGTAGTAAAGAATAATGGGTGTATACTGTTTAGCATAAAGAAAGGGGGTTGACTAAATGAGTGATGAGAATATAAATCAGTGATTTTCGGAATTCTATTCCGTCTGTCCGTCTGTTAGTGCATCTCCAAAACTCTCAAAGATCTATGTTATTCCATATAGGTAATTATCATCAAGAAAATATAATAAACGAATTAAAAATGGATATCCGAAAAAAATCGCCATCTGAAATAGGTATGTCGGTCTGTTACCTCCTCACGCTTAAACCGCTGAACCAATTTAGAGGAAATTAGGTATAGACATAGTTCGAGTCCTGAGTCATGAGGAAAGATATATGCGAGTTTTTATCCCGGAAAAAGCGTAGTTCCCACGGAAACAATATCACCGAAATCCACGCTAACGAAGTCGCGGGCAGAACCTAGTCAAACGGAACCGATATACACTTTTTTCTCCTGTGGAAGAGAGGAGGGGAGCCTTTGCCCAGCAGTGGGATCTAATATAGGCTAGATAAAATAAGATTACTTTACCTTGTTTTCTCACAGCTTTCAGCAGCTCCCCACAATAATAAACCAGCAAATGGTTAGAATCACACACAACTTGTAGGCATCGTTTGTATTTGTCAATACTGTCCTCTCGTGGTACCATCACGCTGAAATTCTTTAGGAGATGGGCAGGGAATTTACTCGATACTGTTTCTAGTTGATTTAGACTGAATTGGTCTAGTTTTGGTGTGAGCGGTGATAGCTGTAAATAGTAAATAAGGGTGAATTAATGAATTTGAAACTTGTACAGTAAGTATGTGAAAGAACTTAAAAAAGAATTAAATAAGTCAGTAAGTAACACTTAATTGTACAACAAATACACACAAAAATATAGTTCACAGTACATAGACACATGTACAAAGGCGAGCTTATCAATTTAAGTGATTTCTTTCAGCACATGAGTAATTTTAGTTTTCTGAACAATCAATTCACTTGAAACTAACGTCGAAAACCGTCGCTGTAAATTGTATTTTTTTTTCATTATCAAGAACCCTCAATAGACACGTCGGAAAATTAAATAGAGGAAATCTTTAGATCAACTACATACCTTCTCTAATAATTTTTGACATGCCTCCGTATTCATTTTGCCATCATACTCTTCCAATCTGTTAAGCATCATTAACAGCAACATGTCAACTCTTGTTGCGTTCAAATCTGCGGCTTGACAGAACACGTGTGACATGTTTGAGAGGACGCTCTCATGATCCAAAGTACCTAAAAAAATATACATATAGTAGGAGAGATTCCTAAATCGACTTATGACTGGAAACTCCCATAGAACAGAACACGTGTGACATGTTTGAGAGGACGCTCTCATGATCCAAAGTACCTAAAAAAATATACATATAGTAGGAGAGATTCCTAAATCGACTTATGACTGGAAACTCCCATAGAACCTAAAAACCTATTACTCATTTACATATAAATGAATCAACATATGACATTTAGAAAAATTTAAATAAAAAAATAGAACCGACTTCAAACTCCGATAGCCTGTGAAGTTGGTGTCAAGTTCACTATAAGATAGTCATAGCTTTGGGGCGGTTCACTTGACACCGACTTCACAGGCTGTCGGAGTTTGAAGTAGGTTATATTTTTTTATTATATATATATATATATATATATATATATATATATATATACGCGTCGAATTGAGAACCTCCTCCTCTTTTTTCGTCGGTTGAAAAGGATTACGTCCTATATCCTTTATGGTTTAAAACTTGTGATGGGCAAAAGATTTTGTTTCGATTTCAAGCCATTTTCGTAAGTCGATATAAACCGAATATTTACATACAAAATAAATTAAATCATGTGAAAATAGATATAGGTGTGCAGAGACGCGAGGAGCCGTTTATGGCTAAAAAATCAACATAACTTGACTAATATTGTTAAATATAAGAATGTAATGACTTGTAAATTTGCAATTTATAAATAAAGTTTTGATTGATTGATACATAATAAGGAATAATTTATCATTAATAATAGGCAATAATATTGATATGAGAGGTCATATCAATATTTTGTAATGGCCCACGATCGTATATAGAGTACATATTATTATTTACATTTAAAATAATCGTCGTCGGTAGAAATCGATTGGTCTTGAAAATCGCTTACTGCGAACTACGATGCTCCTTAGCCCCGTCACTATAAACATCAACTAGCAAATGTCATAAGTCGATTTAGGTATCTCTCCTACTATACAGATATACGGGGTCAAGCAATCAGGTATCGTATGGAATAGGGATGACGACAACTTTTTTTTTCTTAGTCTATCAGGAATATTAATGAAAAGTATTGGACACTTATTTTTTCTTTTTTCACGTAATCAAACTTATACGGAGATATATTGAGTTGAAATGTCGCGTGACGTCACGGTTTGGTACGATTTATACCTAACGGTGACGTAGTTAGTCCCCACTCTCCAACTTTAATGCGTTTTAACTTAGTCACTCTTTGTTAATTTGATAAAACAAAAAATACGTGTCTAATATTTTTTTATTACCTGACTGACGGACTAATTAGAATTTCGATTTCTGCGCCCTGTCGTCATTCCTATTAGTAATGGGATTCAGGTATCGCTCACACCATCAATCTCGGCATTACTTTCTTTTTACCAACTCGAAAAATTAAAAACCTAAAATCATGCTTAGAATCCATAGCTGATTCTGTGGGTTAAGTATCGTCACAACGTTTTGCTTCATCCCGTATAGCCTAGTGGTTTGACCTACCGACTCTCATACAGGGGGTTCGATCCCGGCTCGCCTGAGTTTACTTATGTGCGAGATTCAATTTGAATTTACCACTGAGCTTTTCGGTGAAGGAAAACATCGTGAGGAAATATTTACGCATCTGCGAAGTAGTTCAAGGATTTGTGCGAAGTCCCAATTTCGCACTGAGCACGCCCATATAGCCCACACCCTCTCGTGATGAGAGAAGGCCTGTGCCCAGCAGTGGGACGTAAATAGGTTGTTGTGGCGGTATACAGGTGGCGGTGACCCCTTTCCATCAGGTGGACCATCAGCCTGCTTGTCCTTGGCAAATAAATCCATACTAATATTATAAATGTGAAGGTGTGTTTGTTTGTTTGTCCTTCCTTCACGTCGCAATGACTGGACTGATTTGAATGAAATTTGGTATGGAGATAGTTCGAGACCCCGGGAATAACATAGCTACTTTTTATCCCGATATTACCACGGGAACGGGTTTTCCACGGGTCAAACCAGTTTTCCTATATACTTCTATATAACTATAACTATTCTATATGTATAGTATCGAACGACGGGACGAAGTCGCGGGCATCGGCTAGTTTAATAATAAATGTGGGGGTAACTCTGAAATTTGGTATTACATAGAGAAACGTACTTTGAAAAACTAAGAAGATATATTTTATACCAGAAACCCACCATTTAAGGGCGTGAAAAAGGAGTATGGCATTTAAGATTCAAATTCTCTGTAGACGAAGTCGCGTTCAGAAGCTAGTTCTGAATGAAACAATAAAGTAAATTAAATATTAAAATAAATATTAAGTACCTGTATCCCAGGAGTCGTCATAGAATCCCATGGCGATCTCAAACACCGAGCTTACTGTTGTGTTTGGTGATTTCTTCCAGTCGCTTTTTTGTTCGGAGTTTTTCATTTCCAGTAATATAGTTTGTAGATCATGGTAAGACAATGCTAATAAAAAAGCAACATTATTTTGGTTATTAAATTTCGCACGAGTATCAAACGACATTTTTTAACGTTGCGATTAAAATATAATAAAGTAAAAAAAAAAACAGATTTATGGACAACAAGTACTATTGCGTAAAAAACTTTATCTACACTCCATAAATCCTCTATGATACGTTCATAAATCGGTAGTAATGACATCCGTCATGACAGCGAGTTCTGTCGAAGCCAATTTCCTATTAGTTTTACAAAACCCCACTCGTAGGTATTTTAAGGACATTTCGTATGTAGCAGTTACTAAAACTATAAACGCACTTTACATACCCCAGTAGGTGTCAAAAAGCAAAAAGCACTCGTTCAGAAATTAAAACTATTACTCTTTACTTACATTTCATATCGATGTGTAGTTGAAGCATTAGATGGTACATCTCTATTGTTACGGTTGGATCGTTACTGCGTGGAGTGTATAACTCTGGAAAACAGTAATTATAGAAATGAAATATTAAAGATACCTATATTTATACAATTTTGATAAAATTTTATAATTAAAATAAGATCAAGTGAGGATTTTTTTTTCCTATCTTTTTATCTTTTTTACTTAATTTTTATGAACCAACTTTTATCCACTGCTGAGTGAGTGGCAACAAACCCCAACATCGTAGATACGCATTGATCTATTATATTATAAGTAAGGATTCACAATTCGGGCACCCGTTTGGCGCTCAGTAAATTTGTCACTTAAGTCTTATAGTGTTAGGTTTACTTTTGTATAAAATATTTATCTTGACACATATTATAAAGAGGCGTTATTAGCATATTGGAACGTGTTTTCTAATGTCAGTTTGCTCCATATATTTTGACATATTCTGTTAGGCACTGTTCGTCCATATGTTATTATAGGTAAATGTACATACGTACAGACTTAATAAAGAAGTCGCCTCTCCGAAAAATTCAATATTTAGATTTAAATAGAAGAAGTCTTACTCTAAGTAATGTTAATTAAAATGGCGAAAATGCACTTAAAACCGACCATCTCCAACATCTATTGTTTAATTTTTATCTTCACAATTGTACAATACAAAGCCGTGGTGGCCTAGTGGTTCGACCTACCGCCTCTCATGCCAAGGGTCGGGGGTTCGATTCCGGCTCGCACCACTAAGTTTACTTATGTGCGACATTCAATTTGAAATTACCACTGAGCTTTTCGGTGAGGGAAAACATCGCGAGGAAACCTGCACGCATCTGCGAAGTAATTCAAAGATGTGTGAAGTCCCCAATCCGCACTGGGCCCGCGTGGGGACCATAGCCCAAACCCTCTCGTGATGAGAGGAGGCCTGTGCCCAGCAGTGGGACGCAAATAGGCTGTGACAACGGCACGGCAAGCATACTGTGAACAAATAATCAGTACACGCGTACACTTTGGCCTATTTTATCAAGTGTCTTTGTTATCTGTTCCTTCATAATTAGCAACAAAAGCACTTGTAAAACCCGACATCACTGAGGTACATTACTAGAGACGAAGCTTCCTATAAAACATCTCGAAGAAACGTGTCAAAACTTGAAAATCGAGTCGTAACTCTGAAAACTACGAAAAGTTGTAGTAAAACTGTGTCTATCTCTTTCCTACTTGTATGCTACGAATACGCCGAATTGACGCTAGACAAAGATAGCAATATTCATGGCTGTCAAAGGGTTGTCAAACGGGTAGTGATACCAGTGTCGGGAAATTTACCCCAAAGTTTTTTTTTTCAATAAGTTAATGTTAAAGGCCGTTCAACATCTTATTTTGCTTTTATATTGTCAACATTTTATTTAAACAAGATTATAAACGGGAAACATTCAGAGTATGAATTGTTTTAAGTATTAGGCCCTATCCATGGTAAATATTGAAATGAAGTTTGTTCATATTTTGACTAATGTTAATTTTAATTTCTTACTACGAGTACCTACACCAAATATCTGTAATAAAATATCTTGTAATTATTATTTATTATCATTATCTAATTCAATATATATATAATATCAAAACGCCATTATTTACCAATGTAAATAACTAATCTGTGATCTAATAATATCAATATATTATTAGATCACTGAAAACTATACGGTTTGTCTAACAATTTCCCTGAAATGTGGTTAATTTTGAACCATGATTACCTTGCAACATTGGGCTTAAAATGTGAACAATTGAAAACCCTTCGTAATGAAATTTTGATTTAGTGTTAATAAAAATAATATGATATTAAAATTAAAACTCTACTGTGAAACGTGTTCCCAATGGACTTATTTTGATTATGGAATCGAATGCTGCAACATTTTACTGCGTATTTGCCCATTATTACTGACTGAAATTTGTATTTCGCGCCTTGTCACGCGGCCGGTGTCTGATTGGCTAATGACTTGAGGAACTTCAGAAGTACGCCCCGGGGCGTACTTTCAGTGTCACCGTTTTGTCAAGGTTGGTACCTATCTAGTGTAACATTTAAATCAGTGCCCGACATTAAGAGGGTTTACTCCCAAAGCTGGCAACGTCGCAAATAGCTGTCAAATATTTCGTTGTTTTCATTAATTTATGAATATTAGTGTATAAAAATATGAATGATCGCTCTATGGTTGAATAAAACATTAAGTATGGATTGCACCAATGGGGACTATCGTTTCTTTGCTCACCAGTTGGCGCCACTGTTGACTAAGGTCCAGAGGTATAGCTGTCAAAGGCGACTTTATAAGATCGGCGCCGAAACAAAGTTTTAAATCTTGAATCTCATTAAGTTTATTAATTATAAATAACAATGACGATTGTTATGCCGCAATGTTGTGCAGTTCCGTTTCGTTCGGATTTTTATCTTTTTTTTTCAAAGCGTTCACATTGATCGCTAAATAATCCATATTTGCGATAATTTCACGAAGGAGACCACTTTTCAACAGGTAAATTAAAGAAATTATCATTTATGTCACAAAGCCCGCCAAAACCAGTGAAGAGTGAAGGTTATTGGACCTCACGCGACACTAGCGCCTCTAGTGGCAAATTCACACGCGATAGCCCCCATTATCCTAGGAACATGTCATTTTTAGGATTGTGGAAGTACTATCTTTTGTAAACTTTCCATCGCATTTTCCATGCATTTTAATGTAATCTTATCATTTGAATGCCTAACCAATAAATATAAAACGAGACGCGTCATCTATATGTATAAAACTCAAAGGTGACTGACTGACTGACTGACAGTGATCTATCAACGTACAGCCCAAACCACTGTACGGATCGGGCTGAAATTTGGCATGCAGGTAGATGTTATGACGTAGGCATCCGCTAAGAAAGGATTTCCCGAAATTCCCACGGAAACGGGAAAAAACGGGATTTTTCATTTTAATATTTCTGCGCATACGAACCATACAACCATAGAACGATAACTTATTTTTTTATTCAGTAATATTGAGAAATTAATAAAAAGAGCGAAACATTTGACGGCTATATGCGACGTTGCCAACTCTCGGGATAAACCCTCTTAAATGAATTTTCGGCATATTAATTCGGATGCACTGTAACTTACTGGCTTTTCCTAGTACATCTCTCAATAGTAGGCAATCGTTCTTTTCCAACGCGACTAGTCTGTTCGCGATGAGTTTTTGCAGCAACCACGCCATTGTTTCATTTTCACACAGATCTCTGTAAACAACGAATCTCAATCACGATTCAACTGAGAAGGCGCGCGGCGAAGTACTTAAGCCGTTGACACAGAGTCTATTATCGCTAACCCCACGCGCCTTCTAAGTTATGTAAACCTGTACCACAAGAAAGGGGGTGATGTTGTTTAAGCCGCTGAATCGATTTTATACAAACATAGCTAAGAACATTCTCGATTAACTCATCTATTTAACGAAATAAACTAAATCAAATTCGGTCGATCCGTTGCGCAGCTACGATGCGATAGACAGACACACAAACACGTGTCAAACTCATAACCTGATGGCCGGATTGGTCCAGTTGGTAGTGACCCTGCCTTCTGTTCCGACGGTCGCGGGTTCGAGTCCCGCTCGGGGCTAACTTTGTGTGCTGAGCACGAATGTTTGTACTCGAGTCATAGATGTTTAGTATTTATATATGTATGTATTTCTCTATATAAGTATTTATATAGTTGTCTGGCACCCATAGTACAAGCTTTGCTTAGTTTGGGGCTAGGTCAATATGTGTGAAATGTCCCAAGATATTTATTTTTTATTTTATTTATTTAACCTCGTCGCGTGTAAAAAATGTTCATACTTACTCTACATTCCTTTTGACGCAATCTAAAACCGGGCGGGGTACTGCCATCTCGTTCGCTCGCTTGCACCATGACAGTTCTTGGGAGCGAGACAGTTTGTTTGACGTGTGACCAATCTCGCTGTGTTGAAGCGAATCGTAGTATGACGCTCTAAAAAATATTATTTAAATATTCTATGGAGAACAGTGTAGGCATTAAGAGGGTTTATCCCGAAAGTTGGCAACGTCGCATATAAGGTAGGTGTACCATGGAAGGCCACTCTAACAAATAAACAGTTATCATTCGTTTATTTCCTGGATAAATGAAACTAACAAATATTTAAGTAATACTTTGTTTTATTACGTAACATATAAACCACTTTTTTGAATTGCAGATTTAATCAATATTGATTAAACTTCAGTTTCATTGAACTCTTCCAAATGGCCTTGCTAGAAACAGAGCTCCTTAGAAGGCCATTATAATAAATCAGTCATTTAACACTAAGAGTTAATAAATAGCGCTTAAATCTACAATAAAAAAAGTAGTTTATATGTTACATAAGAAAACAAAGTATTACTTAAATATTTGTTTGTTTCATTTATCCAGTAAATAAACAAATAATAACTGTTTATTTGTTAGAGTGGCCTTCCATGGTACACCCACCTTATTTTAACGTCGTCGATTCCCGATATTAATAAAGCGAGGGACTGTACTGCCAAAATATTAGCGCGAGCGATTCGCCGCCGCGTCTGTGGTTTCCAGTTCGATGGGTGTTTGTGTTAATAGAAGGAATTTGTCATCACATGGCAATAACTACGAAATTTTAATGATTGGCCTTCGAAGGAGCATGGCCTTCCATGGTCCACCCACCTTAGCTGTCAAATGTTTCGTTTTTTTTCATTAATTTCTCAATATTACTGAATTAAAAAAGAAGTTATCATTCTATGGTTGAATGACGCGTCTCGTTTTATATTTGTTGGTTAGGCATTCAAATGATAAGATTACATTAAAATGTATGGAAAATGCGATGGAAAGTTTTCAAAAGATAGTACTTCCATAATCCTAATTTCTTGTTCCTATGATAGTTGTTGCAATCCATCTTTAATGTTTTATTCAACCATAGAGCGATAATTCATATTTTAATTCAGTAATATTCAGAAATTAACGACAACAGCGAAATATTTGACAGCTATTTGCGACGTTGCCAACTTTCGGAGTAAACCATCTTAATACTAACGGACAGTAGTAGGTTGTACAATAAGACCATAGAACGAGCTATTAAGGGCCCAAGTCGAGGGCAAAATGTGTTTAATGGCCGAGTTACACAGACTGTTTTTCACTTAGATTTATAAGAAAACTGTTTTTTCTATAGTTATTTTTAGTTCTAGTTTTAAATTTTATTTTTAATTCATTTATTTTATTTTTAAGTCGCCGAATTTGTATGTGAATCTCATTATATTTATTTGTAATCTAACATACAAATATACAAAAAAAAAAAAAGAATTTAGCTTTTCCCCACAACTTCATATGCGCAGAAATATTAAAATCTATATTAAAATATACGTAATCCTAATTATACCTACTTGTGAATGATTTTGTTTGGATGTTCGTAGCACAATCGTGCGAAAATAGTTTGTAACATGGATAGAAACAGGACCTTTTTTTCCTGAAAAATCTCCCAAAAAATTTGTCTCTATTATTATTATATTTACATTCCTTAAAAACCTTTAAAGCGTAACAGAAAGCATAGAAGAAGTAAGGTAAACTTAGAATGACAACCTTCAAACAAATCAGCGTACGCCCAAAATAAGTGTTAAATGCGATAATAGATGTCGCTGCCTAGGTAGCCTGGATACAAATTTGTACTCCATGAGCTACATCTAGATGGCGCTGTGCAGGCGAAGTATGAAAATTTTAAGCCGGCTATTGCCGATGTATGCCGAATGTAAGAAGTTTGACAGTCTTATAAAATAGGGATGACGACAACTTTTTTTTCCTTAGTCTATCAGGAAGATTATTGAAAAGTATTGAGCACGTATTTTTTTCTTTTTTCACGTAATCAAACTTATACGGAGATATATTGAGTTGAAATGTCGCGTGACGTCACGGTTAAGTACGATTTGTACCTAACGGTGACGTAGTTAGCCCGCACTCTCCAACTGTATGCGTTTTAACTTAGTCATTCTTTGTTAATTCGATAAAACAAAAAATACGTGTCTAATATTTTTTTATTACCTGACTGACGGACTAATTAGAATTTCGATTTCTTCACCCTGTCGTCATCCCTATTACATTGTCTTTGCAGGAAGGCATAAATACCTGATCATTAGGCGCGCTGCCCACTCCGCTAAGCATTCGTCGGGCGTGAATATGTTCTTACGTACGTCTGCCAAGTCTGACGGTATGTGACGCCATGAAGTCGCTTCGGTTATCTGTTAAAAATCACCATCACCATCACCATCATCGTCATCGTTGTCGTCGTCGTCATCGTCATCATCATCATCATCTTCATCTCATACAAGACTTATTGCTGCACTGATTTGATAAAGAGCAAGAGTACAAAAATATGAAGCATTTATTTATTTATTAATGTACATACTAGCTATATAGACATATACGTATACTTCGTCCCGCGTAGACTTGGAATTTGCGTACCCGATGGTAGGTACTATACATATAGACGGTTATAGTTACAGAAGTATTGGAAAAAAAACGGATTTGTCCCGTAGAAAACCCGTTCCCGTGGAAATATCGGGATGAAAGTATCCTATGTTATTCCCGGGGTCTCGAACTATCTCCATACCAAATTTCATACAATACGGTCCAGTCGTTGCGACGTGAAGGAAGGACAAACAAACACTCAAATACACTTTCACATTTATAATATTAGTATGGAAATTTAATATGGATAGTATGGAAGTATGGAAAGTTTATTTATTCTACTCACTGCAGATATCTCAAAGTGTCTCCTAGGCCACTTGTCAACACCTCGAAGCCAGGCCATGGCTTTCGGGCCGGCTTGCTGTTTCAAACAGGCAGCCATTTTGTCGAACCAGCTGTTCGGGTTTGGAGGCACTGAAAAAGTTGACACAAAAACAATTTAAAATAAAGCCTTTACCCGTTTCAAATGTCTAAATTCAAAGTTACTGTCAAGTTTATAAACAAAACTTTATTGAATTAAGTTATTGCAGCCTGAGGCAGGCATAACGGTGACTAAGAGTATATAAAATAACCTATAATTTAATAGGACCCAAAAAAAACTTATTTTCTAAAGTCAGCTAAAACTAGACAAGTTACCATCTCAGAAACTAAAAGAAATACATAGGTACATACTAGTAAAAAACATGTATACTCGGCACCACGAAACAGAATCCGTTTTCGGTTTTGGTAAAAAATAGGACCTTTTCCCAGTATTAGGACATTTAATTAATAAGACTAAAAAAGAAACATACCTTCATATGAATCTAAATTCATTAAGAATTCGTTCTTATTCGCCCAAAGCGGTGGCAAGGCACATTTCTGTATATTTTTCCTCTGTTGCATCGTCAAATTCTCCCAATTAGATAACTTCCCAAAGGTAAATTTCAAATCTGAAAGACATTTTAAAATGAGAATTTTTTTAATGAGCGCCACAAAAAGCCACCTTCCCTAAGAAATGGTTGAGGGAGGCGATGGCTGAGATACGCGTCACGCTCGTGAACGGGTGCTGTCTGTGGGGTCCGGTCTGTTCATGCTTGCAAGGACTTTTAAAAATAATCATTAGCTTTAAATATATTACTAAGTCAAACATTTTAAGCGAGAGACCTCATCATGTTCTTATTGACATGTATTAATGAACTCTTTTGTGATGATGTATTTCATTATTTATTGACATTTTGAGACTGTCGACATCTATGGAATTTATATTTATTTGACAATGGAGGCCATCTCCATATTATTTTTTTTCTGGTCCCTTGGAGACTATACATCTCTAAGATCTTAGATTTAAGTTTAAGTTAGGGACTATACATCCCTTCAATGTAATTTTAGTACGTGTATATTTTATACATGTAATGTAAATTTTGTAAATTTTGAAAAAAGGCCTTCTGCTTGAGTTTGTTGCGGCGCTTCTTCTCAAGCAATGGGTCTAGGAAGCGCTGGTAAATTCTTTTTCTGACGTGTAAAAGTGCCGCTATGTGGCCAATTTGCTGAATAAATGATTGAATTGAATTGAATTGAAAAAAAATCATCACAAAAGTGTTTTTTTGTAGTTTATTACCTGGCTAAAATGGGAATTAAAATTATTTCATTACCTTCTAAAGAGAACGTTGTAGTATCGCCCATAGACACATCTTGTAGATTTACAAGCTCACTGAAATGAAAAAAAAAAATGTATAGAAAATCATGCAAAGGTTTAACTGGTAGAGAATGCCTTATGGCATTAAGTTCACCTTTTGTATTAGTTTTACTAATGTGCAATAAAGTTTAAATAAATAAATAAATGAATCATATTATGTATTTCAAATAATCCATGGGTATACCGAGTATTTTTGGAAAATATATTTTAATACCTACGTGATCACGTAGACGTAGACGTAGAAAAAAAAATGTCTAAGTTTATAAATTAACAACACTTCATACATACATACATACATAATATCACGCCTTTTTCCCATAGGGGTAGGCAGAGCCCACTTCTTTCCATTTGCTACGACTCTTGCATACTTCTCTCGCTTCTTCAACTTTCATCCCGTTCCGCATACATGCTCGTCGGTCATATTTTTATTAAATCTTAATTCTAAAACCATCGTATTTGTATAGCATAGTATGTATGTCTAAAGGCTTCATAAAAAAGTTTCAGATCTTTTTGTTTGCTATTTTTGTAGAAAATAGCCTTTTTCTATAAACCGGAAATATGACGTAGTAGAACTTTAACATCGCAGGTGTGATCTACTCGTATCAGCTCTTTTCTGATGATATGTAAAAAGTATTGCAATGTACTCGCATAGTTTTACTTGCCGTGGTTCGACCTACCGCCTCTCATGCAAAGGGTCGGGGGTTCGATTTCGGCTCGCACCTCTAACTTTACTTATGTGCGAAATTCAATTTGAATTTACCACTGAGCTTTTCGGTGAAGGAAAACATCGTGAGGAAACCTGCACGCATCTGCGAAGTAATTCAAAGATATGTGTGAAATCCCCAACCCGCGCTGGGCCCGCGTGGGGCCTATAGCCCAAACCCTCTCATGATGAGAGGAGGCCTGTGCCCAGCAGTGGGACGCAAATAGGCTGTAGTAGTAGTAGTTATTACCTACCCTAGTTGAAAAATCTCGTCGCCGTGATGGCGTATTTTGACTTCTTCATACAGGAGAGATGTTAACCAGGCGCCTTCAGTGTTGGCCGTTAGATTCCTAAGTCTATCCACTGAATCTAGTAAACTGTAAAGGAAGTTGTATAAATAGTGCTTACTGTAATATTAAGTTAGACATCGCCTGTTACACGGTCGATGAGTTTACCGAATTTATGTCTCATTAGTCCAAGCAATAACTTAGATAAATAAATGTAATAGGTACGCATTCCAAATTAATTTATTACCAATTATTATAGATATGTATAAAAAGAATAATGAAATAATACCTTGACATGATCAATTAAATATTATATATCTAATATATAAAAATCTCGTGTCACAGTGTTTGTAAGCAAACTCCTCCGAAACGGCTCGATCGATTCTTATGAAATTTGGTTCAGTAGATTTGAGAATTAGGACGTAAGCTATTTTTCATACCCATAAAAAAACCTAAGGCGGTACGAAGTCCGCGGGGTCAGCTAGTAATGTTATAAAATGTAGTTAATATGCATCGAATTTATATGAACTATGTACGTATACTAGTGAAAATAGTGACTTGTAAATCAAATATTTTTTACCAATAAACGATACATACATACAAAGTGTTTATTATACGATCGCGCCAGAAGGATTATATTTTTCCAGTGTATCGTATGTATATTTCTTTGGCACGCCCTGTAGCCTAAACGCTTTGATGG
Source organism: Aethes cnicana (assembly GCA_963971205.1). NCBI lineage: Eukaryota > Metazoa > Arthropoda > Insecta > Lepidoptera > Tortricidae > Aethes > Aethes cnicana. The sequence continues at coordinate 629,249 of OZ020298.1, read as the reverse complement.
ATTGTAGCTTGTGAGGTGTTGTTAGATTATTCTTCATTGTGAGTGACATTGGGTATATCGAATTCGTATTATTCATGGTGGTGATGATAGTAATTGGCGATGATGATCACAATGATTGCCTGTGATGATGATGTAAATGTTAATGTCAGTTAATGTCATAATTATGTGGACGAAAATGACGTTGATTTTGAGAATGAGGTGTAATGAATGACCGTAATGATGACTGATAATCAAACAAAGAAGAGTGATGATATTTTTTTTATACCAATGGTATAGGCATGCGAGCGCACAGCCCACCTGATGGTAAGTGGTCACTGCGGCCCATGGACACCGAAATCCTATGATCCCCATTAAGAAACCATAAGATCTCGAATGCGTTGCCTACGCTGAGGCCCAAGATGGAATGCCTCTGTGCCAGAAATTTCACCGGCTGCCTTAACCCCCTACCGGAACACAACAGTACGAGCACTGCTATTTAGCGGCAGGTTAACGGGGAAAGACGGTGGTACCACCCCGGACGGACCCAGCACCAGGTCCTACCACTAACAAATATACTAATGATAATGAAAATTGACGATAATATTCATGGTGATGGTGATTATCTCAAACATTAAAAGAGCTTATCTTCTATATTTGTTTAATTCTGTCTTTATTTATTTATTTATCCAAGCGATCTCAAAAACGGCTCTAACGATTCGGACGAAATTCGGAATATAGGGTTTAAGCTAGGTCTCGTATCTAGGAAAAGTCGGTTTTAGCTATTTTCACCCCCATGTACTAATTATAACAAGTGATGATCACTACCATCACATAACATTGAATGACTTACCACCCCACATTTCCCCCACTCTCCACCAATACCCGGCTCACATCTACGCACAGCGGTGTGACATCACCGCCTCTGTCGAGAATCGAACCCAGCCACGGCAGCAGGCTAGCGCCGAGATCGAACCCGCTACCCTCTAGCAAGGAGCGCAACACTTCCGTCAGCAAAGCGCGGGCTACCTGTGGTGTGTTCTAGAAAATAAAAATAAAAGATTACAAAGTTTTACTCAAATCTATGGTTTTTTGGTGCGTTTATACGCTACAACTAATGAACAAATTCTGACAAAATTTGTTAAAATATGAAATTCAAGAACCTAAGTTTTTATCTCTGTATTCTCATGTAATTCAGGATTTTTGGACTGAGCACCGCGGTGCACTTTATTATAAATGCAAAAGTTCTTTTGTCTGTTTGTTACCTCTTCACGCTTCAACCGCTGGACCGATTTGGATGAAATTTGGTATGGAGATAGTTGGGGTCCCGGGAAAGGACATATACTGCTTTTTATCCCGGAAGAACGCATAGTTCCCGCGGGAACGCGATAACCGAATTGCACGCGTGCGAAGTTGCGGGCAGAAGCTATTATTATATATGCAAAAGTAACTCTTCTATCTATCTGTTACCTCTTCACGCTTCAACCGCTGGACCGATTTGGATGAAATTTGGTATGGAGATAGATAAAGTCCCGGGAAAGGACATAGGCTACTTTGTATCCCGGAATAATGCATAGTTCCCGTGGAAACGCGAATTGCACGCGGGCGAAGTCGCGGGCAGAATCTAGTATTAAACAATTATGATATCATAAAAGTTTTCCTCATTAAAAATAACACCATATACTTAACTGTACATTATAAAGCGATAAAATACTTTACATCACCCTTGGCCGTAAAGTGGGATTTTCTTCCCGCTACGCGGAGAGAAAATCTCACTTCTTGGCCAAGGCAAGACGTAAAACTTTTGACAAACCACGGGCGGTAATTCGTAAAGCCCCAGATCGCATATTTATGGCCCTCACCTTCGGTTCGGGCCACAGAAACCTGCGATCTGGGACATTTACGAATTCACCACCCTAGGTCTGTAATGTACTATTACCTCAGCAAATTCAAGTAATGTTCCTAGAATATCATCTATAGGGACTTGGACATCTATGCTGGATTTATTCACATCTGAAAGCGATAAATACAATAAATAATAAATGTAAGTATGTATGTATTTCAAGAATGATATTTACAGCTGAAGTATACTTGTAAAAAGGTGTGTTTTGTTTGTTACGCTCCCATGCCCCAACTACTGAACCGATATAAAAAATTACGGACATGTTGATTGGTGACAGAGGTACAAAAAAACACGCATCAAGTAATCTTGAAAATAGTACTGTTCCAGAAGGGATACAAAAAAACTAAAACGATCAAAATTCCAGACAAAATATTATAATTGTTAATAAGTGTTAATATGTTAATAATATGTGCTGGTAATATTGTTAGTATACCTTGTGTTTTATTCTTCAGTCCAACTTTCGATGAGCTGTAACTACTGAAGGTGCCTTGAAAAGCTTTGCTCAGAGACAAAAGCTTCGAATTACTTGGAGCTGCCCTGAAATAATTAACATTGACATGATATTTTTAAGATTAAGTGTCTTTTCTCAAACATGCAATGAAATATTGATATTATGTTCTTCTTATTAGGCGCGGCTAGACAATTGGTCCAATGATATTTCATACAAACGTTGCAGGCCTAGACCGGCAACTCGCTTTTTTTAAATTTCCATTTGATATATTTGTGACACAGCATCTTGGCATTCCGCCATTTAAAAAAAAGCTACAAGCAATATTTACTCTATGATTTTCTATGCCATTCTGCCAATGCAGCTATTAAAAAAACATGAACTATATTTGCTACATAGGTATCGCTGTTTTATTTATGTAAAAAAAGACAAAATATATTAGGTATACAAAAAATATTATTTTAGTTATTTATTTCATTGCATGTTTGAGAAAAGCACTATACATACATCGACGGCGAACGGAAGTTGTCAGCCTCGTAACTATCCGGCCTCACTCCGTTCGGCCGTATATAATACTCGGCCTGCAACATCCTCCTTCCCGGCCTCTGTAGTAATGTACTATTGTGAAATTTGAATGAAGAAATCCACTTTAACATAATAAGGGAAACTATATCTTTGCTCACCAGTTAGAGCCACTGTCGTGTATAATATGGCTGTCAATGTCAATGTTTATCATTACCCCGAAACAGTGTCAATATCACTGTGACATTTTTAGTTTCGGAGACCTCATTGAGTGTTGCCAATTAAGCTTCTAAGTACCTGGACGACCAAGCTTTGCTCCGGGGGAAATAGCTAAAACCAAGTTTTCTCAGATATGAGATCTAGCTAAATCGATTTGTCGCCACCGTAAACTCCTAAAATCCAAGTGTCATCCAAATCGTTACAGTCGTCCTTGAGATCGTTGGCATAAAAAATTATACAAAATTAGCGCGTTTAAAGTATGGCATATAATATGCTAAATTGGCAACACTGGAACTCATAGCTACAGACCGTGCAAAAGAAACACATACATACAAAAAGTCGAAAAACATAACTCTTTCTAGCGCAATCGGTGAAAAAGTGTCTGAATCTTCTTTTTTTTTAATTCAAGACTGACCAGTGATTTATATTTGAACTAGCTTCTGCCCGCGACTTCGCCCGCGTGGAATTCGGTTATCGCGTTCCCGCGGGAACTATACGTTTTTCCAGGATAAAAAGTAGCCTATGTGTTATTCTGATCTATAAGCTACATTACTGTAAAGTTTCATTAAAATCCGTTTAGTAGTTTTTGCGTGAAAGAGGAACAAACATCCATCCATACATCCATCCAAACAAACTTTCGCCTTTATAATATTATATATATATATAAAATAAATATATAATATAGTAAGGAGTAAGGATTTACCACTGAGATTTTCGGTGAAGGAAAACATCGTGTTCCTGCAACGCATCTGCGAAGTGATTCAAGGATGTGTGTGAAGTACCCAATCCGCACTGGGCCCGCGTGGGGACTGTAGCCCAAACTCCCTCGTGATGAGAGGAGGCCTGTGCCCAGCAGTGGGATGATAGGCTGTTGTAGTATGGTGGTGGTCGTGTGATTGACCTATACCTCACCTGATGAGTCTTACCTTAAAACTAACGGTTCATCTCTCAATTTCATGTTTTTGAAAGTGTCCAAACTCCTCATATGGCTGTACAGCATTTCTAATATGGCCAAAACACAGGCGGACAGATCTAATATGCTATTAGAGGCAGCTGGTAGATATATTGTTATGAAGAAGCATTCTGCGAATCTGAAATTGATCAAAAAATAATTAGTTAGCGCTGATAGATTTGATTTTTTGACAAAAAAAAGTGGATGTATTTTGCCAATTTGCTGCAAAAATGATTTTTTAAATCTTCGATGGCATAGCGACAAATACTTGATTTATTAAATCAAACAGTGTAAAACTAAAAAACAAATACAATTAAAACTAACTAGAGATCTTCTACTATCTAAAGTCCCGCGCCTTCACATTTCAAAACGCTTCAATGAATTTAAAAAGCACCACCAACACTCTCAACACATGTGTTCGTGCTGAGACAGCCATCAACTATCCGTTGAGAGTGTTGGTGGTGCTTTTTAAATAAAAATTAAGCGTTTTGAAATGTGATGGCGCGGGAGTTTAGATCTCCACCTATTTAAAAACAATTAAGTAATATAATAATAAATAAACCTGTTCGATTTCATTTTAAGTTTAATCGTAACCATCGAAAAACGTCCCTGCCACCTCTCCTTTTCTAACATATGTATGCCGCCGTCGCACGCGCGACTGTGGCTCCATCTTATGTGAGAGCGGAAGAATCAATCTGTCTCTCGTTCGACTCGCACGCCTGACACGACACACGTTGCATCGTTTTTTTCAATTATTTGCTGTTTTATGCTGTGAACTGCTTTGAACTGCTGTGAATCACCGTGAAGTGCTGTGGTACACGATTGAGCCGCTGGCCAGCAGGCGGGACGCGCTCCAGGACCTTCCAAGTAAGTGTGCATGGCCTTCTACCTTGGTTAGCTGCATTTCATCGACCAGTTTTCCAGCTCCTAAAGCAGCTACCGCTCCCTGCATTCGGTGGTTACATAGTTACAGTGCTAGCTATCGTTTGTTTTAAAGAACCAGATACAGTCCACACAAATTAGCGCTACGTGACCGAAAGGCACAAGTAAAGTGCACCGCAAAATCAAACCCCATCACATGGTGGTAATTCGCGCCACCAAAACCAATTATAATAAGACATGTAAATGTAAACAATTTAAATAAAAGAAAACTATAGAAAAAAAACCAAACACATAAATGATTGAATTTTGAATTTCAGAAACATTTCTGATAAATATTACTATATGTTTTTTTTATAAAAACATCGTTTAATCTGAAAAGCCCCAAAAATTTTTAAACGGCCGGGTCGATTTTCTACAAACATAGCTAAGAACACTCTATTAACTTACCTATTAAATAACGTCTACTACTACTACTATAGCCTATTTGCGTCCCACTGCTGGGCACAGGCCTCCTCTGAACCCGATAGGGTTTGGGCAATATTCCCACGCGGGTCCAGTGCGGATTCGGGTCGAACCACTAGGCCACCACGACATCCTCGACTAGGTAGATCAAAATCGGTTCATCCGTTGTGTAGATATGATATTTGAAATTTACTACATGGTTAGGGAAAAAAGCTGCAGTATTTTTCTTTTGGTAACATTTATTAAATGGCCTGTCATTAGTTTTCGATTAAGTTAACTTATGTAACACCTTGTCACACGGCGGACACAGCCTATAAAAGCACGATTTCGAACACAATTCGAATGAAGTGTCAATGTTTGCGTGCGAGGACGTCTGTACACTTGTAAATGTGTGTGTACCACTACGCGGGCCAACGATTCACTCTCCATCTCCGGATGAAACAAATGACGGTAAGGGCGAGTTGGACGCGAGTTGCGCGCCGGCTAGATTCAGGCGGGTGATTCCGTGGCCATTCTGTATGTAGTACTATTAAATATTCTCTGACCCTGAAAGGTAAAATAAAGGCAAAATTTTAACTTACCTGACACCCAAATCTTTGTCCAACTTAGCAGCCACGCCCTCTCTTAGCGCCCGCGACACTTCGCTACAATCCGTCAAACCGCGCCCTAGGGCGGTAAGGACGCTGTTACTGTACAGGTCGTCTTTATCTATGCTCAATATGGGGGTGAATTCAGTCTTCTGTCGCTTCGAGGGGGGTTGGAAGGTTTGTGGGGGGAAAAGATCTGGAGACAAAATCTCAATTTGTATTTTCGTATGTACGAGTATGTGCGTGATTTTTGTACAACTTTGAATTATTTGTATGACTAGCTATTCACCCTGGCTGTGCACTGTGGCGAGAGCTCGCCATAAAACCGGGGACATTATTTGTCAATTCAGATAAATTTATATACCACAAGTGAGATATTTATTACTCTGAACTTTTCATTATGTATTGTTTTGAGAAAATAAAATATAAAAAAGTTTCTCAAACTATAATAATAATACTTACAGATAAAACAGTACACTATAGCCGACCGGACATAACGCTACACGACAAAAAAAACAGGTAGCATATTTAATTGATATAGCTATTCCTAACACGCAAAACCTTTCATCTACACATACTGAAAAACTTACCAAATATACAGACCTAGCTATAGAACTAAAATGTCAGTGGAGATTAAAAATGGTAAAAACTGTGCCTATCATTCTGTCATCCACTGGAGTAATACCTCACACACTACACACAAGCCTCAAACTACTAGACATCCATCCTCTCACATACATCACGTTGCAGAAAGCGGTCATACTCAACACATGCAGGATTGTCAGGAAATTCCTGTCTATGGATTCATCGTCAGCTTTCGTGCTTGGCTAAGGCCCGCACGAAAGTGTAGGACTGATGATAGATCTTGAACCATAGATTACAGGAAAACCTATGAGCAATCCATAGTATTTGAAATAACATAGACAATAATAAAAAAAAACGGAAACCTCTCCTCTCTTCTTGGCCAGTTTTTGTGCTCATTATCACTCGTACTTCACAAAATTAAAATACGCACCCTCAAAAGCCTTTAACATGACGCCCAAAGCAGCCTTCCTCACTTTGACAGCCGAGTGTTGACACATGTCATATATTTGCATCACGACCCGCCGCTTCAAGTCATTTGACATGAGGTGTAAACCATTCTTCACTAGGATCAGAGCTGGAAAACAAGCTACAATTAAAAATAGTAGATTGTACAACAAGAGCATAAAACAAGCCATTTTACCCGAGATTTACAGATATACACCCGAGCCGAGAGGCGAAGGTGTATAGTAAGTCAAGGGGAAAATGGGCTTTATGCTCGTGTTTTACACTCTGCTTTTCACTTCGACTGCGAGGAAATTAAATATTATTAAAAAGAACACATTCCGCAAATGGCTTGGATTTTGCGGCAATATATTTTCAACTAAGTTTTTAGCGTTTCTCTCCATCGTAGTATTATTCGGTGAAAGCACTATTTCATCATCACTACTCGATGATGACATCTTTGAAATTAAAATTAACGAAATTGAAAGAAATTAAAATAAAAAAATCTCAACGCACCAATTTTTACCAATTCAGAACAAAGAATGAATTTCCGCCATTTCATTTTTCTTTTTTAATTTTCAGCAATGTGACGTTTGACTTAAGTCACGCCCCGTGTAATGCCTTGGTAAGGAGCGCAATCTTATATAGCGAAACAGTTGGAAACGTTTCCAGCGGATTTGATAAGCAACAAAACAAAACACACTCTCCTCACAACCGTTTTCGCTGCGTTTTCGCCTCAGCAGCGCCATCTGAAGGCGCTACTGCAGACTATCCGCCTAGGTGGCTTGACTGGAGTGGCGACCGCAGCGCCCCCAACCTACCCGATTTGGTGTCCACTTTTGGAACTATAAAGATTGCGCTCCTTTACTTCAAACCTCCATAATGGGGGCTATCGCGTGTGAATTTGCCACTAGAGGCGCTAGTGTCGCGTGAGGTCCAATAACATTCACTTTTCACTGGTTTTGGCGGGCTTCATGACACAAATGATAATTTCTTTAATTAACCTGTTGAAAAGTGATCTCCTTCGTGAAATTATCGCAAATATGGATTATTTAGCGATCAATGTGAACGCTTTGAAAAAAAAAGATAAAAATCCGAACGAAACGGAACTGCACAACATTGCGGCATAGCTACTCGATATGATGATAGTTATTTATAATTAATAAACTTAATGAGATTCAAGATTTAAAACTTTGTTTCGGCGCCGATCTTATAAAGTCGCCTTTGACAGCTATACCTCTGGACCTTAGTCAACAGCCAACTGGTGAGCAAAGAAACGATAGTCCCCATTGGAATTACACTATTGCTGTTTCCTTTTTCAAATCAAAGTGCAGTTTTTTGTCCTATACATACCTACATGATCGTTGACAATCATTTCTGACAGACCTATAGTGTCAAACATGTCAGTAATGTACGCATTGCGTCGACTGTTTGACAGGAACACAGAAATAATGTGTAGACACTTTGTTCTGTCATAGGAGGACACTTTTGTTACGTAGTCCGTTATTTTTCTGGAATAAAATTAATAAATAATGGTTAAGTAGTTCCAGTCGAAATGTAAATATTACTATGTGTGTGAGTGTGTACGTAAGTGTGTGTGAGTGTGATAGAAAGAATTTATTTTAGAGAGAGAGTTTATGTAAGTGTGAGTATGTGTAAGTATGTGTTGTGTGTGAATATACATTGTCTCAAACTTTCGCGATACACACACATGTTAAACACACTACAAACTATAAATAAATAGCTTTTTACGCGATTAAGTCCCGTTTGTAGTGTGTTTAATATGAGTGTGTGAATATGTTTGTAAATGTGGGTGATTGCATATGTGAGTGTGCATTTTGATTGTGACTTACAAGTCTGTGTGTGTGTGTGTGTGTGCGAGAGAGAGATACCTAGTGTTTTGTTTGTCTGACTGTATCTGTGTCAGTGTGTGTCTGATTGTTTTTTCTTATAAAAACAGCATAATAACATGGCCTGAACAGCTCAGCCGATTTTCTTCAAACATACTCAACTCACCCATTAAACAACGACTAAGTAGGTCCCTCAAAATCAGTTCATCAGTTGTGGAGCTATGACAAATGAAATTTAGTCATCTATCTCTCTCTCTCTGTGTGTGTGTGAATATGTTAAAAATACCTGAACTCCAATTCGCCACAGCAATCCGGATATTCCATACAAGAATAATGCAGCAATTTGACATAATTCGACACGTTACACTTTGACAGATACTTCTTGAATTTAGACAGCGATTCTTCCTTTTCATTGACGTTTTGACAGACAGCCATCGCTAGACCGAAGGCTTCTGCCATTTTTGACAAATCTTTGTCAAATTTCGACTCATCGTTGTCTAGTTTTGACAATATGTTGTCTAGAACTTGAGGGATATATATTTTGTTCCTACATATTGTTCGGATTAATTGGAATAGAGCTTTATATATATCTTGGGTTTGAACTGAAAATAAATTATTGTAGTTTTAAAAAAATTTAAAACTTAACGGATTTATTCATAGATAAACATGTAAATTTATAAAATAATAGAAAATATTATGTACCAAATTGCAGCCCAATCGATACGGTAGTTTCGGAGAAAATAAGTCGTGGCAGACAGACAGACAGGCGAGTGATTCTATAAGGGTTCCGTTTTTTCCTTTCGAGGTACGGAACCCTAAAAACCCTAAATCGTCAGTACTTTGAAAAAAAAACTCGTAGCTCACTTGAGAACGTCATTGATTTTAGACCTTGTTTTTTATTCCATTTGCAAATAAATTAAGAAACGACTTTTTTTAAAGTATTGACGAAATGTAACTTGGTTCAACATTTGATTTCACAAAATCTTATTTTTTTCAATACATGGCAATTATTAAAAACACAAAATACTCGACAAGCAAAGGATTCAATAAAATTATTCAAAAACTAACCTTCATAATACGCTTCAAAGCTTTGCCACTGGATTTGTACATTACTCCCATACACCTCCAAAAATAGAGCCAAAGTGCGAACTAAACCGTCAAACACGTTTCTTCTTCGGTACTCCATACAAGTAGTTATGAGATGATGGGCAATGGTACTCAGATGTGGAGATGTGGTATCTTCTTTCCAATATAGAACAGTGTCTAACTGGAAATTATCAATATTTTTTATTTATTTATTTATATTGTACAATTTCATACTTAATTTAAACCCCATTTTTACCCCCTCTCCATTTTTACACCATCTCTCAAAGTAGGTAGGTACGATTCTTCACGTCACCCTTGGCCGTAAAGTGGAATTTTCTGCCCACTACTCGGGGAGAAAGAAAATCACACTTCCTGGCCAAGGCAAGACGTAAAATTTTAGACAAACCGCGGGCGGTAATTCGTAAAGCCCCAGATCGCATATTTATAGCCCTCACCATCGGTTCCGGCCACAAACACCTGAGATCTGGGACATTTACGAATTCACCGCCCTAGGCCTGTAATGTACTATTTCATACTGGAGACAGAGGTCCCCCTCCAGGTGAAAATAATCTTTCCTACTTTAAACCAGGCTAAGATTCCTTTTAATAGGGTTCGATTCCGGAACTGTGTAACAGTTTTTTTTTAGAAAGAAAGAAAGAAAAAATATTTATTCGTAACAATAACACACAACATGAAAGCAAGAAACATATAACGGTTATATGGTTGTTCACGAAATGGTCCTAACTCAGCGTGATGCTGGCATTAAAGCGAGCGCTAGTCTACTGGATCTAGGAAGCGCTGGTAATAGTACATTACAGACCTAGGGCGGTGAATTCGTAAATGTCCTAGATCGCAGGTTTCTCTCGCCACAAATATGCGATCTGGGGCTTTACGAATTACCGCCCGTGGTTTGTCAAAAGTTTTACATCTTGCCTTGGCCAAGAAGTGAGATTTTCTCTCCGCGTAGCGGGCACAAAATCCCACTTTACGGCCAAGGGTGATGTAATAGTACATAACAGACCTAGGGTGGCGAATTCGTAAATGTCCCAGATCGCAGGTTTCTGTGGCCCGAACCGAAGGCGAGGCCCATAAATATGCGATCTGGGGCTTTACGAATTACCGCCCGTGGTTTGTCAAAAGTTTTACGTCTTGCCTTGGCCAAGAAGTGAGATTTTCTCTCCGCGTAGCGGGCAGAAAATCCCACTTTACGGCCAAGGGTGACGTAAATTCTTTTACCCGGGTCACAAACACCTGCGATCTGGGACATTAACGAATTCACTGCCCTAGGTCTGTAATGTACTATTTCTGACGTGTAAAAGTGCCCCTATGTGGCCAATTTGCTGAATAAATGATTGAAATTGAATTGAATTTACTGTCACTAAAATCAATGGCATATACCTTAGAACAGATGTTTGTCTTCAGTGTCAAACGAGTTCATTCATACTGATACATCTAAATGAATCAACCTGTATAAATAGCTAAATCTCCATACTTTCCATTTTGAGGGGATGAAATAGTTAAAATTTTATATGAGATTACAGGCAGACGAAGCCGGGATAAAAAGCTAATTACCTACTAATAAAACATTAAAGAACTTACCACGTCTAAATGTAAACCGTTCAAGCATTTATTTCCGCTCGCTGGGACGGTTTCAGCGACCACCGCGAGCAAACCCGGGACCAACACACTAGCGTGGGGCTTCAACTCTTCTTTGCAGTTGCAAATTATCTGAAAACAATATGAAACAGGATAAAAATACCTTCATAAATAAAACGATAAAAAAAACGACTACTTCCATAAAAACAGTTCCAAGATGTTATAAAAAAAAGATATATATATATATATATATACACGGTGGGTCAGAAAATATGGCATTCATGCGTCGCTCACACAACCAATCCCATATACAATATTTTTTTTTACTAACTCGAAAAAAATTAAAGACCTATATACTTAGAATCGATAGCCGATACTGTGGGTTAATTATTTGCCATATTTTCTGACCCACCATGTATATATATTATTATTGGTATAGGCAAACTAGCGCACAGCCCACCTGATGGTAAATGGTCACTGCGGCCCATGGACACCGAAATCCTATGATCCCCATAAGGAAACCATAAGACCTCGAATGCGTTGCCTACCCTGAGGCCTAAGATGGAATGCCTCTGTGCCAGAAATTTCACCGGCTGCCTCAACCCCCTACCGGAATACAACAGTGCGAGCACTGCTTTTTGGCGGCAGGTTAGCGGGGAAAGGCGGTGGTACCACCCCGGACGGACCTAGCACCAGGCCCTACCACTAGCAATGTATGTCAAACTAGCTTTCCCACGCAACTTCATATGCGCAGAAATATTAAAAAGTAAAAATCCCGATTTCTTTTCCGTTTCCGTGGGAATTTTGCAAAATCCTTTCTTAGCGTATGCCTACCGTAGGCAGCCTACGTCATAACATCTACCTGCATGCCAAATTTCAGCCCGATCCGTCCAGTGGTTTGGGCTGTGCGTTGATAGATCACTATGTCAGTCAGTCAGTCAGTCAGTCACCTTTGAGTTTTATAAATTTAGATGAATGAATTCATTGCCTTAGGTTAGTTCGATTGCTGCCGATTTCGTGATTTATTAAAAGAGGTTCCTTTCTTATTTCTAGTACATTACACACCTAGGGCGGTCAAGTAAAGAAAGTCTCAGATCGCGGGTAATTGAGGCCCGAGCCGGAGGCGAGGGCTATAATCTAGCGGTCTGAGGATTTCTTTACGACCGCCCGTGGTTAGTATACGATTTTACGTCACCACCTGGCCGCGAAGAGGGATTTTTCGTAGCGCCCAAGGGCGGTAAATCCCGCTTTTCGGCCTGGTGTGACGTAAAAAATATTTTCAATTCTAGTCAAAATGGGTAAGGCATGAAAGGTTTTTATTGGTGAACGAGTATTTTCAACTAGCTGTGACCCGTGACTTGTTCCATTTTATGCCATTGTTATTTTCTGTTGGTATAAATATTGTAATTCTTAGCATAAATTTTAAACTTACCTGTGCCAGCAGCCATCTTAAATTGCGACCGCCCTCCAAACCGGCTGCCACTTGTGTCCACAGCGAGAAAGGCAAGCTTGCCACGTGGCGGAACATTGCAGTTAGCGTGCCGGCGCAAGGGTGGGTGTTTAGGTCCGTCTCTGGTAGAGATATATCTTGGATTTCTGACTGAAATTAATATATTTGTATAAAAAACTAGCTGACCCAGCGGACTTCGTACCGCCTTAGTTTTTTTTTGGGTGGGTATGAAAAATAGCTTACGTCCTATTCTCAGACTTACTGATCATACACACCAAAGGACCATGCGTCAAAATGGGCCTGAAACCAACCGCATTGAGAGTTATGTCATTAAATAGGTCTTTAAATCTACTTTATTTCATTATATGGGCACAAAGCCGAATTCCATTGCAGAACTGAGATATTTATATTTTAGTCACGGTGAGTACGAGCTAAGGATGTGTGTGAAGTCCCCAATCCGCACTGGGCCCGCGTGGGGACTATAGCCCAACCCTCTCGTTATGAGAGGAGGCCTGTGCCCAGCAGTGGGCCGTAAATAGGCTGTAGTAGTAGTAGTAGTAGAGTACGAGCTACGATAAATGCATTCGGAGAATATTCATATTCTGGACGGTAGGTATTGAGCAAACCCAATTTAAAAAATGAAGGTAGGGATATTGACCGTTCCATTAATTATTCGTTCGGTGTCATTTCTTGTTGAATATCGTGTTTTACCAATAATAATATTATTTCGAGTCATTTAAAACCTCTTCTACCTAGGTATCTATTCTTAAGTACCTATCTCTATCTCAAAGAAAACCTGTTTTTTAATAGATCTTATTTACTCTGACTGAAATATAAATATCTCAGTTCTGCAATGGAATTCGGCTTTGTGCCCATATAATGAAATAAAGTAGATTTAAAGACCTATTTAATGACTTAAGTTTCAGCTCTGTTGGTTTCAGAACCAGGCTCCATACAAAGTTGCCCATGGTCCTTTCTTAAAAATCGGTCGAGCAGTTTCGGAGGAGTTTGGTACAAACACTGTGACACGAAAATTTTATATATTAGAAGAAAGATAAATATGGTTACAGAAAAAAATTGCCAGTTTTATAATTTGAATTTAAAAAAATCGTGGTGGCCTAGCGGTTCGACCTACCGCCTCTCATGCAGAGGGTCGGGGGTTCGATTCCGGATCGCACCTATAAGTTTACTTATGTGCGTAATTCAATTTGAATTTACCACTGAGCTTTTCAGTGATTCGAGGATGTGTGTGAAGTCCCCAATCCGCACTGTGCCCCCGTGGGGACTATAGCCCAACCCTCTCGTGATGAGAGAAGGCCTGTGCCCAGCAGTGGGCCGTAAATAGGCTGTAGTAGTACTCACGACTGGTCCCTGTTGAGTGTGCAGATCGAATAGCATCGGGTCCTCGGAGAGAGTGCGAAGGAAGATGTGCGAGTGAGAGGAGAGAAGCGACGTCGACTCCTGGGGCACCGGCACTGGGACCGACATGGTTCGTTTTATCTAGGAAGAATAAAATAAATAAATAAATAAATATCTTGGGACATTTCACACATATTGACCTAGCCCCAAACTAAGCAAAGCTTGTACTATGGATGCCAGACAACGATATAAATACTTATATAGAGAAATACATTCATATATAAATACTAACATCCATGACTCGAGTACAAACATTCGACCCCGCGACCATCGGAACAGAAGGCAGGGTCACTACAAACTGGACCAATCCGGCCGTCACATCATACGAAAAATGTAAGTAAGTAAGTAAATAACACTTTATTGTACACACTAAATTAATACACGCACAGAAATCACAAATAATAACAATATACAAAGGCGAACTTATCCCTCTAAGAAATTTCTTCCAGTCAACCTTTGAACAGTGGAGAGGAAAGTGCCGGAATAGACGAATAAAATGTACACAAATAGGAAAGACAAATAGGGCAGATCCTTATAATTATGATATATAAACATTATTGTATGTATGATATATACATATAATTAAATAGGTACATACATACACATGTACATAAATATAGATAAACATACATAAACTACATAAACCAAAATGTATACAGGGTTAAAGAAAAAAAATACAATTTAGTTAAAGAAAACTGGCCAAGAAGCGAGTTAAACTCGCGTGGAGAGGGTTCCGACCCTTGATTATTTTCAATGATGTCATTTTCGAACCGTTTCACAGGATAAGCTCTTTTATATGATAGATTTCAAATACCATGGACTTCCTAATATTTTTCCTGTAATCTGTAGGTCAATAACTATCCTCCGTATTTTTTCCGAAATTTTAGAACCAGTGGTTAAGGAGATAAGGGGGGGGGAGGTAATTTTTCGCCTATGTTCTTAAATAACGGAATAATATAATATCGGAAACGAAAACGAATAAAAGTTGTTGTATTTCATCTGATTTTGACTTTATTCGTTTATTGAACATACCCCATTGCACTGATGACAGCTGGGGCCAAAGATTTCCCGGATGGCGATACGGGTCACACAGGGAGGCCTATGTCCAGCAGTGGACTCTAAGTTGACATAATGGACTCACCCAAGCTGGTGTTACAGGCAACTCATACACTCTCTCTTCATCCACGATCTTTTCCCATGCAGCTCCAAAAACCTGAGCGTAAATTTTCTCACTGGGGCGTCGACGGCATATGGCGGCGCAGTAGCAGTTGTAAAGCAGGCATTGGAATTGTCTGCAAGGAAAAATAGGATAAAAGATATTTTACAATATGCCTTTCACAGATTACCACGCAGCGTTGCCACGGAAACTCGCACAGTATTCACTCAAGTTCGTAAAAAGCTAAGTGGTTGATTATCTCAGCTTCTATTATAGATAGAATGGTGAAAATTAATGGGCGGTGGGTACTATTTGAGTACTATTTTTCGAGTTATAAATCATTCCCGAGAACCAAGCCGTTCCAGAGATCCACGCGGTGTAAGCCAGCTTGACGCTCGGTAGCGTACACCGTGAACAGGCCTTATATTTCGAAAAGTTCAAGGGTACTATTTTTTTAACCTAGATATTCCGTAGGTCCTAATTGGGTACTATTTATTGGCATAATCAGATCCTGGATATCGTTACGGTGTACGCTAACTTGACGGTCACACAAAAATACACTGTCTACGCTACCCAATAACATACGCCATTATTAGTCGCAAAATTCTCAGAACTTTTTGTTGGTTACCCTGTCCAAATAACGTGCCCGCCACTAGTCATTACTATATCATTACAACCCTAACAAGTGTTTTACAAAAGTCACTTCGAAGTTCAGATTTGGACTTCTAATAATGATTAAGATGTTGATTAGGTCTTTAGACTCAAACTTCGAAGTCGCTGTCAAATGGTTATAAATTTGATTGCGTTAAACGATGTATCAGTTGTCACTTGACATCGACTTCGAAGTGTGCGTTGTTTGAACGTGCATATTTTTCATTTTGAATGATTAGTGTTCAAAAAACTGTGGTGGACTAGTGGTTCGACCTACTACCTCTCATGCCGAGGGTCGGAGGTTCGATTCCGGCTCGCACCTCTAAGTTTACTTACGTGCGAAATTCAATTTGAATTTACCATGAGCGTTTCGGTGAAGGAAAACATCGTGAGGAAACCTGCACGCATCTGCGAAGTAATTCAAAGATGTGAGTGAAGTCCCCAATCCGCACTGTCCGCGTGGGGACTATAGCCCAAACCCTCTCATGATGAGGGGAGGCCTGTACCCAGCAGTGGGACGCAAATAGGCTGTAGTAGTAGTAGTAATGTTCAAAGAACTGCGTCGATTATTAAAATTCAATTAATCAATTCATTTATTTGTCCAGAATACAGGTAATATTACAGGTGTTACATGGTTTTTAGGTACACTGTTTCTCAATTAGATTGATATCCCATATTTTACATACCTGTATGTGTTTATCAGTTCCTCTGTGGCGTCATCGGGGCAACACACGTCCTTCGAGTCCCTCAACGTGTGACATAGCAGTAACGAGCCCTTTACTATGTACCAAGGGGCTGGGGACGGTATGTCGCTGTATAAGGGCGACGATGACGCTTCTATACTGCTTGTAGGGAGCTGGAAGGATATTAAAATAAAGCGTAGGTACAAAATTAAAACACACACACACACACACACACAGCCACAACAGCCTATTATATTTTAACAAGTTTACACAGCTTAAGAGGGTTTATCCTGAAAGTTGGCAACGTTGCATATAGCTGTCAAATGTTTCGCTGTTTTTATTGATTTCTCAATAAGGAATATATCATTCTATGGTTTTATGGCGCGTCTCATTTTATATTTGTTGGTTAGACATTCAAATAATAAGATTACATTAAAATGCATGGAAACTGCGATGGAAAGTTTTCAAAAGATATTACTTCCATAATACTAAAAATTCCGTGTTCCTATGGTTACTGTTGCAAGCCATACTTAATGTTTTATTCAACCATAGAGCGAATTCGCGAACATTCAGTAATATTCAGAATTAATGAAAACAGCAAAATATTTGACAGCTATTTGCGACGTTGCCAACTTTCGGAGTAAACCCTCTTAAGGCGTGTGGATTTAGCGATAATAGACTTTGCGTCAACGGCTTAAGTGCTTTGCCGCGCGCCTTCTAAGTTGCGTCGTGCTTTACATAGATCGTACATACAAATACCAAATTAACTTGACGGCCGGATTGGTCCAGTTTGTAGTGACCCTGCCTTCTGTTTCGACGGTCGCGGGTTCGAGTCCCGCTCGGGGCAAACTTTGTGTGATGAGCACGAATGTTTGTACTCGAGTCATGGATGTTTAGTATTTATATATGTATGTATTTCTCTATATAAGTATTTATATCGTTGTCTAGCACCCATAGTACAAGCTTTGCTTAGTTTGGGGCTAGGTCAATATGTGTGAAATGTCCCAAGTTATTTATTTATTTATTTTATTAACTTCAAAGCGAATGATCAAACTTTTTCTATTATAAACGGCTAGCTATGATAATATCGATGTAAAAAGTAGCACACAAACGCGCTCATAAACACACACACACACATGAATCTATAAGTACACCGTAAACAAAACTCGGAAAATATAATAACACACGGTCAATAAGTAAACACTTAAGGCTAAACAGCGATCTCTTCCAGTCAACCTTTAGAAACTGGAAAATGCGAAAATAATGTTAATGCTGGATGATGAAAATACAAGTCGAAGAAAATCAAAATGATTTAAGTAAATCAAAATTAAGTAACATATCATAATAGCTATGGGACTTATAGATTGTTACAATACGAGTATACTACCTATGCTATGATGATACTATACATATACATAGATGATTGTAGTTATAGAAGTATTGAAAAAACTGGATCGACCCGTAGAAAACTCGTTCCTGTTGAAATATCGGGACACAAAGTATCCTATGTTATTCCCGGGGTCTCGAACTATCTCCATGCCAAATTTCATTGAAATCGGTCCAGTCGTTTAGAAGTGAAGGAAGGACAAACTGACAAAAAAGAAACACAGTTTCACATCTTACTAATATAATAAAGCTGAATGGATGTTTGGATGTTTGTTACTCAATCACGCTAAAACGGCTCGATCCATTTGCATGAAATTTGGCATATACATAGTTTGTAACCTGGATTATTACATAGGCTACTTTTTATTGTGATATTTAGTATTTATAAGCAATTATTTTCTATTTTATCGTGATTTGGCGGTGTAGATGGCGCCACGGTGTCGCATTCTAAGTCGATCTGTCAACCTAAGTGACCATTGGACCTTTACGCTTCTAGATTTCAATGCACTAACTTTTGAGACTATGATAGCGTGTAGGTACACATTTTGGTCTAATTTAGAGGGCAAGTTTAGTACGAAAGTCCTTGCAGACGAAGTCGCGGGTAATAGCTCGCTTATAACTATTTATTTATTTATTTATTATTACAAAAATGACACTTACAGCTAGAGTCAGTCATGACATTAAGGTTAAAATATGACATTATTTCTTACACAATAGTGCTAGGAGCTACAATGGATTCTAGATAGTGACCAGCTGTGGCTAGAAATTTCGGTTCGGAATGTGTAACTACGTATGGATAGTATGGATTAGTATGGATAGTATGGATAGTATGGATTAGTATGGATAGTATGGATAGTATGGATTAGTATGGATGTCGATCGATGCTTTACTTAATCTCTCTGGAACCTTGTCAATATAAGTCAAGTCGTTTTTTTTTTTAATGTATCTAAATTCCCTACTTTAAAATACCACGCATATCAAGGTGCAAATGTATGTTAGTGCTTATGATCCTGTAACTATAACATTTGTAAAGCAATAAACTATATGAAACTATAGGTTTAGAGTTTTAAGTGCAAAATTTTGTATTTGAAGAAATAAACAGTTCTTATTATTATTTGTTGGTACATTTTCATGTCACGGGCCCATGGGGACCTGGTCATTCGCATTCATGGTTATTATTATATGAGTATGAGTATGAGTATAATACTTTTGAGCTTCATATACTTACCTTTTCAAAAGCGATTAGCAACAGGCTCAGTTTGACCATGTACTCGTCCATACATTTTTGATAATTGTGGTTTGCCTTCACAATTTTAGGTCGAGTGAATGAAAGTATGTTCTTTAGGACTTTCGAGAGAAACTTCTCGCATAGATCCGGTGTTGAGTATCTGGGGGAAACAAATGTTTATTTGGACGTTTAGCTGCAGCTATGCACACTGAATTCCGAATTTTTTTGAAATAAAAAAATTAAAACCGCCTTCAAACTCCGACAGACTGCGACGTCAATGTCAAGTTCACTATATGATTATCATTTCTTTGGATCGGTTCACTTGACACCGACTTCGCAGTATGTCGGAGTTTATAGGCGGTTTTTAATTATTATTTTTTTATATACGCGACAGTCGACCGGATCGGTCCAGTTGGTAGTGACCCTGCCTTCTGTTCCGACGGTCGCGGGTTCGAGTCCCGCTCGGGGCAAACTTTGTGTGATGTACACGAATGTTTGTACTCGAGTCATGGATGTTTATTATTTATATATGTATGTATTTCTCTATATAAGTATTTATACCGTTGTCTAGCACCCATAGTACAAGCGTCGCTTAGTTTGGGGCTAGAGGGGAATGTGTGATATGTCCCAGGATTTTATTATTATTATTATCTCATGATACTATACCTACCTACATGGTTATAGAAGTATTGAAAAACTGGATTGACCCGTAGAAAACCAGATTATATGGAGATATCGGGATACAAAGTATCCTTTGTTATTCCCAGAGCCTAACACTATCTCCATACTGAATTTCATCAAAATGGGTCCAACCGTTTCGACGTGAAGGAAGGAACAAACAAACACAATACATCATTTATAATGTTAAATATATTTGTTTTTTTTATATCATTGGTATAGGCAAACGAGCGCACAGCCCACCTGATGGTAAGTGGTCATTGCGGCCCATGGACACCGAAATCCTATGATCCCCCATTAGGAAACCATAGGATCTCGAATGCGTTGCCTACCCTGAGGCCTAGATGGAATGCCTCTGTGCCAGAAATTTCACCGGCTGCCTTAACCCCCTACCGGAACACAACAGTGCGAGCACTGCTATTTGGCGGCAGGTTAGCGGGGAAAGACGGTGGTACCTCCCCGGACGGACCTAGCACCAGGCCCAACCACTAGCAAAACGACTCCTACGCCAATGTTGCCAATTAAGCACATTATGTGCCATATAACACGCTAAGTTGGCAACACTGAGGCCTCCGAAACGTATTAACTATTGTATGGAATGACGACTTTGACACTGACAGCCAACACCTCGTAAAAACAGTGGTGCCAAAGGTGAGCAGGAATACGGTGCCCTTTATTGTGAACTCTAGCTGAACCAATTTAGATGATTTTTGATGTGGACCTAGCACCAGGCCCTACCACTAGCGAAATATGTGTATGTAACTGGCGTGAATTTATGTATCTAAATATATAAAACTCAAAGGTGACTGACTGACTGACTGACATAGTGATCTATCAACGCACAGCCCAAACCACTGGACGGATCGGGCTGAAATTTGGCATGCAGGTAGATGTTATGACGTAGGCATACGTCAAGAAAGGATTTTGCGAAATTCCCACGGGAACGGGAAAAAAACGAGATTTTTCATTTTAATATTTCTGCGCATACGAAGTTGCGGGGAAAAGCTAGTGTTACAATAGAACGTTTATTTTACCTCAGCAACGGCGCGAGAACTCTAGTACACACGCTGGATCGCTCGCACTTCGCGTAAACAGCGAGACTCAAGTCCACCGAGTTGCGAGACGCGAGCGAGGATAGACAGGAGTCGAGAGCTTCGTCCCACCAACCCGACGAGGTGTCATCTGGAATACATTTAATAGTACATTATTGCAGAGGCCGCCAAGTAGCGCATTGCCGGACGAGTCAGTTAGAAGGCTGAGCGAAGCGAAGCCTTCTATTAGTACGAGTCCGGCAATCGCAATTGCGGCCGAGGTATATATAATGCTTTTCTCAAACAGCGAGGAAATACGTAAGGTCAGTTGGGGCAAGTGCGCCAGGATGGGGTAAGTGCGCCTAACATAAATATATCGAAACCTATAAATATTACTCAACTAGTAGTTGGCTAGTTACAGGGTATAGGGGCGAAATAAATTTAGGCGCACTTACCCCACATCAATATTTACTACTTCCATGATCGTGGATGATTTGGCCATGGAAGTTGTACTTATTACCTCCATGGATTTGTCAGTTTCGGGGCAAGTGCGCCAGGATGGGGTAAGTGCGCCTAACATATCGAAACCTATAAATATTACTCAACTAGTAGTTGGCTGTTTACAAGGCATGGGGGCGAAATAAATTTAGGCGCACTTACCCCACATCAGTATTTACTACTTCCATGATCGTGGATGATTTGGCCATGGAAGTTGTACTTATTACCTCCATGGATTTGTCAGTTTCTAAAGGTGTCTCAAATAGCAAGCGAATTAAAAAAAACACACACGACAATAATGTTTTTGCTGGCCAAGGCCGGCAATGGACAGCCTCGCGTCTTCTTTTTTTGAAAGTAACACGAACATTTCCGAGCATGTTTGAGAAAATCAATATAACGGCGCGACGCACTGGTTTTCTAGATTTAACAATCATTTATTTCGGGAAATTAAATTAGAGCGAGTGGCAACACTCGAACGGAGTTGCATGTCTGTAGTGAACTGTCAGTGTGACAGAACTTGAGAGCGAGCGAGTTGGCTTGGACGTGCAAACCCGTTGGCTCTGATTTGAATCACAATTTATTTCGTCAATCAGATCTTAATGGATGGCTGATACGCGTCACGCTCGTGAACGGGTGCTGTCTGTGGGGTCCGGTCTGTTCATGCTTGCAAGGACGTTTAAAAATAATCATTAGCTTTAAATATATTACTAAGTCAAACATTTTAAGCGAGAGACCTCATCATGTTCTTATTGACATGTATTAATGAACTCTTTTATACATGATGTATTTCATTATTTATTGACATTTTGAGACTGTCGACATCTATGGAATTTATATTTATTTGACAATGGAGGCCATCTCCATAATATTTTTTTTTTCTGGACCCTTGGAGACTATACATCTCTAAGATCTTAGATTTAAGTTTAAGTTAGGGACTATACATCCCTTCAATGTAATTGTAGTACGTACCGATATGTATATTTTATACATGTTATGTAAAGGTTATAACTATGTGTAAATTTTGAAAAAAGGCCTTCTGCTTGAGTTTGTTGCGGCGCTTCTTCTCAAGCAATGGGTCTAGGAAGCGCTAGTAAATTCTTTTCTGACGTGTAAAAGTGCCCCTATGTGGCCAATTTGCTGAATAAATGATTGAATTTTGAATTTTGAATTTTAATTGTAATTAGAAAATTGAAAATTTAGTAAAGTGATTATCAGCAAGTTGAACGTGCCTGTTATTTCAAAATAACGTCGATTGTGGAGCCGCCCCAACCCCACATTGGCAGCCATGGCGGACGCACCGCCCGGCGATCCGTTAAATAAATATCTTTGGAGCATTTTACACAAATTGACCTAGCCCCAAACTAAGCAAAGCTTGTACTATGGGTGCTAGACTACGATATACTTAAATACTTATATAGAGAAATACATATCCTATCTTAATATACATGGTGGGTCAGAAAATATGGCAAATAATTAACCCACAGTATCGGCTATCGATTCTAAGTATATTGTATAGGTCTTTAATTTTTTTTGAGTTGGCTTAAAAGAATATTTTGTATAGGATTCAGGCGTCGCTCACACAACCAATCCCATATACAATTATTTTTTTTTCAACTCAAAAAAAATTAAAGACCTATACAATATACTTAGAACCGATAGCCGATACTGTGGGTTAACTATTTGCCATATTTTCTGACCCACCGTGTATAAAATTCTCGTGTTACAGTGTTTGTAACCAAACTCCTCCGAAACGGCTCGACCGATTCTTATGAAATTTGGTGTGTATATTCAGTAGATCTGAGAATAGGACGTAAGTGTATTTCATACCAAAAAAAAACCAAGGCGGTACGAAGTCCGCGGGGTCAGCTAGTGATATATATAATTCTCGTGACACCGTGTTTGTAACCAAACTTCTCCGACATGGCTCGACCGATTCTTATGAAATTTGGTGTGTATATTCAGTAGATCTGAGAATAGGACGTTAGCTATTTTTCATACCAAAAAAAATCCAAGGCGGTGCGAAGTCCGCGGGGTCAGCTAATACATATATATAAAGATAAAGATAAAAAATATTTAAAAACATAACGTTATTCGCTGTAAGCTTCGTCATTCGTCTTTCGTCATTCGTCTTCGTCATCTTCTACTTTGTAATAAACTATTTTTTTTTAAATCACAACCACTTTATCAAAATTTAACTAAGTCCTTCAGCGCACACAAGTTTATTTAGTCCAATTCAGGCCAGGCATTCTTGTCACTTGAATACTATACATCCATGACTCGAGTACAAACATTCGTGCTCATCACACAAAATTTGCCCTGAGCGGGATTCGAACCCGCCACCGTCGGAACAGTGGGCAGGGTCACTACCAACTGAGCCAATCCTGTCGTCAAGACGGATCAAACGAGTCTAAACTCGATGGGGTTGTGTCGTTTAACAACTGAGTTCCTATGGCCACCTTCCGGTTCCATCATCAGATCAGCTCCATGTCATGATAATTTTGCATTGTCATCCGATTTACATATGCATGAAAAATTTCAGCTCAATCAGTAACCGGGAAGTGGATCAAATTTAACTTGCAAGATTTGATTACAGACAGACAAACATCGGGACAGGTGAAACTAAATAGAAGCTTGTAAAAAACCAACTGCATACAAACAAATAACAAATGCTTATACCCAGTGTCACTCTCACCATCAAGACGAATCTAACCACACCTCACAAGCTAAAACCCATCAAGCCATTTAGGCTACCCTCTCCACCACCACCAGAACAGCCGTGTTGGGCACAGGCCTCCTCTAATCACAAGAGGGTTTGGGCTAGTCCCCGCGCGGACCCAATGCGGATTGGGGACTTCACACACATCCTTGAATTACTACGCAGATGCGCGCAGGTTTCCTCACGATGTTATCCTTCACCGAAAAGCTCAGTGGTAAATTCAAATTGAATCGCACACAAATAATTTCAGTAGTGCGAGCCGGATTCGAAAGCCCCGCACAAGAGGCGGTAGGTGAAACCACTCGGCTTCAGGTTTAAGCTACAGGGCGTGTTAAAAAAATATACATACATACACTCGAAAAACATAACTAACTAACTTGTCGCTTTTTTCGTTTGTCATCATTCTTATTATATGTTATATGTATGTGTGTTTATGTATTTACTTATATTTATGTATATTTATACTATATATTATGTGTGTAGTTTATTTATTTTTATTTAATTTGCTTCTATATGTTATATTTTGGCTACTTGTAAGTAGCCTCTATTGCACCGCCACAACATTTTCCATTATGTCCAAAGGTTTAACTGGTAGAGAATGCCTTATGGCATTAAGTTCACCTTTTGTATTAGTTTTACTAATGTGCAATAAAGTTTAAATAAATAAATAAATAAATAACCCTGCTTATGGTGCGGTCGGGTAAAAGCATCAGTTACTCACTGGCGACCAAGGCTGCGAGCATCTCGACGAAAAGCGCGCCGGGCTTGTTCGCTACGGCTTCTAAAAGCTCCGGCCGGAGCTCACGCAGCCGCGCCGGAAAGAGTTCGGACACCGCTGAGATTATACGCGGAGAGCTGGAAAGAATAATTATTAAGAAGATAAAAAAAAACAGCCAAGAAGCGAGTTAAACTCGCGTGAAGAGGGTCCCGACCCTTGATTCTGTTCAATGATGTCATTTTCAAACCGTTTCACAGGATAAGCTCTTTTATATGATAGATTTCAAATACCATGGACTTAATAATTTTCCTGTAATCTATAGGTGAATAACTATCATCCGTATTTTTTCCAAAATTTTTGGTCCAGTGGTTTCGGAGATAAGGAGGGGGGGGGGGGGGATTTTTCGCCTATTTTCTTAAATAACTCCGAAAAGTATTGACAAAAGAAATAAAAAATATATATTTGAGATCCTCATAAGAAGTACTTTCATTTGATATGTCACACGATATAGATTGAAAAACTTCACTAATATTTTTTCAAATTTAGCCCGCAAAAATAGGGTCTATGTTTAAAATTCATTTGTTTTCGTTACACCTCCGTCTTTGGGTCACAAACTTACCTTAACGCTTCATCCGGTATGAATGACGCCATCTTAATTCTCTCCTCCATTTTGTTTCGGCAAGAGCAGACGGTCTCTAAAACGTAGCAGTACAAGTTCGATTCCGGACTGAGCCTTTTTGGCAGGCACTCTAGGTTGGACAGTAAGGAGAGTTTTTGGGCAAATGTAGCGACTTCTTTGTATGTTGGGAATAGCTGAAAAATAACGAAAAATTATAATGGGTCACCGCGAGTGGATCCGCCGCTAGAGGGACTTGTGTCCTTTTTTTATGTCTATGGTATAGGCGAACGAGCGCAGAGCCCACCCGATGGTAAGTGGTCACTGCGGCCCATGGACACCGAAATCCTTTGATCCCCCATTAAGAAACCATAAGATCTCGAATGCGTTGCCTACCCTGAGGCCTAGATGGAATGCCTTAACCTCCTACCGAAACACAACAGTGCGAGCACTGCTATTTGGCGGCAGGTTGTGCAGTAAATAAACCTTTCTGTGCAATGTAAAAAGAATAATACATCATATGAAAACAACAATGATTAAATAGGGAAGTTTTAATCCCAGAAAGTATCCCTTAAATAGATGAATACTGAGGATAAAACCTAAAAAAAAAAATGTTATGATATCGTCCAAAAAGAACTTACCTTGTCAACTAACTCCAACAAGTTTTCACAATCTTTGTACGATTTCTTAACGTTATATTTCACCAGATCGTTCAAAATCACACAACAGTGCTTCATATCATCATCCAATAGAATAAAAGGTTTTTCCGTCAAAATCCTTGAAAACCCTTCAATAAAATAACAGCCGAACATAACACCTACATTTTTCACTTCTATATTCAAACCACTACATTCTTTTAATAACTTCTTGACATCATCCAGTGTCAAAAATGACAAACTGACTGTCAAAATGTCTTCAAAATAAGACTTCTCGTTATAGTAATATTCGTGGGTCCCTGAAGCATATAACTTTAATAAGATCTTAGGCCACTTTGCGATATCACATTTGACATCAGACAAAGTTAGGTCTTGTGTGCCAAAGATGTTTGACATTATCTTGAGCGCGTTGACACAATCTATATGTTTTCGCGGGAAATAATATCTCTCTAAATCATGTGTGATTTTCTTCAGCGGTAACTTTTCCGTCCAGGTTTGAAAACTAGTTTTTATTAGAACCGGAGTAGTGTTCCAATATTTTCGGAAAGTTGACAGACATTCGTTGATATTTTTTCGCAATCTCCTTATTGTATTTGGCACCAAATTTATAACAATTTCTGATAAAAACTTTGATGTTTCCTGAAAATAAAAATAAAATGAAATTAAATGAAAAAATACCTATAAACTCTAAGACGCGCTTATTCTAAGGAGTACTTACCACATACTTTAATTCCAAAATGATTGGACAGTATTCTTGAAGAAATTTCAATATCGCCTCCAATTCAAAACCGTCTAACTTGACATCATGAAACATAGAATTAAGTAATACATAGTTATTCCTTCCCAAAACTTTTCTAGTTACATCATTGTCAAAGTCAAAAACGTGTTTGACAACAGCGAGAACAAACAAGACTTTGACATCGAAATTTTGACAACTCTCAGCAAATACAATATCAAATAATTCTTCTACTTTGACATCTGGTATTTTTTTTATCAATTCAACTGTCAGTTTGACAGTGGCTTTGTAGATTTTGACATCTTTTACATCCGTGTTTAATAAGTTTGTCATTAGCTTTTTAGCTGTTTCCCTTAGAGTTGTGTTTTCGAACAGTTCTTTCTTGTCTATAAACACTTTGGCTGCCAAATCGAATGCTGTTTTTGCTTCGTTCTCATAGGTTTTTGCTATAGATGTTATTAGTCGCGGAAGAATGATTTTGCTTAAAGAGTTATTATTCTCCAAACTCGCTATTATAGTTTCTGTAAGTTCCAATCCTGCTTTCTTAGTAGTAGCTGTAAAAAAATGCATGATAATAAACAAAACACATATTCTAATCCTTAGTCATCTGGAAGCCGGGAAGGGATGGACAGTTTCCATCTCGGAAATCATCTCTTCATGTGAAAAGGGGGCTGAACATTTCGTATGTGACTAGGGTCAAAAGCCCGTGACATAGTGGTGATGGTGGCATAGGAATCAAATTGGTTAGATCTATATTACACTTTTATTTAGTTTCACCTGTCCCGATGTTTGTGTTTGTAGTCAAATCTTGCAAGTTAAATTTGAGCAGATTGAGCTGAAATTTGGCATGCATGTGTAAACGGATGACCATGCAAAATTATCATGGCATGGAGCTGATCTGATGATGGAGCCGGAAGGCGGCCATAGGAACTCTGTAGTCAAACGACACAACCCCATCGAGTTTGGACTCGTTTGATCCGTCTTGACGACTACTTTAATAAAAGCTTGTATTTAAAAAGTTTTTATATTTTATTTATAGCTTGTTTAGTATATTTACTTACAATCAGAGCTTGACAGCATAACGTCAGCTCGCTCGACGATTAGCTGTAAATTGACGATATCTTCGCATAGCGTCGATAGCGCGGTGGACAGCAGTTTCCTTACGCCGCAAGATTTTGTAGTGCTTATGAACTAAAATGGAGTAAAAGTTTATTGAAAAATGTTCTCGTATTCCTAAAAAACTTTACAAAAAAATGATTTCTAGTCGGTTCAGTGGTTCTGCTCCTTTCTATCATCAATGAGCAACGGATAGACGGGCACACAAATATACAGAGTTACATCTATATCTATACTAATAATAAGTCTGTAGAAAAGTCGCGTCTGTAACTATAAAATTAAAAGAACAAGTCGAGGGGACTATATAAACGATACTGAACACACAAAAAAAACAATTTTTGGAAAAATTGTCTGTATGTAATGTAATCTATGTATGTCCGGATTTAACTCGAAAACTACTTTCGATCCCGGAAAAACGTATAGTTCCCGCGGGAACACTATTACCGAATTCCACGAGGATGAAGTTGCAAGTTATATTTAAGCAATTCTTTGGAAATAATTAGATATTACTAGCCTTACTTACCTGCAACATTTCTCTAATACATTCTTGGTCGTCGCACATCTGCATGGCTCGTTGTATGGGCTCCGTGTATTGCTCTGCGCCGTTTGTATGGACTTTAGCTAAAGTTTGTATGAGTTTCGTCAGAGCGAGCTGTGATGCTTGCTCTTTGCCGGATGACACTGAAAACGTGTATGAATTATTTAATGTAAAAGATCACGCCATAAAACAGGCTTTAGCAGGCTTTTACAGATTTCGACGTATCAATGTACCTAGGTGTATATAAAACTCTTCCACCGATGACAACGCACAGCCGAAACTACTGATCGTGGAAAGCTGAAATTTGTCATGTAGGTTCCTTGAGCAGGATTTCTCGAAATTCCCAAAAAAATGGGATTTTTACTGTTTAATAGCATACGAAGTCGCAAACAAAAGTATAGTACTAAATTACTAATATAAATTAAATTTAAATACATAGATTATTGGAAAATAATACTAACGGTTAGCACAAAGCATTGTCATAAGCACTTGCAGAGTTTTCGGGTCTTCGTGATGAAGAGCCAACAGCAAAATCCTTTGGAGATTCACCTGAAGCATGAATTAATAGTACATTGTAAGACTAGGTAGCAAAATGGTATATTTTACCGCAGCTGAATCCAGAGCGAAGCGAGGGATTCTAACGTGGAATCTTGATCTAGAGATGGATTCAATGTTTATTTATTTATGCTACTGTATTATTCTACACTCTGCTTTTCACATCCCAGTCCCACTGCTGGGCACAGGCCTTCCGTCATACGAGGGCCAGGCTAAAGCCATATAAACCCCACACATTTTTGAATTGCTTATTATATGAACGCCTTTGCCCAGCAGTGGGACACAACGGGCTCGTAATAATAATCTAAATATATAAAACTCAAAGGTGACTCACTGACTGACTGACATAGTTATCTATCAACGCACAGCCCAAACCACTGGACGGATCGGGCTGAAATTTGGCATGCAGGTTCCTTAGGGAACGTAGGGAAGCGCTAAGAGAGGATTTTGCGAAATTCTCACGGGAACGGGATAAAAATGGGATTTTACATTTTAATATTTCTGCGCATACGAAATATGAAACGTGGTGGCTTAGTGTAGTGATTCGACCTCCGCCTCGCATGCAGAGGGTCGGGGGTTCGAATCCGGCTCGCACCTCTGAGTTTACTTATGTGCGAAATTCAATTTGAATTTACGCTGAGGTTTTCGGTGAAGGAAAACATGATGAGAAAAACCTACACGCATCTGCGAAGAACTAAGCATATGTGTGAAGTCCCCAGTCCGCACTGGGCCCGCGTGCGGACTATAGCCTATAAGAGGAGGCCTGTGCTCAGCAGTGGGACATAAATAGGCTGTCAGTGGTGGATGTATGAAATAACAGGACATAATATTTGTACTCCGATTTAAGATGTTTTTAATTGGTTGAGTCTTGTCGAATTTCCGAGATTTCCCCATGGAAAATATTTATTCATTCAGTCTTTAAGGGTTGAAGTTTAACGGAAAATTCATCACAGATTTAAGTTCACATTATCCAAACGTTGTCTGGTAGATATCGCTATATAGCGATAAGACCGCCTGCTGTATACCATACCTCTGATTTTTTGTAACCATTTTCATTTTTTGTACCTTTTTTATGTGTGGTGTTCGATAAAGAATATTGTATTGTAAACCTCGAGAAAAATAAAAGAAATAAATAAGTTAATAACCGACCTTATAAATAGATCCATCGTACGGTAGATTTAAAGAAAGTGTTTTCTTCAAGTTCACTATTACAATGTTTTCGAAATCATTCGTATTATTATTGACATCTGTATTTCCATGTTTACCTAAAAAAATGTCTTTTATAGGGTTTATTCCGAAAGTTGGCAAGGTCGCCTATAGCTGTTAAATGTTTCGCTATTTTTATTAATTTCTCAATATTGCTGTATTGAAAAGGAAGATATCATTCTATGGTTGAATGACGCGTCTCGTTTTATATTTGTTGGTTAGGCATTCAAATGAATAAAATGCATGGAAACTGCATTGGAAAGTTTTCAAAAGATATTACTTCCATAATACTAAAATTTTCGTGTTCCTATGATAACTGCTGCAATCCATACTTAATGTTTTATTCAACCATAGAGCGATAATTCATGTTTTTATTCAGTAATATTCAGAATTTAATGAAAACAGCAAAATATTTGACAGCTATTTGCGACGTTGCCAACTTTCAGAGTAAACCCTCTTAATAGGGTTCATCCCGAAAGTTGCCACACGAAGTCACGGGCAAAAGCTAGCAACAAATAAACTTACCCAAGAACATCAAGACTTCTCTATGTAGAATCCTAATTCGTCTGTCCGTTTTGTCACCCTTAGTGCGCAGTTTCTCAACAAAACCTATAACCTGAAATTACAAAAACATAATGAGCCTAATGAAAATACAAGAGTAGTGTTTCAATATTTTTACTGCCTTCAAAGTCCTCCCTATTATAAAGGGAGGCAGCACAAATATTTAATTAAACACACTTACTTCGCAAATGTCTTTTCGGTCCAATTTGTTATTAGTTAGAATATAATCTAACTTCTTCAGTGCATCACACAATATCTCTGGTTCGACATCACTTGAAAATATTATCTGCAAAGAAATCAACTCATATTGATTTTTAATTTCACCATCATCATCGTCATCGTCATCGTCATCGTCATCGTCATCGTCATCATCATCATCATCATCATCATCATCATTGGTGAAATTACCAGCAAAAGGGCATTCGACCTTATGTCTCCTTATTATGTCAATCGGTCACAATGACCACTTACCATCAGGTGTCCCGTGTGCTCACTTGAGAACTAAGCCATAAGACGAACATTATCATGACTATCATTACAATCATCATTATCCATCAACGTTAATGGTTTTGCACCGCCACTTTCTGTTTTGCGGAACGGTTTAACTGGTAGAGACTGCATTATGGCATTAAATTCGCCTTTTGTACTGTTTTTTTTTTATGTGCAATAATCTTTAAACAAATAAATAACAAATAACCTTCAAGCTATTAAAGAGCTTGATAATATTATAGACACAGTAAGGAAAACCTAGAATGACAAGCCTTTGTACAAATCAGCTTACGCCCGAAATAAGTGTTAAATGCGATAATAGATGTCGCTGCCTAAGCTGGTATGAAAATTTGAATGAATTTCCGATGTAAGCCGTAATGTTAGGGGATTGGCAGTTTATACATGGTGAGTCAGAAAATATGGCAAATACTAACCCACAGTATCGGCTATCGATTCTAAGTATATTGTATAGGTCTTTAATTTTTTTCGAGTTGGTAAAAAAAATAATTTTGTATAGGATTCAGGCGTCGCTCACACAACCAATCCCACATACAATTTTTTTTTACTAACTCAAAAAAAAAAACTTTTGTCTCTGATAATACAATAATCAATCGAGTTTGACGTACCTTTAAAGCTAGGAGCATGTTGCTATCCTCAATTCCTATAGAACTCGGTGCTTGTATGAGAGCGAGGCATGTTTCATGCAACGTGGCTTCATCTCGACACCCCTCTATATGTAGAGACTGAAAATTCATACAAATTCAATCATTTATTCAGCAAATTGGCCACATAGGGTGGTTGACTGGTAGAGAATGCCTTTAGGCATTAAGTCCGCCAATTGTATACATTTTGTATGTGCAATGAAGTTTAAATAAATAAATAAATAAATAAATAGGGCCACTTTTACACGTCACACAATCACAGGGAACAAAACAAAAAATAATCAGTCAAATTGGTCGATTGGTTGTTGAACCTTAGCCGGACTAACACACGGCGATTCATTTTTATTTTATAGAAGAAGACTAACTGACCCCGCGGACTTCGTACCACCTTAGAATAAAAAAATAGCTTACGTCCTATTCTCAGACCTACTGAACATACACTTCAAATTTCATAAGAATCGGTCGAGCCCTTTCGGAGGAGTTTGGTTACAAACACTGTGACACGAGAATTTTATTTATTAGATTACACTTACCTTGTAAAATTCACCCATTTCATGAACATGAGCTTTCAAAAGCACAGCCCTCAAAG
Organism: Aethes cnicana; assembly: GCA_963971205.1. Taxonomy (NCBI): domain Eukaryota; kingdom Metazoa; phylum Arthropoda; class Insecta; order Lepidoptera; family Tortricidae; genus Aethes; species Aethes cnicana. The sequence continues at coordinate 596,402 of OZ020298.1, read as the reverse complement.
CTGCTATAAGCTCGGAGGTGGTATAGCTCTCTGCAAGCTCGCAGAGCAAGGAGGCGCAAGATGTCAAAGGGGTGGATATTAGAGGGACCACTTTTGACGTTAAGTGTAAGAGAGAGGTCAATTTTGGTGGGAGTTCCTGTAAAGAGATAATAAACAGTTTCAAAAACTAAAATAACGCTTGGATTGGACCTTTCCGTGCCCAACTTCCAGCTCTATCATCAGGTCAGCTCGGTGGTATCATATTATATACTTATACACGGTGGGTCAGAAAATATGGCAAATAATTAACCCACAGTATCGGCTATCGATTCTAAGTATATTGTATAGGTCTTTATTTTTTTTCGAGTTACTAAATTTTTTTATTGTATATGGGATTGGTTGTGTGAGCGACGCCTGAATCCTATACAATTTTTCTTTTATCAACTCAAAAAAAATTAAAGACCTATACAATATACTTAGAATCGATAGCCGATACTGTGGGTTCATTATTTACCATATTTTCTGACCCACCATGTATAGAAAAATACACACATACATAAATACTAAACATCCATGGCTCGAGTACAAACATTTATGCTCATCCCCACAAAGTTTGCCCCGAGCGGGACTCGAACCCGCCACCAACTGAGCCAAATCTGTCGTCAATTATACTCTAGCTTCTTTCCAGTGTTATAAACTACCCCCATACCAAATTTAGTCGCAAACCGACCAGTAGTTTTTGAGTTAAATCCGGACATACATACATACATACATCTAGCCAATATTTCTAAAAATCGTTATTTTGTGTTCAGTATCGTTTATATAGTCCCCTCGACTTGATAGTTTCTTTTGATTTTGAAGTTAAAAAAGACGCGACTTCCTCTACAGACTTCTCATATTAAGTATAGATTAGATTTTATACATAGAAGTACCTCAAATTCCTTCCTCTCATCCAAGAAGGTTTCCAGCACGGTCACTAAATACGTACAAAACTCAGTGGTGACTGTGTGTGACTTTGTGATGAGGTCATCGGCATTGGTGACGTCATACAAGTCGCGCCAGATCTGTATGGAATGGTCCACGTTGTCGCAGGATTGGGTTATCAAGAAATGTATGGCTGCCTGAAAAAATATGGAATATGTTAAAAGGGTTTACTCCGAAAGTTGGCAACGTCGCAAATAGCTGTCAAATAATTTGCGGTTTTCATTAATTTCTGAATATTACTGAATGTAAACATGAATTATCGCTCTATGGTTGAATAAAACATTAAGTATGGGTTGCAACAGTTATCATAGGAACACGAAGTTTTTAGTATTATGGAAGTAATATCTTTTGAAAACTTTCCATCGCAGTTTCCATGCATTTTGATGTAATCTTATCATTTGAATGCCTAACCAACAAATATAAAACGAGACGCGTCATTCAAGCATAGAATGATATATTCCTTTTTACTTCAGCAATATTGAGAAATTAATAAAAACAGCGAAACATTTGACAGCTATATGCGACGTTGCCAACTTTCGGGATAAACCCTCTTAATTACAGAAATAAACCTTCAAACTCTGACAGATTGCGATGTCAATGTCAAGTACACTATAAGATTTCCAAACACGCATAAATCAGAACGTAAGTATGTCTTTATCACATTTAAATTTGATTATGTAAAGATCGCTATTATGTAAAGTACAGAAAAAAACTTGGAAAAACTCCTAGAGGCTGCAATGTCGGTGTCAAGTACACTATAAGATTTTCAAACATGGATACATCACTACAATCTTCATGAAGCCAAAATCATCACATACAAAAAAAAATGAATAGTTCCCTCATCCTCCATCATCCCACTGCTGGGCTCATGGCCACTTCTTATCACGAGATGGTTTGGGCTATAGTCTCCACGCGGACCCAGTGCAGATTGGGGACTTCACATACATCTTTGAATTATGTACCTTCGCAGGTGCATGCATGTTTCCTTACGATGTTTTCCTTCCGGTAGGTCAAACCAAGCAACCACGTCTTATTCTGTTAGTAATTTATTTTAATAGGTAACTTACAGCAACAACAACACCAACAACAACAACAACAACAAAAACTCTCTTTATTGAGCACCATATAAACAAAAGAAAGAAAATACAGAAATAAAATACACACTAAGTAGGTAAACAACAGGCGGACTTATCGCTACATAGCGATCTCTTCCAGTCTTACTTACTTGTCTAACTATATCTGGTGAGTCCAATATGCCGTTTACCACAATCTTTTTCCTGACAGTAGTGGGTATTTTGTCGTAAAACAAAATGACGGCTTGTAGGAGTCGCTCACTGTTGGGCAGATTGGCTTCTATACACCAGGACACCTGAAAATAAATACTAATATTATAAATCATCATCATCATCATCATCGTCATCGTCAACGTCATCGTCATCGTCATCGTCATCGTCGTCATGATCATCATCATCATTATCATCATCATCATCAATTCTGGACATAGGCCTCCCTCAAGGCTCACCACTCGGACCGGTCCTTATTATTATAAATGCGAAAATAAATCTGTCTGTTACCTCTTCACACTTATACCGCAGGGATTTAGATGAAATTTGGGTACTTACCCTGTATGGAGATAGTTCGTGTTCCGGGGAAGGGCATGGGCTACTTTATTATCCCGGAAAAAATAGTTCCCGCGGGAATACTATATCCGATTTGACAAATTTTCAATTTATTGGTAAGGCGTAATTCGAAAACCATATCGGTATTCTCTGTTTTAAGGATTCAATAAAAAAGTTAAGGATTTTTTGTTCATTACTTTTAGAGAAAATTGTGTTTTAGTTGTAACTGGCGCGTGACGTCATAGCTCTCTCGCTAAAGTGTCTAACTCTCTAAAGGATGGGCGCTACGCGCAGGATTATTCTATGCGCAGGAAGAGTTACTATGTAATTTTTGACACCCTTTTAGAATGAGGAGATTCTAATTTCGATTATAAATATGAAAACGACTTACGAAAAAGAGAAAAAAGCATGAGTTTTTTTAAATTTGTCAAACTTTGTAACTAGCTGAAAAATACATAAAAATTAAACAAAATCTAAAAAGTTACTTTAAGTAGTTTTAATTCTTGTTTAGTATATTACATCTACCCACTTAACTTAAATTAGATCAATGATGTAATTTTACTATAGCCGTGGTGGCCTAGTGGTTCGACCTACCGCCTCTCGTGCAGAGGGTCGTGGGTTCGATTCCGGCTCGCACCTCTAAGTTTACTTATGTGTGAAATTCAATTTGAATTTACCACTGAGCTTTTCGGTGAAGGAAAACATCGTGAGGAAACCTGCACGCATCTGCGAAGTAATTCAAAGATGTGTGTGAAGTCCCCAATCCGCAATGGGCCCGCGTGGGGACTACAGCCCAAACCCTCTCGGGATGAGGGGAGGCCTGTGCCCAGCAGTGGGACGCAAATAGGCTGTAGTGGTAGTGGTGGTAATTTTACTAGCTGATAAAATGTACATGTTATAAAAATGAAATGGTGTCAATTTCACGCGAACGAATTCGCGGTCACAAGCTAGTAAAATAATTATATTGAAAACAGTCTTACCATCTCTGCGTTACCATGCGTGACTTTATCCCTTCGGAACTCGTTTTCAAGTGTCTGTACGTCAGCGTATTGCGTCAAATCTCCGAAACTATCCATCTTCGTGGACGCCAATATTCTTAGTGCAGTCAGCTTCGTACGGGTGTGGCTTGATAGTGTATGGGGTAATACCTCTGTTGCTATGATTTTCTAAAAAATATTGTAAAAATATTACAAGTACAGTCAAGGGCATTAATATGTATACACGTGTGCATCCTGTTCCGTTGTGTTAAGGTCCAAAGGTGTATACATATTAATGCCCTTGACTGTACCTAAACCAAAAAATAACTCAAAACGCATTTCTTTTTAACTGGTGGAGCTTTGATATGGTAAATAATAACATTACTTTTTTTAGTTTTACAATCGCCATTAGATATAAAAGCGAACAAAGTTATCATAAATATCTAAACACGATCTTATTGTCAAGACGTTAGAGTGCACGTTCAGATATCTATGATCACCCTTGTTTGCACAGATATATCTGATGGCGACTGTACAATAGTGATAGACTAACAAACCAATGCGGAAAAATATAGGTACGGCATCGGCACAGATCATCGGAGTTAATTACGAAAATCGGTTACTAAAACATCAATTAAATTCTTGTTTGATAATTAATTACGAAACAGCGAAAAATAATTCCTCTTTCATAACCAACTCACTACGAACACAGAAAAAAATTCTTATTTCGTAGTTAACTACGAAACTGGATTACGAAAACAGCAAATAAATTCTTGTTTGATAATTAATTACGAAACAGTCAAAAATAATTCCTCTTTTCTAGCCAATTATGAAACCGCAACTACGAAAACGCACCAAACGACCTTGAGCGGTGGCCTTCGATGCGCAGAAGTCGAAAATAAGGTACCATCGGCCTCTGGGCGCGGGACGCGGCGGGCGCTGTGTCGTGCGCGCACGCTTATTGGCCCTTCAGTCGTAAACATGCACAGATATGCCCTCTACTTTCGCTCTCCGCTCAAGATCCGTACCGCTGCCGCGACCTGTACATATTATTACAGTATAGTTACCTCTAAAACTTTCCTCTCAACGTGATTTTGAATAACTTTATAGACATTCAAAGTTGCCAGTTCACTCCCATCGCCGATATAATTCCATAGAACATCTCTTATGCTTTTGTCCATAGAGATCCGCTCTCGAAATAGAGACGCGTACGACTGCAGTATCTCAAAACACGCTGTAAATAAGAAGTAATAAATAAGAAGAAGAAATAAATACGACATAACGACTAAAAAAACAATATGGAAATAAATAGGTGCACAAATAAATCCTCTATTTTTTTGGTAAATCTTAAAGGTACTTTCCAAGCTATACTGCTTTGGAACTCTCTACCTGTTGACCTCAGACTAGCTAAATCTCTTTCAGTGTTTAAGAACAAGGTTAAGGAGCATTATTTGTCACTTGTCTGATGTATACTGCTTTTCTTTTCTTGAATAATGGATTACATATTTTAATTTATTTGGCTGTTATCTAATTATATGTAAGTTTATGTATGTCCCAATCCGCACTGGGCCCGCGTGGGGACTGTAGCCCAAGCCCTCTCGTGATGAGAGGAGGCCTGTGCCCAGCAGTGGGACGCAAATAGGCTGTAGTAGTAGTAGTAGTAGTTATGTATGTTTATGTATAAATGTATTTAAGTATGTTTATTACCTTTTGTGTTTGTTTCTTCTGCACATCTTAGTACAGAGCACCGCCTACCAACCTAGTGTTGTTTTTTTTTCATCTCCACTATCCAAAGGTTGTCTGGAAGAGATCGCTATAAAGCGAACCTTTTGTGTAATTACATTATGTCTGATACCAAACTACCTCTCGATACCAAATTTCGTCTAAATCGGTCAACCGGTTTAGGCGCGAAGAGGTAACAGACAAACAGCGTTACTTTAGCTGCGGATGTTTCGCATTTACAATATAACCTAGTATGGATAACTCACCAGAAACGCAGCTAGATTTATTTATGTGCACGCAAGACAAACTATCGTAGAAATTGTTTAATTCAAACGTGGGTAGTTGTTCGCCGAAATTCTTAAACACGCCGCGGATACCCTGTAGGAGCGCTTTCGTGACTTTATCCTGAAATACCAAAAATAACTAGATTAGAAAAGCATTTTATTTATTTATTTTCTTTATTGGGGAAAACAGATAATAGACACATAAAAAATACATAAACAGAGAGATAGCCTTAATAAAATATAGTCGACATCAAGGAGTAGTTTCCACTGATTTTTTGAATTGGAATGCGTAAAAATGAACAGAAATCTAATCATCATCATCATAACAGCCGATAGACGTCCACTGCTGAACATACGCCTCCCCAAAGGCTCGCCATTCCGACCGATCCTGTGCCGTTCGCGTCCACCGACTTCCCGCGACCTTCATCAGAAATCTACTACTTAAAAATCCCGATAAATGTTCAGAAATGTAAACAGATTTGCGCGGCATGCTTTTTTGAATAATAACTTTTGCATATCTATTCGTGAAAACCTCACTAATACCATAGAATATTGACCTATAATAAGTAATAACATATGGACGAACAGTGCCTAACAGAATATGTCAAAATATATGGTGCAAACTGACATTAGAAAATACGTTCCAATATGCTAACAACGCCTCTTTATAACGAAGGCCAAACGGGTGCCCCAGCTATTCGGGCACCCGTTCTGACGGGCCATTTTTATCCGGCTGATTGTGAATCCTTACTTATAATAAATCAATGCCAATGCATATGCCATAGAAATATTAGTTGTATAGAAAAAGTAAGGTGTAAACCTAGAATGACAACCTTCATGAACATACGCGTTCGCCCGAAATAAGTGTTAAATGCGATAATAGATGGCGTTGCCTAGGTAGCCTCATAGCCTGTATGAAAATTTGACACGCCCCCTGGATATTACTCGCAAACAGAGCTTTTTCGATGTACGCCGCAATGTTAGGAGATACCTAGTCTAAATAAATAATAAGGCTATAGAAGAAGTCGCGTCTGAAACTTGAAAATTAAAAGAAACTATCAAGTCGAGGGGGCTATACATATAAACGACGGGATTCGACGGCCGGATTGGTCCAGTTGGTAGTGACCCTGTCTTCTGTTCCGATGGTCGCGGGTTCGAGTCCCGCTCGGGGCGAACTTTGTGTGATGAACACGAATGTTTCTACTCGAGTCATGGATGTTTAGTATGTATTCATACATGGTGGGTCAGAAAATATGGCAAATAATTAACCCACAGTATCGGCTATCGATTCTAAGTATATTATATAGGTCTTTATTTTTTTTTGAGTTGGTAAAAAAAAATATTTTGTATAGGATTCAGGCGTCGCTCACACAACCAATCCCATTATTTATTTTTTTACCAACTCAAAAAAAATTAAAGACCTATACAATATACTTAGAATTGATAGCCGATATGGTGGGTTAATTATTTGCCATATTTTCTGACCCACCGTGTAGACAGACATAGTTCGAGTCATGAGTCATAAGGAAAGATATATGCGAGTTTTTATCCCGGAAAAGCGTAGTTCCCACGGAAACAATACATTATACTTAGAATCGATAGCCGATACGGTGGGTTAATTATTTGCCATATTTTCTGACCCACCGTATATATGTACCTATGTATTTCTCTATATAAGTATTTATATCGTTAGCACCCATAGTACAAGCTTTGCTTAGTTTGGGGCTAGGTCAATATGTGTGAAATGTCCCAAGATACTTATTTATTTATTTTATTTATACTGAACACAAAATAACGATTTTTAGAAAAATCGTCTGATATATGTATGTAGTTATGTACGTTCGGATTTAACTCGATAACTACTGGAGGGATTGCAACCAAATTGGGTATGGGGGTAGTTTATAATAACACTGGTCAACATATAGGCTACTTTTTATCCCGAAAAATGCAAAGTTACCGCGGGAATGCTATTAACAAATTCCACGCGGACGAAGTCGCGGGCAGAACCTAGTCATAATAATTACATTGTGTCTGTTAATAGTTTAATACTCACGGTATTTTTCGAACTTTCCAACATGTTTAAATAAGTGCGCCATATTCTATTGATATCATTGCACACAACCGATGGATGGTGTTCACAAATTGCACCTGAAGTACAAAAACAAAATGACATGACAAAATCCATACTAATATTATAAATGTGAAAGTGTGTTTGTTTGTCCTTCCTTCACGTCGTAACGACTGGACCGATTTGTATAAAATTTCGTATGAAGATAGTTTGAGACCCTGAGAATAATATAGGATACTTTTTATCCCGATATGTCCACGGGTCAAACCGGAGTTTTCAATACTTCTATAACTATAACTACCTCTATGTATGTATATGTATAGTATCATCGGGTACGCAAATTCTAAGTCTACTACTACAGCCTTTTTGCGTCCCACTGCTGGGCACAGGCCTCCTCTCATCACGACAGGGTTTGGGCTATAGTCCCCATGCGGGCCCAGTGCGGATTGGGGACTTCACACACATCTTTGAATTACTTCGCAGATACGTGCAGGCCTAGTGGTTCGACCTACCGCCTCTCATGCAGAGGGTCGGGGGTTCGATTCCAACTCGCACCTCTAAGTTTCCTTATGTGCGAAATCCAATTTGAATTTACCACTGAGTTTTTTGGCGAAGGAAAACAATGAGGAAACCTGGACGCATCTATAGAGTAATTCAAAGATATGTGTAAAGTCCCCAATCCGCACTGGGCCCTCGTGGGGACTATAGCCCAAATCGTCTCATCTTGAGAGGAGGCCTGTGCCCAGCAGTGGGACGCAAGTAGTAGTAGTAGCAGTTACTGTAAACAAAATGAAAATATTTATTCAGCAAATAGGCCACATCTGGGCACTTTTACACGTCACTTTTAAATAGATTTAACAGAAATGAATTTAGCAGCGCTTCCTAGACCCATTGCTTGTGAAGAAGCGCCGCAACAAACTCAGCAGAAGGCTTTCAAAATTTAAACATACACGTTCAAAACTCACCCACAAGCAGCGCCAACGGCGTCTTACACTGGCTGGCGTCTTCTAACGCCGCTATATGCCTCGGCGCATCTTTGGCGCCTATTTCGGACCTCTTTACGACCTTTGTGAGGCAGTTTAGAGCATGCTTCCGAAGTTCCGCATCGTAGCTTAGCTGACAGAGCTGTAGAGAAAACTAGTATGTACGGGAAAGGAGAAACACTTTGCTAGGGAGAGGGCAGTTGCGCCTAATTACAGGAGCAATAACTGGTCATGCCCTATTAAACAAACATCTGTACAATTTGGATATTACAGACAGCCCCCTGTGCAGAGCCTGCATGGAGGCAGAGGAATCAGCCACTCACATCCTCTTATAAATTAATAAAATGTAAATTCTTTTTCTGACGTGTAAAAGTGCCCCTATATGGCCTATTTGCTGAATAAATGATTGAATTTGAATTTGAGTTATGGAACGCACCCCTACTTACGTTAACAATATCCTCATAGTACATCTCTACATATGCACACTCAGCCACTAGATCAGTGAGGAGCTTGAAGGCATCACTCAGGGGCTTTGTCCATACTTCGTCTCCGCGGTTCTCTGATATAACTTGCAGTAGATTCACAGGTTTGCTGAGTAGCGTGTTTACAATCCATTCTGAAAAATACAATTTCAAAATGACATAATTTTATAGAAAACTAGCTGACCCCGCGGACTTCGTACCGCCTTAAACCTCACGGAGCCCGAGACCTTTCCAACGAATGCAAAACCGTGGAAATCGGTTCGTGCGTTCTGGAGTTATAGCGTCAGGAAGGAACACCCGACTTATTTTTATATAGTAGATTATCTGTATGTATGTATGTCCGGGATTTGACTCGAAAACTACTGGACGGATTGCAACAAAATTTGGTATGGGGGTAGTTTATAACACTGGTCAACATATAGGCTAATTTTTATCCCGGAAAAACGCATAGTTCTCTCGGGAACATTATTACCGAATTACAAAACATTCAGTTGAGCATAGCTAGGTCACTTGACGGTAAGTGGTGACTGTGGTGACTGAACATAAGGTAGTATTTACGACGAAATGTGCAATAAAAGAAGGGTATTCAAGTCTAGACTCAAATGGTGCCAGGACCATCAGGAACAGATCAGAATGGATGCCCTAGCACATCAGCACTCCAGAGGTAAGTTCAAATGCTTCTGGAAGGAAACTAGTAAAGTAAATATACGACCTAGTCTGCCGGTGAGTGTGGAAGGTAAAAGTGAACCCGAGAGTATAGCCAATGTTTTTAAGGAGCATTTCCAGGTGAAATCGCCGTTGGGGTCAGGGGGGTAGGTGTTCGATGCTGGGTTTACATCTTCGGAACTGGGGACGATATTCACGGCCAAAGATGTAGCAAAAGCTATAAAATCCATATCAAGGGGCAAGTCCCCAGGTCATGATGGACTCAGTATTGAGCACCTTCAACATGCGGGGCCGCATATGTCGCGGGTACTGGCTATGTTCTTTTCGCTGTGCCTGGGTCACTCTTATCTTCCACCCGACCTCATGAGGACTGTGGTTGTTCCGGTTGTGAAAAACAAGACTGGAGATTTGTCTGATAAGAACAACTACAGACCCATTTCTCTTGCCACTATAGTTGCGAAGGTATTTGACGCCATGCTTAATACACAGTTGGAGAGACATTTGAATATTCATTCAAATCAATTTGGATTCAGACCCAAATTGTCTACGGAGAGTGCGATACTGTGTCTTAAGCATGCCGTCAAGTATTATACTGATCGTAACACCCAGGTGTACGCATGTTTCCTGGACCTGTCTAAGGCTTTTGATCTGGTGTCCTATGATATACTGTGGGCCAAGCTGAGAGATACAGGGTTGCCTGTCGAATTCGTTAATATTTTCAGATACTGGTATGGGCATCAGGTCAACAGCGTTAGATGGGCGGGAGCAATGTCGGCGGAGTACAAGTTGGAATGTGGCGTGAGGCAGGGGGGGTTGACGTCTCCTGCACTTTTCAACCTGTACGTAAACGCACTCATCGTTGGGCTCAGCAGTCAGCATGTCGGATGTCATGTTGGCGGTGTGTGCGTCAATAACCTTAGTTACGCTGACGACATGGTGCTGCTGAGTGCATATGTGTGTGGCCTGAGAACCCTTCTTAATACGTGTGAAGAGTACGCCAAGGGTCACGGGTTAATGTGGCAAAAAGTCAATACATGGTTTTTGAGGCTGGCTGTAAAAAAGTCCTCAGCGTGGCACCTATCAGACTAAATGGTATTCCCTTAGAGAGAGTGCACAAATTTAAATACCTAGGACATTACGTTACAGCCAACCTCAAAGACGATGACGATGTTGAGCAGGAGCGGAGGGCGTTGTGCGTAAAGGCGAACATGCTCGCTCGCAGGTTCGCACGTTGTTCCAGGGAAGTTAAATTAAAATTACCCTGTTTAGAGCATATTGCACGTCCCTGTACACGTGCAGCCTGTGGGCGAATTACACGCAGAAATCATACAACGCCCTCCGGGTCCAGTTCAATAACGCGTTCCGGGCGGTGGTGGGGCTGCCGCGCTACTGCAGCGCGTCGGGCATGTTCGCGGAGGCCGCGCTCGTGCGCCGGGTGCGCGCCAGCCCCAACGCCGTCCTGGCCATGATAGCGGATAGGGAGGACTGCCCCTATATTCGACATTGTTGTGGCAGGCATGTTCGCAGATCACCATAGAAATAATAGTAATTGTACTTATGTCCATTTTTTTATTTGTATTGTATTGTTTGTGTCTGTCTATTCATTATTATGTGATTATTATTCATTATTATTGCATTGTATGAGTTAAAAGTACTTGAAATAAACAAATTTTATTTATTTATTTATTTATAAGGACACATGAGATTTCGAATGCGTTGCCAAAACTGAGAACAAAGATTGTATGCCTACATGCTGATAATTTCAACGGCTCGTTTTCTCCCTTACTCCCTTGGAACACAAGAGTGTAAGCACTGCTGTTTGGAGGCAGCATAGCGGGTAAGATGTTGACAGCCATCCAGGTGGACCTTGCACCAGATCCTACCATAGTAAATATTTAAAAATATACCGGTTTCAAACGGCGCCAAATTGGTGTCTTCGTTTTTCAGCACAACAGCCGCAGTTTGGATTATTTTTTCAAACGCTCGCTGTCCAGGGTCAATCGGCCGCTCTAATATAGCCTCCCATTTCTCCATATTACAAATAAAAGCTGTATTTTTTCCTGTTGCTGCGTTTTCGGTGAAAAATTTGCGTGTATTGACAGGTCGCTGCAAGTACGTTATTTTGACAGATAACAGCTGAGATGCTTAGTCGGGTGCCACACAACAATAAAGTAGAAGTTTGTCGGAGACACTTCGGAGCAAACAAATTGAATGTAAATATTTTTTTGAGGACCTATTTAATGTGAATTATGGTATAAAAAAGACATACCCATACGTGTACAACTTTACACTGTACGCGGAATGAAACTATATAACCAAGGCTTTTTTTTTAATTAAAAAATCAATACGTCATCGTAAGGTCAGACCAGACAAGGACCAGACGTTGGCTGTGTTCCGAAACGCGCTCAGACCGCTCATAGCACCTTTCATCTCTTTTCCTCTTGAAAGTCGAGTCGTAAGAGGAAAAAGACTGCAAGGTGCTGTGAGTGCTCTAAGCGCGATTCGGAACGCAGCCGTTGAAACGTCTGAGCCGTCAGAGACGTCAGTCATTACTGCTGATTCCTCTTGTCACTGCGGTTTGCCTGCGAATTTAATCTGAATATTAGCTTTTTGAGTTAAATTATCCAAACTGGCATCGAGAAGACTACTGTTTGTGGGCTACCACGGCTTCTCACCGACGGTGTCGTATCGAGCCAGCTATAATAGGTTATGTTTTGAACATTCTACCTAGTTACGTATTTGAACCAAAATTTAGTTATTTCTTAGTAAAACTGTTGGTAAATAACTCATCCTAGCTTGCAATAGTCACTAAGCACGTACGTGGAAGACATTTGTCGCTTGTGCATTGTATTTTTTCGTGCTTTTTTCGAAGTTTATTCTTATTAGTTGAAGGTAAGTTTTTGTGGTGTGTCCTTGATATTAACCGTATAAATCTTATGTATTTTTCTTCACAGACCTATCCTTCAAATGTACTTCACGGTTACGTGAAATCCAACAAAATGATAAACTTGTAATTTTTTATGGAATTTCATTTTCATCAATAAGCTATAAAAACCCATGATAAACTCAAATTGACTCTATAACATTTGATGTACTTCTATTGTGTTAGTTTACCTGTTTGAAAACCTACCAATAATACTTATCAACTACTTAAAGTGCGCTTTTAATAAAAGAAAATAATCAATGCAAGATCTAGTATTATTTTCTATTGCCGATGGTATTTTATAAAGGTAATATTTTCTTCAAATAAATTATATTCTTTATTCTGAATTATTTTCATTATTTGTAGGTATAGAAGCATTTACATATTGTTTATGGTTGTAACATGCACTTTGAACCATTTATGCATATCATGTTGTAAAAAAAGTTGCCTAATTTAGAATCAACATTGTCCGGAAATAACAAAAACGGCAACCACAATTGACAATCACTCAATATTCAATGCTAATTGAACTGAAACTGATTAAGCCATAGCTGACTAAGCTTACAGAGTATAATATGCTTACAGCCTATGCACATTTAGATCTAATTGAGGCTACTACATTGCCAATTGACTCAATGGTCAAAGGTTAAAAGTCTACATATCAAATCACTTAATATTAGTTAGCACTGCAGTGTGAATCAGGTTCTTTATTAGTCAGGGTGTTCTGTATCCGTAATCCGTATCCGTAAACCGGACGGCCGTAGAGGCAGAAGAATGCCCAAAGTATGATGGTTGGATGGCATTGAACAGCCCCTTTTTACCACCGGACTACAAGAGAAAAAATAATCATTAGCTTTAAATATATTACTAAGTCAAACATTTGTAGCGAGAGACCTCATCATGTTCTTATTGACATGTATTAATGAACTCTTTTATACATGATGTATTTCATTATTTATTGACATTTTGAGACTGTCGACATCTATGGAATTTATATTTATTCGACAATGGAGGCTATCTCCATCTTTTTCTTTTTTTTTCTGGACCCTTGGAGACTATACATCTCTAAGATCTTAGATTTAAGTTTAAGTTAGGGACTATACATCCCTTCAATGTAATTTTAGTATGTACCTATATGTATATTTTATACATGTAATGTAAATGTAAATTTTGTACTATGTGGAAATTTTGAAAAAAGGCCTTCTGCTTGAGTTTGTTGCGGCGCTTCTCCTCAAGCAATGGGTCTAGGAAGCACTGGTAAATTCTTTTTCTGACATGTAAAAGTGCCCCTATGTGGTCAATTTGCTGAATAAATTATTGAATTTGAATTTGAAGAGGTACGGCTGCCAGCCATCCGTACATAGTGCAAGTTCCCAAATGTCACATTAAGCGTTTTGCTTCAACTTCATTGTGCACAGCAAACAAGTGGAATGCATTACCATCATCCTTGTTTCCTCACACGTACAGTACGGATGTTTCAAGTCTAGAGTGCACAGGTATTTTCTAGGAAGGTATGTTCCACCGTAGACCACATCTTGCTTTCCATCGGGTAAGGGAGCGTTCAAGTATTACAACGTAACGAATTTTAGGGAGGGGTGTGGAGACCCCCCGTCTTGTAAAACGTTACGATGCGTTACAGGGACGGGAGGGGGTGTTTGAACTATGCGTTACGTAACATTGTTTCCGGTACTTTACGCCACATAATTATGATTTTTAGGTAAAAATGGTCACTTGGTGGTTAGGTACGTAACGTTTTACTAGGGGGGAGGGGGGCGTACAAAAAAACGTTACGGTGCGTTACATGGGGGGGAGAGGGAATCAAAAATCTCAAAAAAATGCGTTACGTAATACTTGAACGCTCCCTAAGATGGTGGTCAAGTACCTTGCTATCTTCAATAAATAAAAAAACAAGATCTTAAAATTGTTGGTGTCAGGGATTGGAGACAAAAAGCCAAAGACCGATCGGTCTGGAAAACTGAACTTAGCGAGGCTAAGGCCCACTCGCGGCTATAAAGCCTTAAATAGATAGTTCTGTATTCATCATCATCATCATCATTTCAGCCAAAAGACGTCCACTGCTGGACATAGGCCTGCCCCAAGGCTCGCCACTCAGACCGGTCCTGTGCTACTTGCTTCCACCGGTTTCCCGCGACCTTCACGAGGTCGTCGCTCCATCTTGTTGGAGGCCTACCGAAAGCTCGTCTCCCGGTTCGCGGGCGCCACTCGAGAACTTTCCGGCCCCATCGGCCATCAGTCCTGCGAGCAACGTGCCCCGCCCACTGCCACTTAAGGCTCGCAATTCTTCGGGCTATGTCGGTGACCCTAGTTCTACTGCGGATATCCTCATTTCTGATTCTATCACGCAGAGAAACCCCGAGCATAGCCCTCTCCATTGCCCTCTGAGTGATATTGAGCCTTTTTATGAGGCCCATCGTAAGCGCCCACGTCTCGGAAGTTCTGTATTAGGAGAGTACAATTTTACATCCATCAATGCTTTTTCGCTATCTCCACTTTCCAAGGGTTGACTGGAACAGCTGGACAGCTTTTTATTATTATATTATATTATATTGACAGGCAGGCAGTTGATCAATTGATAAATGCCTGTATCCCAGTTGTTCTCAATCCAAGTATTTCTTGACCTGTTTAAGAATTTGTCAAGTCTGTTCTTGAACTGGTTAATGCTCTGTGCTGAAATTACGCCTTCTGGCGGCTTGTAAATAAATACATTTATAATATAATAGGTAAATTCATTTCTGTTAAATTCATTTAAAAATGACGTCTAAAAGTGCCCAGATGTGGCCTATTTGCTGAATAAATATTTTCATTTTCATTGTTCCATGAATGATTCACTCTGTTGCATAGCAATCCTCGGAAACACTTAAGTTTCCGAGGATTGCTATGACAAAGCTCTGTTACCTGTTTTTAGTGAGAATTTCTTAACAGTATAGTCTTTGTGTTTTTGTCTGAGACTAGAGTTCTGTGAAACGACAAAACAAACATGTGATTATAATTTCAGCATGGTTACCCCTTACAGCTACATACTCCTGTCCCGCCGCGCCCACTCCAACATGTCGACCCCGAACTGCGCCCCGAGGCAGGTCCCGGGCCGCCCCGTGCCCCAGGGCACTGTGGGGCTCAAGCGATACGACGACATCATCAAGTCACTGGAGGACAAGAGGGAGTACAGGTGACTGTTACATCATTTATTAGCTTCTGCCACGTGGTATTTTTTTTCATGTCGATGGTATAGGCACAGCCCACCTGATGGTAAGTGGTCACTGCGACCCATGGACACCGAAATCCTTTGATCCCCCATTACAAAAACCATAAAGGTGGGTATCGACTACGCGCGGCAAACCATCGAACTTTGGCTCGCGCGGCAGCCGCGCGCAATGGGTACTGTGCCGCCGCGCGAGGCAACTCGAACATTGGCGCGCTCGAACGCGCCGCGCGACGAACCAGTTCATGTGGATTTTTGACAGCGCGGCAAAGGAGCGTCAGTGCGTTCTGCGCGCGCAGTTGGGACGGATCTTCACGTATTTTAGTTGATGCGCGCGGCAAAAACATGGAAAACGATAAGTGTCGTACTTTATTTAGATTATATGGCACTAAACCATTTCTATGGAACATTAAATGTAGTAATAATAATATGATAAATAATGATAAAAGCAACAGCTGCACGTTACCGACGCATAAAGCCCATGGTTGCCGCGCACAAGATGAATGTCGTGGACGGATCGCTACAGAAAAATGATGCGCTAAAAATGACTCGCGAGCCAAAACCCAGGTTTGCCGCGGACGAACAATGCTCGCGCGGCGGCCGCGCATAGTCGATACACGCCTTAAGATCTCGAATGCGTTGCCTACCTTGATGCCTAAGATGGAATGCCTTTGTGCCAGTAATTTCACCGGCTGCCTTTACCCCCTACCGGAACACAACAGTGCAACAGTAGCATGTTGCCTGTACCTGAATTAAGGCGTAATGATAGCATCTCACGTTAGTTTCCGAAGAAACCCGTTTCTGCCCCTTGTTTCCAAGCAATTTAATTTTTACTAGTTCGTCGTCTGCATGGATGTCGGTAATAGCGTTCCCGCTGGAACTATGCCCTTTTCCGGAATGAAATCTGGCCTATATGTTGATACCAAATTTTGTAACAATCCGACCAGTAGTCTCGAGGTGAACCCTGATATACACATATACTTACATACGGTCACGTGACTTCTAAAGACTTCTTATTAGTGTAGATATTGATTTCCAACATTGTTTCTATGGAATGTGGAATGTGTCTTGGTAAGGAGCGCAATCTTATATGGCGAAGCAGTTGAGAACGTGTCCAGCGGATTTGATAAGCAACAAAACAAAACACACTCTCCTCACAACCGTTTTCGCTGCGTTTTCGCCTCAGCAGCGCCATCTGAAGGCGCTACTGCAGACTATCCGCCTAGGTGGCTTGACTGGAGTGGCCACCGCAGCGCCCCCAACCTACTCGATTTGATGTCCACTTTTGGAACTATAAAGATTGCGTTCCTTTACTTCAACCCTCCATAATTGTTTCTTTTATACTGTGTTCCAGAGGTCTGGAGCTGTCAAATCGTCTTAAAGTGCTGCTCATCAGTGACCCTTCTACCGATAAATCAGCTGCTGCCTTAGATGTCAATGTTGGTAAGCGAGGAGTAAAGAAAAAAAACTTTTTTCAAAGCGGTTCCACGCACAGAAGCACATAAACACTCACACACACACACATTTTAAGCTTATAACACCCCTCTTTTTGTGTCTGAGCCTCCGAGGTTAATCATAAATTATGACTTCTGCAGTAAATAGAACTAGAGTCACTGATATAGCCCAAAGAAGTGCCAAACTTAAGTAGCAATTGGGGGATACTTACTGATCGTAGTAATTGATAGCGGCCACACACTGGAAGTAGAAAAAGTTAGACATGGACATGGACATTTATTTCTCAATATTAAATTACAGCATATTTTACATGTCAAAATAAGAGAATTTCACATTGAGATCGTCAGAAAGAATACAAAATAAAAATAAAATGAAAATCAGGATTAGTTGCTTGTGTCGCGGGAGTCAGTTGGATGCGTGTAGCACAGAAGTGATCTGTGGTGTGAGCTATGAAGGACGCCCATGTCCAGCAGTGGGCTCCTGTAGGCTTGATAGTTGTTAAGAATGATATATGAGCCACCATAGAAAAACTAAGGTAAAAATAGAATGTCAGCCTTCATACAAATCAGCGTACGCCCGAAATGAGTGTTAAATGCGATAATAGATGTCGCTGCCTAGGTAGCCTATCCAGGCTAATAAGTAAATTTGAACTCCGTGAGCAACTTCTAGATGGCGCCTCAAATCATCTTACAGGATACGTATGGAAAATTCAAGAGCCCCCCTGGATATTGCTCATAATACTAAGGTTTTCCAATGTACGCCGCAATGAAAGGAGATTGACAATCTATATAATTACCTTGTTTATGGCCCTAGCTCTTATCTGTCAATCCGTTTTACAAAATTTTTGTTTATTAAAACGTTTTTTTTTCAGGTTATCTAAGCGATCCCGACGAGCTGCCGGGATTGGCTCATTTCTGCGAGCATATGCTCTTTTTGGGGACGCAAAAGTACCCAGAGGTTTGTATTTTGCTTGCCCACTTTCTTTATAGGTCGTTAACTTCATGCGCGACCGTCCCTGGGGTGCGACAGACGTTGGGGGGCGAGACGACAGCGGGGACGGCGAGGGTTTCGGGGAGACTAAACACGCGCATAACACAATACATACTGGCCGTCGACAAAAAACAGTAAAAAACCTACGTATCTATAGATAGACATTTTATGACTCTATGGTAGAATAAACAAAGAGGGACTCGTGATACTTGCCAGTTCATTTCTGTCAAATTGAACTTAGTCAAACGAAATAATGAAAGAGATGGGGAGAGTTTAATGTCATTAATGACGAGGCCCCTACTCCACGCCGTTCCGTTGTGCAGAGTTTCTCGGGCGTGCATTTAAAGCTGTGGTGTATGACGTCATCAATTTCACGTGCTCCCCGCCGCCCGACCGTCTCTTACCCCCAGGGAGGGTCGGGCACGAAATTCAAAAAATTCAAAAAGTTCAATCATTTATTCAGCAACTTGGCCACATAGGGGCACTTTTACACGTCAGAAAAAGAATTTACCAACAAAATGAACTTGTCAAGCTATAGTGGGGATGTACCTGAGTGGTTTTCTAAATCTTATTATCCTTTTCTAATAGGAGAATGAATACAGCAAGTTCCTGTCAGAGCACGGTGGTTCATCCAACGCCGCCACGTCATCCGACCACACGACATATTATTTCGACGTGCTGCCCGATCATCTAGCTAAATCGCTGGACATGTAAGTAAAGAAAGAAAAAAAATCAATTTACAATGCAAATGCTCAAAAAGTCCCCTTTATGTTGGTAATTTTTTTTTTTTTCTAATCTAAATCTTGCGATCAGCCCTGTTGGCTATAAGCAGATTCGATGACGCTGATTTTCGAGGCGGGTGATACCCCCAGCGGGGTACATCCCATTTATCCGTGTAGTCAGTCTATAAGCTGACTATCCCGGTCAAAGATGTCTCGCCTCTTTTTAAGCCGACGAGTGATTTCTGGGATTGTTAGTTGCCCCGCAAGTTGGTTTGGATGCTTTTGTAGTCTTGCTTTGTATTTGTCACCATACGAGGCAATTTCTTGTTTGACGGTTGGCATATCGAGAATTTCGTAAAGCTCTGGTGTTTTGAGGAACCAAGGTGCATTCGATATCTGTCTCAGTATATTGTTCTGCATTCTTTGTAATATAGTTATGTTGGTTATTCTTTGTAATATAGTTATACTAGCTTCTGCCCGCGACTTCGCCCGCGTGGAATTCGGTTATCGCGCTCCCGCGGGAACTATGCGTTTTTCCGGGATGAAAAGTAGCCTATGTCCTTTCCCGGGACCCCAACTATCTCCATGCCAAATTTCATCTCAATCGGTCCAGCGGTTGAAGCGTGAAGAGGTAACAAACAGACAGACAGACAGACAGAGTTACTTTCGCATTAATAATATTAATATGGATAGTCATGTTGGTAAACATTAACGCAGAAATTTTTACTTTCCTGCACGATTGTGCACACTGTGCGGGAAAGTAAAATGTCTATAGCGTCGAAACTAAAGTGATCTGAACGATAAAATTACAAAGTTGTATTTTAATTTTAATTTTTTTGGGTGTTTTAAAATTGTTAACGCCTTAATAAATAAAACTTTTACTTCTTACAATTGGCCCGCCCAAGTGGCCAATTTGCTGAATAAATGATTGAATTTAAGTAAGACCCATTTTTCCCGTTCCCGTGGGAATTTCGGGGAATCCTTTCTTAGTGCTCCCCTATGTTCCCCATAATCTAATCAATTGTTTTCCTTTTTTTCACAGCTTCGCTCAGTTCTTCATAGCGCCTCTCTTCACTGAATCAGCGACGGGTCGGGAGCTAAGTGCTGTCAATTCTGAGCACGAGAAAAACGCATCTTCCGACACTTGGAGGCTGGACCAGCTTAACAAGAGTACCGCCTCGCCCGACCACCCTTACCATAAGTTTGGCACTGGTATGTTATTTTAACCAACTTCAAATAAGGGAGGTTCGTAAAGAGGGCTAATAAGGTGTGAATTCGCCAATAGATACGCTTGTGTCGCGTGAGATTCAGTGTTTTTATGCGTGGAATTCGGTTATCGCGTTCCCGCGGGAACCATGCGTTTTCCGGGATTTAAAGTAGCCTATGTTCTTTCCCGGGACTCCAACTACCTCCATGCGAAATTTCATCTGAATCGGTCCTGCGGCTGTAGCGGGAAGAAGTAACACAAAAAACAGACAAACAGACAGATGGACAGTAAGACAGACAGAGTCACTTTCGCATTTATAATATTAGCATGGATTCCCATTTAATTTGGTTCAGTTTTGATATTGAGTTCTGTGGGGAAATGATTTTGGCATCGTTTGCGTGCTAAAAAGTGTTAGAGATCTTCTACTATCTAAAGTCCCGCGCCTTCACATTTCAAAACGCTTCAATGTATTTAAAAAGCACCACCAACACTCTCAACACATATGTGCGTGCTGAGACAGCCGTCAACTATGCGTTGAGAGTGTTGGTGGTGCTTTTTAAATACAAAAAAAATTGAAGCCTTTTGAAATGTGAAGGCGCGGGACTTTAGATAGTAGAAGATCTCTACGTACTAACGTCCTGCTTTACTATACCCTGATTTGAAAATTGCAGCTAAAAAAACTGCATTCTTCTACACATCTTCGACAGATTGCGAAGTCGGTGTCAAGTGAACGGACCTGAAGCAAAGACAATCTTGTAGTAACATTGAATCGGCTTCGCAGTCGTTATTTAATTTAATAATTATCTAGGAATCTCTCTAGATTTTTGGACACATTATTTAATTTTCGGACGGTCTTTTTGTGCAGGGGTTATTTTTATGTATTTATATGCAAATTGATGATATCATCATAAAGAACTAAATGATCGATCAATGAATCAAGAAGTCAATATAAAAACCGGCCAAGTGCGTGTCGGGCCACGCGCAAATTATAGGGTTCCGAAGTTGAGGATGCCCACAGTACCTTTCTAAGACTTATTAGCATCTAGCTAGCCTGTGGTATGACGTGCCCGCCCGACGCCCCTGCCGCTCGAGAAAAATCATCATTATAAGTTGGTCGACTATTACTCGTAAGTTTGTACAGCCTACTTAGCTGTGATAGTTTTTCTTTCAACTACGTTATATACGCCACAACCGTGATTTTTTTCAGCCATCCAAATACCACCATTTAGCTGGCAGGGGGGGGGGGGGGGGGGGGACACGTGACTCTAACAAAAAATAGCACTTTAAAGCTTAATATTTCACAAACGCATCACTTAATCAAAAAATGGTTTTAACAAACCCACAATATTTTTTTAAGACCTATTCAACGATATGCCGCACCATGGGGTACGCAAGAAAAAAAAAATTACATCCCCACTTTACGAGTAGGGGAGGTACCCTATAAAAAATATATTTCAAAATTTTATTGTACCACTTTGTCAGCGTAACTAATATGCATATTCATGCCAAATTACAGCTCTCTAGACCTAAGCATCTCCG
Organism: Aethes cnicana; assembly: GCA_963971205.1. Taxonomy (NCBI): domain Eukaryota; kingdom Metazoa; phylum Arthropoda; class Insecta; order Lepidoptera; family Tortricidae; genus Aethes; species Aethes cnicana. Next base: position 574,582 of record OZ020298.1, on the reverse strand, counting down.
AGCAATAGTGTGGACAGACGGACGGACATGGCGAAACTATAAGGGTTCCTTGTGGACTTCGGAACCCTAAAAAGCAAAATGTAATGATTCAATTATTTATTGAAACTCTTTATTGCACAAACAAACAAAAATGCAGTGTAGAAAAGGCGGACTTAATGCTACGAGTACAAGCATTTTCTACCAGTTAACCTTGGGGTGAAGCTGAGAACGTTTACTCAGGAGCAAAGAAGTACGTACATAATATCAAGTAAACTGAGAAAGAGTTCATATTAAATAATGAAAAAAGTAATCCAAGATACATATACACAAATATACATTTACCTATATACATATATAACTATTGAAAAACACTACATATACTACTTAAACCATACATATATAAATACCATACAATCAGAAAGGTGGAAAACAATCCGACAAAAAATAAAGAGATCAGCAATTAGAGAGATAATGCTCACGAAGCTTCTCTTTGAAACTGAACCTATTGGGGAATTATGAGATTTATATAAAATGTCGAGTGACTCTTTCATTGTAAATAATTTGTCCCCAGGTAATCGGGACACTCTAGAAACTATCCCGAAGGAAAAAGGCATAGATGTGCGTAAAGCACTGTTGGAATTCCACGGACAGTGGTATTCTGCCAACATCATGGCCTTAGTTGTCACAGGCAAGGGTAAGTTATAAATAAATGTACATAATAAACAACCGAAGAATTGCGAGCTCATGTTCTTATTGACATGTATTAATGAACTCTTTTATACATGATGTATTTCATTATTTATTGACATTTTGAGACTGTCGACATCTATGGAATTTATATTTATTTGACAATGGAGGCCATCTCCATAGTATATTTTTTTCTGGACCCTTGGAGACTATACATCTCTAAGATCTTAGATTTAAGTTTAAGTTAGGGACTATACATCCCTTCAATGTAATTTTAATACGTATATATGTATAATTTCTACATGTAATGTAAATTTTGTAACTATGTGGAAATTTTGAAAAAAGGCCTTCTGCTTGAGTTTGTTGCGGCGCTTCTTCTCAAGCAATGGGTCTAGGAAGCGCTTTGTCTGCAACGGACGAGTTTTATGTACCCATTGATTCGTTACCACCTTTTCTTTTTTTTCAGAAACTCTAGACGAGCTAGAAGCTATGGTAGTGCCCCTATTCTCGGCGGTCACGGATAATTCTGTGGTTGCCCCCACTTGGCCGACCCACCCGTTTCCCCCGCCTTTACGCCGGAAGAGGGCATACTGCCTCCCCGTCAAGGATCTAAGGTCGCTGTCGATAGACTTCCCTATATATGACACTAGGAAATATTATAAGAGCGGGGTGAGTGTAGAATTTATTATAGTTTTACCTTTTTTTACCCGATTATGTTTTTCGAGTATATATGTGTGTATATTTCTTTGGTTTTGCTAGTGGTACGGCCTGGTGCTAGGTCCGTCCGGGGTGGTACCACCGTCTTTCCCCGCTAACCTGGCACCAAATTAGCAGTGATCGCAGTTGTGTTCCGGTAGGGGGTTAAGGCAGCCGGTGAAATTTCTGGCACAGAGGCATTCCATCTTAGGCCTCAGGGTGGGCAACGCATTCGAGATCTTATGGTTTCTTAATCCATGGGCCGCAGTGACTTCTTACCATCAGGTGGTCTGTGTGCTCGTCTGCGTACCAGTGCCTAAAATAGTGTATATATGACAATAGTCACTGATTTTTATATTACTACTACTACTACAGCCTATTTGCGTACCACTGCTGGGCACAGGCCTCCTCTCATCACGAGAGGGTTTCGGGATATAGTCCCCACGCGGGCCCAGTGCGGATTGGGGACTTCACACACATCTTTGAATTGCTTCGCAGATGCGTGCAGGTTTCCCCACGATGTTTTCCTTCACCCAAAAGCTCAGTGGTAAATTCAAATTGAATTTTGCACATAAGTAAACTGGAGGTGCGAGCCGGAATCGAACCCCCGACCCGGGGCATGAGAGGCGGTAGGTCGAACCACTAGGCTACCACGGATTTCGATATTATTTTCATTAAAATAGAAATTGTTTTATTTCGTGAAATTCATGATTCTTGGGTTTTTTATAGCCAGGCCACTACCTATCACATTTGTTGGGGCACGAGGGCTCCGGCAGTCTCCTGTCAGAGTTGAAAGCCAGAGGATGGTGCAGCAAGTGAGTGCATTCACGTCCCACTGCTGGGCACAGAGGGTTGGGCTATAGTCCCCACGCGGGCCTAGTGCGGATCGGGGAGTGAGTGTATGTGGCCAATTTGCTAGATAAATGACTGAATTTTCAATTTTTGATATTTATCACATTTGGATTTCTTCACAGATTTCCTTGAAATGTTATTCTTTCACCAAAAATCTCAGTGTGTACACCAAAATATTTTTACTAGCTTCTACCCGCGACTGTGCCCGCGTGGAATTTGGTTATCGCGTTCATGGAAAGTTTTCGTTTTTCCGGAATAAAAAGTAGCCCATATCCTTTCCAGGAACTCCAACTATGTGCATACCAAATATCATCCAAATCGGTCCAGCGGTTGAAGCATGAAGAGGTAACATACATGTGTGTATGTTACCTCTTCAGGCTTCAGGAGTTACTTTCGCATTTATAATAATAAAAGTAATGGCAGTCGATAGAGAATATGTATCCATAGGAGATAGACATAAAGGAAACATGAGTTCTTTTTTGTGAAACCAAAATTTGGCATACTTACAATGTTTTTCTGTCATTATAAAAATCTCTGGCAATAGTATTATTAAGCTTTGTTCCAATCTATCTTGTGTGCCAAATTTCATCCAAATAGGTTCAGACTTTTAAGCGCGATTGAGTAACTAAGATAAATATTAAGATAATCTAATATACATATAATTTTCGTGTCACAGTGTTTGTAACCAAAGTTCTGCGAAACGGCTCGACCGATTCTTATGAAATTTGGAGTGTATGTTCAGTAAGTCTGAGAATAGAACGTAGGCTATTTTTCATACCAAAAAAAAAACTAAGGCGGTACGAATATATATTAGATGTTAATAGACAAAAAATATTTCAGCTTAGTTGGCGGTACGCGGATCGGCGCTAGAGGTTTTGGGTTTTTTGGTGTACAAGTGGATTTGACGGAAGAGGGCGTTCAACATATAGACGATATCGTCACTCTAGTGTTTCAGGTGGGTGGGGTGATGATGATAATGAGGATTGTGGTGATGGTGGTGATGATGATGACGATGATGTTGATAATGATGAGGATGATGATGATGGTGATAATGATGAGGATGGTGGTGACGATGATGATGATTTTGAAGAGTTTCTCTCGGATCCCATCGGCAGAATCAGAGTTTGAAAAAAATGGGACCAACAAGGTAGAATACAAAAAGAATTTCGATTACAAAAAAATCAAATCAAAGGCTCTCTATTTTGAGCAATATCCAAGCGCTTAAAATCTCCATACATATCCTGTGAAGATGTTTCGAGGCGCCATCTAGACGTAGCTCATGGAGTTTAAATTTTCATCCAAACTACCTAGGCAGCGACATCTATTATCGCATTTAACACTTATTTCGGCACTTATTCTAGGTTTAACTTACTTTTGCTATGTCCGAGGTAACAAACTACTACTACTACAGCCTATTTACGTCCCACTGCTGGGCACAGGCCGCCTCTCATCACGGGAGGGTTTGGGCGGGAGGGGTTGGGGTTTGGTCCCCACGCGGGCCCAGCACATCTTTGAATTACTTTGCAGATACGTGTAGGTTTCCTCACGATGTTTTCCTTCACCGAAAAACTCAGTGGTAAATTCAAATTGAATTTCGCACATAAGTAAACTTAGAGATGCGAGCCGGAATTGAACCCCCGACCCTCTGCATGTGAGGCGGTAGGTCGAACCACTAGGCCACAACGGCTTCCATACACAGAACACACAGCTGACTTAAGAATCTCTTCCTTTCGCATTTTTTGAAGTCGGTTAGAAAAAAATGGTGATTTTGTTCACAGTATATAGCTATGCTTCGAGAGACCAAGCCGCAACGTTGGGTGTGGGAAGAGCAAAGAGACCTTATGGCGATGGAGTTTAGGTTCAAAGACGCACAGGAGCCGAGGTCACTTGTCACTTCGCATGTCACTCTACTACAGGTAACTATTCTACTACTAGTATAGCCTATTTGCGTCCCACTGCTGGGCACAGGCCTCCTCTCATCACGAGAGGGTTGAGCTAGAGTCCCCACGCGGGCCCGGTGCGGATTGGGGACTTCACACACATCTTGGAACTACTTCGCAGATGCGTGCAAATTCAAATTGATAACTATTCGCTGTGTGCAAAGTCAGTGGTGGGGGAAACGAAAACGGTCGTAGCCATATATGAAATTTCTGACGGACACCAATTAAATGAACTAGTAATATTTAGTCATGTGTCATGCTGCGATCGTTTTCGTAACCCCCACCACTGACTTTGCACACAGCGAATACATAGACATATACGACTATGGTAGAATATAGAATTCTAGAATATAGAGTTTAAGTTAGGGACTATACATCCCTTCAATGTAATTTTAGTACGTACCTATATGTATATTTTATACATGTAATGTACATTTTGTAATTTTTTTAAAAAGGCCTTCTGCTTGAGTTTGTTGCGGCGCTTCTTCTCAAGCAATGGGTCTAGGAAGCGCTGGTAAATTCTTTTTCTGACGTGTAAAAGTGCCGCTATGTGGCCAATTTGCTGAATAAATGATTGAATTGAATTGAATTGAATTGAATTCTATTTAGTTTTAATATTTTGCTGCACCTTCACAAAGTCCATGTTAGTACTTAAGAAAATATTGTAACATCTTGTAAAAACCATGGTTTGGCAATAAATGATATGAGTATTAGAATGAGAGAACCATGATACTTGACGGTTCTTTTCTGACGAATCGAACTTAGTCAAACGAAAGGATGAAAGAGAAGGGGAGAGTTAGATGTCATTTATGATGAGTCCCCAATGGCAAGCCACCGTTCCGTTGTGCAGTTTCTCGGGCGTGCGCATGTGTAAGCTGTGGTGTATGACGTCATCAATGTCACGTGCTCCCTGCCGCCCGTCCGTCTGTTACCCCCAGGGAGGGGAGGGCACGAAATTCAAATTCAATCATTTATTCAGAAAATTGGCCACATAGGGGCACTTTTACACGTTAGAAAAAGAATTTACCAGTTGAAGAACCATAGTGACTTCTTCCTCTTCACTTATTTTATAGTTTGTTTTGTTATCATTTGTTAATTTATATTTTTTCAGGAATTCCCAATGAAAGACGTGCTCAGCGCTTACTATTTGCTGACAGAGTGGCGCCCGGAGCTCATAGACGAACTTTTGGCGATGCTAACGCCCGAAAACGTGCGCATTGGAATTGTTGCCAAGTAAGTAAGACCAAGAGTTCAATTTGAATTTACCATGAGCTTTTCGGTGAAGGAAAACATCGCGAGGAAACCTGCACGCATCTGCGAAGTAATTCAAAGATGTGTGTGAAGTCCTCAATCCGCACTGGGCCCGCGTGGGGACTATAGCCCAAACCCTCTCGTGATGAGAGGTCTTTGCCCAGCAGTAGGACGCAAATAGGCTGTAGTAGTAGTAGTAGTAGTAGTAAGTAAGACAAGGAGGCTAGTAAAGTTAAGTTTGGTAAAAAGCTGCATAATTAACGGATTCATCTAATTTAATTGCAAATGAGTAGAGGCTGATTGATCCCACAGTCAAACCGTGTAATAGTACATTACAGATCTAGGGTGGTGAATTCGTAAATGTCCCAGATCGCAGGTTTCTGTGGCCCGAACCGAAGGTGAGGGCCATAAATATGCGGTCTGGGGCTTTAAGAATTACCGCCCGTGGTTTGTCAAAAGTTGTACGTCTTGCCTTGGCCAGAAAGTGCGATTTTCTTTCCGCGTAGCGGGCAGAAAATCACACTTTACGGCCAAGGGTGACGTAAACTGTTTTGTGGCACAGCATTATAGCTAAAGTTTGTTGTATACTAATAATATTATAACGCTGAAAGCTTGCGTGTTTGGATGTTTGTTACTCAATCACGCTAAAAAGGCGTAGCAATTTACTTACATGAAATTTGGCAAAAATATACTTTGTAACCTGGATTACACATTTATAAGCAATTATTTTCTATTTTGTCGTGATCTGGCGGTATAGATGGCGCCACGGTGTCGCATTCTAAGTCGATCTGTCAACCTGAGTTACCATTTTACCTTTATGCTTTTTTAGCTTATAATGCACTAATAACTTTTAAGAGTAACATTGAAAGCGTGTAGGTACACATTTGGTCTAATTTAGAGGGCCTAAGTTAGTTTACTATGAAAGCGTTTGCAGGCGAAGTCGCGGGTAAAACCTCGTTCTTTAATAAATAAATCAAGTGATTGTTTCGGCCATCCATACTGTATACACCACCACAAAATCACACGGTAGACCACGGCCTATAAAAACATGATCAAAATTCAAAATTCAATCATTTATTCAGCAAATTGGCCACATAGGGGCACTTTTACACGTCAGAAAAGAATTTACTAGCGCTTCCTAGACCCATTGCTTGAGAAGAAGCGCCGCAAAAAACTCAAGCAGAAGGCCTTTTTTCAAAATTTACACATAGTTATAACATTTACATTGCATGTATAAAATATACATATAGGTACGTACTACAATTACATTGAAGGGATGTATAGTCCCTAACTTAAACTTAAATCTAAGATCTTAGAGATCTCGAACACAACTCGAATGCAGTGTCATGTGTGCAAGGGCGTCTGTACACTTGTAAATGTGTGCGTACCACAGCGCGGGCCAACGATTCACTCACCATCTCCGGATGGAGGTGAGGCGAGTTGCTCGCCGGCTAGATTCAGGCGGGTGATTCCGTGGGCATTCTGTATTTAGTACTATTAAATATTCTGTGACGACAACCTATTTCCGGTACAAAAAGTGAATCAATTGACCATCCGAGAAATAGTTTCTAGGGTTCCGTACCCAAAGGGTGAAGAAATAGGCAGACGTAGAGTAGAGACCTGCAACTTTCACAAAATTTGTGTTACTGTGGCCATCATATGATAAAAAATAAAAATGTATGTATGTACTGTGTTCTTTCCAGTCGGGAATAGGGATGACGACAGGGTGAAGAAATTGAAATTCTAATTAGTCCGTCAGTCAGGTAATAAAAAAATATTAGACACGTATTTTTTGTTTTAACTAATTAACAAAGAATGACCAAGTTAAAACGCATTAAAGTTGGAGAGTGGGGGCTAACAACATCACCGTTAGGTATAAATCGTACCTAACCGTGACGTCACGCGACATTTCAACTCAATATATCTAATCTACGTATAAGTTTGTACGTGAAAAAGAGAAAATACGTGTCCAATACTTTTCAATAATCTTCCTGATAGACTAAGGAGAAACAGTTGTCGTCATCCCTATTATGTTACTATCCCTGTTATTAGCTATAAGAATTAATTATATAATTGCTGTGCCCTGACAGGGTTATGTTTGATACTAACTCATAACTATTAAGATCTTATTCTGTACAACATAATGCAATAAATAAATACAAATACAAATACAAATATGTGGTGTCCATTCAAGCAACGGACACTGTCAAAAATTTGAAGGTATATATTATACATGGTCACAATCGGTACACGGTATAGGCGTGTAAGATGGTCGAAACACAAGCGTTAGCTAGTTCGCGCACGTGACAGCGACATCTGTTGGTAGTGTTGGTCAAGATTCAAGTCTATGCAGGAACGCCAAAATATAAAACATTTCTAGTTGCCACAATTGGATACATTAAGACGACGAATCGGTGAACTATTTTATTTATTTAAACTTTACTTTTTAAAAACGGCGGCCTTAATGCCTAAGGGAATTCTCTACCAGTCAACCACGAGGCCCTACAGAGAGGTACATGAGTAGGTGCATTTAACTGAAGGAAGAAAAAACCGGCCAAGTGCGATTCGGACTCGGACACGAAGGGTTCCATACTATCTATAAAAACGGAAAAACACATGTCTGTTGTGTGGGAGCCCTTTAAATATTAATATAATTATATTTTTTAATATTTTGTTGTTATAGCGGCAACAGAATAAAAAAATGAAATAAAAAACAGAATAAAATAAACATTTAAGGGGACTCCCATACAACAGACATGATATTTTGCCGTTTTTATAGATGGGTCAATCAACTATTTCTTGTTGTTATTCTGTCCCGTTGTCCAGGGGACAACATGAGAGGGGTTTTTTAGAAAACCTGTTACAATATAGAATTCTAAGACGCTTAGAAAGTGCTTCATTAGGGAAAGGATTGAAAATGGCAAAGAATCCCCACATTTAGTGTATTTAAACCAACAGAATAGCAGTTTTAAAAAGTGGTCCAGGGGACAGTAAATGGCGTCCGCGTGGAATTCGTTTATAGCGATCCCGCGGGAATTGAGCGTTAAACTATATCAAATTATATATACTAAAACCTTCCTCTGGGATCATTATATCTATAAAAAAACCCGTATCAAAATCCGTTGCGCAGTTTTAAAGATCTAAGCATACATAAGGACAGACAGCAGGTAGTGACTTTGTTTTATACTAGTAGTAATAGTAGTAGTAGTCCAACTCGCACTTGACCGGTTTTTATTCTATAAATATTTTTTTAGTTTTCTTAACACCAACTAGTCTAGTCTAGTTTTTTTTTAATGTTTTTGTCTACTAGGCTTTTTTTTGTTTTTCAGGTATTTTTCGGATAAATGCACACAAGTCGAACCTTGGTACGGAACTAAATATTTGCAAGAGGATATCCCTGCCGCCAAAATCCAGGTATTTATTATTATTATTCACTAGTTGGCCCGGTGAACTTCGTATCACCCGAAGGCGATTCCCGACTTTTTGAGCTGTTCCAGAGACATTTCCTTTTTTCTTTTCTTTTTAAACCTTCCCTGACCTACAGGGAATAAAACAAAAAAGAATCAGCCAAATCGGTCCAGCAGGTCTCGAGCCTTAGCCAGACTAACACACGGGGATTCATTTTTATATATAGGAAGATTATTCGGTAAGCCGTTGGTTGCCTAGTGGTTAGACCTACCGCCTCTCATGCAGAGGGTTATAGATTTCAATCCGGCTCGCACATCTGAAATAATTTATGTGTGAAATTCAATTTGAATTTACCACTGAGCTTTTCGGTGAAGGAAAACACCGTGAGGAAACCTGCACGCATCTGCGGAGGGATTCAAGAATGTGTGTGAAGTCGACAATCCGCACTGGGCTCGCGTGGGGACTATAGCCCAACCCTCTCGTGGTGAGAGGAGGCCTGTGCCCACCTGTGGGACGCAAATAGGCTGTTGTAGTGGTGGATTAATTATTCATTTTATTTTGTGGCATCAAACAGTCATTATCAATGTACACATGTTTTGAAAACGACTCGTATAACATTGAGATCAGTAGTTTCGGCTGTGCTTTATCATCAGTCAATTTTATATAATACTAGCTTCTGCCCGCGATTTCGTCCTCGTGGAATTCGTTAATAGCATTCACGCGGGAATGTCCTTTCCCGGGTCTCCAACTATCTCCCAAATTTCATCCAAATCGGTCTAGCAGTTGAAGCGTGAAGAGGTAACTGACAGACAGAGTTATTTTCGCATTTATAATATTAAATATGGCCATGCATTGAGGATATCGGCAGTAGAACTGGGGTCACCGACATAGCCCGAAGAATTGCGAACCTTAAGTGGCAGTGCGCGGGGCACATTGCTCGCAGGACTGATGGCCGATGGGGCCGGAAAGTTCTCGAGTGGCGCCCGCGAACCGGGAGACGAGCTGTCGGTAGACCTCCAACAAGATGGAGCGACGACCTCGTGAAGGTCGCGGGAAACTGGTGGAAGCAAGTAGCACAGAACCGGTCTGAGTGGCGAGCCTTGGGGGAGGCCTATGTCCAGCAGTGGACGTCTTTCGGCTGAAATGATGATGATACATTGAAAATGTCACTAAGTATATCTTTGACAGGAATGGTCCAAGGTGAAGGCCATACCGGCTTTGCACTTGCCTCCGCCCAACGAATTCATCCCGGCGCGACTCGACTTGGAGCAAGCCGGCGACCCCACCGTGGAAGCTATAGCACCCACCATAGTGAAGGTAAGATATTATATAGGCACTAGCTGACCCCGCGGACTTCGTACCGCTTTTTTTTTTTTGGGTGAGTATGAAAAATAGCTTACGTCCTATTCTCAGACCTACTGAACATACACTCCAAATTTCATAAGAATCGGTCGAGCCGCTTCGGAGGAGTTTGGTTACAAACACTGTGACTCGAGAATTTTATCTTCTTCTTCTTATATTTGAGAGCCGTGCTCTTGTCGATGGAGTAACCGCCATGTCTCTCGATCCTGTGCCCGTCTTTTTAGGTCGTAATAAGACGGGACATTTGCTCTTTCCTTCAGCTGGTCAAAGTAGGTTAAGCGTGGTCTACCTCTTCCCCTTCTTCCTTCCATTTTACCTTCCATTATAACGTTCAAGAATTTTATATATTACAAGATTTAAGCAATAATCATATAAAAAATAAAATATATTATGATAAATTACTAAAAACAACAGCTTCTGCGTGACTTCGCCCGTATTTTGGTTTTCGCGTTCCCGCCGGAACTATGCGTTTTTTTCGGGATTAAAAGTAGCCTATATTGTCCAGTGTTATAAACTACCCCCATAGCAAATTTGGTTGCAATCCGTCCAGTAGTTTTCGAGTTAAATCCGGACATACATACAGATAATGTTTTTTTTGTGTGTTCTGTATCGTTTATATAGTCCCCTCGACTTGATCGTTTCTTTTACTTTTTAAGTTACAGACGAGACTTCTTCTACAGACTAATTATTAGTAATAGAATATTGTATTACAATGGGTGTAATATTAGTATGGTTTTTTTTAATACTTAAATTTATTTTATTTACATCTATTGTTCAATTCAATTCAATTCAATCATTTATTCAGCAAATTGGCCACATAGCGGCACTTTTACACATCAGAAAAAGAATTTACCAGCGCTTCCTAGACCCATTGCTTGAGAAGAAGCGCCGCAACAAACTCAAGCAGAAGGTCTTTTTTCAAAATTTACAAAGTTTACATTACATGTATAAAATATACATATAGGTACGTACTAAAATTACATTGAAGGGATGTTTAGTTCCTAACTTAAACTTAAATCTAAGATCTTAGAGATGTATAGTCTCCAAGGGTCCAGAAAAAAAAATATATAAAAAAATATGGAGATGGCCTCCATTGTCAAATAAATATAAATTCCATAGATGTCGACAGTCTCAAAATGTCATAAAATAATGAAATACATCATGTATAATAGAGTTCATTGTTTTCAGGATACGCCGCTAATGAGAATATGGTTCAAGCAAGACAACGAATTTCAACTGCCCAAAGCGTTCCTAACCTTCGATTTAGTTAGGTGAGTAATATGCTATTTCAATAGCCTGTTTATGTTACTTTTTTGTTTTATACTATAACTAGCTTTTCCCCGCAACTTCGTATGCGCAGAAATATTAAAATGTAAAATCCCGTTTTTTCCCGTTCCCGTGGGAATTTCGCAAAATCCTCTCTTAGCGTTCCCCTACGTTCCCTAAGGAACCTGCATGCCAAATTTCAGTCCGATCCGTCCAGTGGTTTGGGCTGTGCGTTGATAGATCACTATGTCAGTCAGTCAGTCACCTTTGAGTTTTATATATTTAGACTATATACTATAATATGCATACATCCGGTTCTCACCTACGGTGCTCAAACTTGGTCTTTGACAAATTCACAAAAACAGTCTCGGAGTTTGCCAACGAGCCACGGAGCGTAGCGTTATGGGTGTGAGATTGGTCGAGCGTGTCCGGAACACCACCCTACGCTCCACGACCCAAATTACAGATGTGGCTCAGAAGGCGGCCAAACTGAAGTGGGGCTGGGCTGGTCATGTCCGCCGCGTGCCGAGCGAGTTGTGGACCAAAGCGACCACAGTGTGGGAGCCCAGCCACTCCAGACGGAGACGAGGCAGGCCGCGAAGACGGTGGCGAGATGAGCTGGACTCCTTTTTGACGAACTGGCCAGCTGCTGGAAATCGGGACCAGTGGAAAGGATGGGGGAGGCCTTTGCTCAGCAGTGGGACAAAAGAGGCTCCTTATCTATACGACTGGGGCTCATGACTACAGATTCCCAATCCTACAGATTCTCTAATCTACGGATTCCCAATTTAACAGATAACCAATTACACAGGTTCCCAATTTAACAGATAACCAATTACACAGGTTCCCAATTCTACATATTCTTTATTCCACAGTTTCTTATCTGACTACTATTTTACCGGTAAGGGTCCACTCAGTCCGTTAGGTGTGAATGTAGGTTAGGTTCGTTAGTTATCTATATACGCCCGAAGGGCAAACTACCTAGAAATAGGGGCCCCGCGTAGCGGGGACCCGTCGACCCAATTACATTCCTTGTATTATTTTGTAGAATACCAATTATGTAGAATTGGGAATCTGTGGAATTGTGAATATGCAGAATCAATATTCTGTAAAATTTAAATTATGTAGAATTGGGAATCTGTACACTTGGGAATGTGTAGAAATAGAAATCTGTAGACATGGTATTCTGTAAAAGAAATCTGTAGAACTGGGAACAATTCATCTATACAACATACAACACTGTATTATGTCAAAAAATCTCAAAATTTACTTGAAAACATATAGTTGAATCGACAAAAAATTGCCGAGCATACCACGAAGACCGGTGTATTTATATTTATTTTGACTTAGTACAGTGTTGTACTGGGGGTGCGATATATAAAACAAGAAACTAACTGACTGACTGATCGATCAACGCAGAGCCGAAACTCCTGGTCGTAGAGAGCTGAAATTTGGCATGCAGGTTCCTTAGGGAACGTAGAGGAGTAATAAGAGAGGATTTCCCGAAATTCCTACGGGAACGGAAAAAACGGGATTTTTCACTTTGATATTTCTGCGCATACGAAGTTGTGGGGAAAATCTAAATAAATATAGATGATAAATATAGTATAAGGGGGCAAACGATCAGACGAGCAGCTTGATGGGAGGTAGTCATCGTCGCCCATGGACAAGTACAATACCAGAGGTGTTGCCAGTGCGTTGCCGGCTTTTAAGGGCTCTATTCACTCGCTTCTTGAAGGTCCCCATGTCATAGCGCGACGGAAACACCTCAGAGCTACGCTATGCTATGGGCTATCTTATGTAACACTGGCACATATCATCACGTGTGGGTCCACGCCGGCTCAGTGCCAATTGAATCTTCACATTTGCGTGCAGGATTCCTCGCGACGTTTCCCTTCACTGAAAAGCCAAGTTACCGCAAAAAGTTTGCATAGCGCCCAAACTTTGCCTACGCTAAAAATAAGGAATTGGTGTAAAATAAAAAGCTGTGGTGGCCTAGTGGTTCGACCTACCGCCTCTCATGCAGAGGGTCGGGGGTTCGATTCCGGATCGCACCTCTAAGTTTACTTTATGTGTGAAATTTAATTTGAATTAATCACTGTGATTTTCGGTGAAGGAAAACATCGTGAGGAAACCTGCACGCATCTGCGAATTAATTCAAAGATGTGTGTGAAGTCCCCAATCCGCACTGGGCCCGCGTGGGGGCTATAGCCCAAACCCTCTCCTGATGAAAGGAGGCCTGTGCCCAGCAGTGGGACGCAAATAGGCTGTAGTAGTAGTAGTAGTAGTAAAATGAAAATATGACCTAGATATTGTTCACTTCGGGCAAAGTTTGGGCAACTGGGCAAAGTTATGGCATTTTACAGTAATTGTATTTCCTACGTGGATTTTTGGTGGAGTTAAACGTGAAGAAAGCTGCATAAAAGACGCGTGAAGCTCCCAATCCGCACACGGGCCGCGTGGGGACTATATCCCGAACCCTCTTGATGAGAGCTGTATGCCCAACAGTGTGACTTTAACTCTAGCTTTGGCATGATAGGTTTCTCAAATCTGCCCACAGATTGCGCTGTTTTGACGTTATTTTCTCATCTGTTCCAGTCCCCTGGCCTACCTGGACCCAACCAATTGCAACCTGACCTCAGTGTGGGTGCTACTTTTTAGAGACAGTCTACAACAGTTTGCGTATGCCGCTGAGTTGGCTGGGCTGAGGTGGAGCATTGGGAATGCTAAATATGGGATCAGTGTGAGTATTCGCCATGTGCATAGTTACTACGATCGCAGCGTGCGACGAAGCCAAAATAGGAAATTAGTGCCTATATTTTGACCAATATTAGAAACTACGAAATTTTGTTGCAATCCAGTAGTTTTCGAGTTAAATCCGGACATACATACATACACAATACAGATAATTTTTCTAAAAATCGTCATATGTGTTCAGTGTCGTTTAAAATATATAGTCCCCTAGACTTGATAGTTTCTTTTAATTTTCAGATGCGACTTCTTCTATAGATTAATAATGTTTCAGATCACTATAGATGGATACGACGACAAACAACATGTGCTATTAGAGAAGATAATAGATCACATAGTGAATTTCAAGGCGGATCCCCAAAGATTCGCTATAATGAAGGAGAACCACATTCGAGGCATAAAGAACTTCGAAGCGGAACAGCCTTATCAGGTATTTATACATTCACGCTTTTTTCGTATAGGGGTAAGCAGACACCACTTGCTTCTATTCCAAAGTATTTATAACTAGTAGTATTGTTTAAAATTGTTAAATATTGACTGCAATTTTAATTTTGGTTCAGTTATTTGTGATGAAAATGAAGACATCCCAATGCAATGGGGGCTATCGCGTGTGAATTTGCCACTAGAGGCGCTAGTGTCGCGTGAGGTCCAATAACATTCACTTTTCACTGGTTTTGGCGGGCTTCGTGACATAAATGATAATTTATTTAATTTACCTGTTGAAAAGTGACCTCCTTCGTGAAATAATCGCAAATATGGATTATTTGGCGATCGATGTGAACGCTTTGAAAAAAAAATTAAATAATCCGAACAAAACAGAACTGCACAACATTGCGGCATAGCTACTCGATATGATGATAGTTATTTATAATTAATAAACTTAATGAGATTCAAGATTTAAAACTTTTGTTTCGACGCCGATCTTATAAAGTCGCCTTTGACAGCTATACCTCTGGACCTTAGTCAACAGTGGCGCCAACTGGTGAGCAAAGAAACGATAGTCCCCATTATACCTGCCCCAGATACATACCAAGTCTTTCGGAAATACGCGTCGTCCGTTCTCATTGCATCCTGGAACTGCGCAGCGCGGCATTTTTTAATAATTTAAGTAAAACCAATAACAACAAATATTTCTCTATGTAATTGACAGATGGTTTGGGTCAAGCGATCGCAGCGCTCCTAGTGGCCAAATTATGCAGATTTCTTGTCCATTGATAGTAATCTTATTTTCAGCATGCGGTGTACCAACAAGCCCTCTGTCTGTCAGATTTAGTATGGACGAGGTGCCAACTTTTAGATGCCGCTGAAAGTAAGTGGTTTCTTTTTATATTGGGACTTAAAATGTACTACTACTACAACAGCCTATTAACGGCTCACTGCTGGGCACAGGCCTCCTCTCATCACGAGAGGGTTGGGCTATAGTCCCCACGCGGGCCCAGTGCGGATTGGGGACTTCACACACATCCTTGAGTTACTACGCAGATGCGTGCAGGTTTCCTCACGATGTTTTCCTCCACCGAAAAGCTCAGTGGTAAATTCAAATTGAATTTCGCACATAAATATTTTTTAGAGGTGCGAGCCGGATTTGGACCCACGACCCTCAGCATTAGAGGCGGTGGTCAAACCACTAGGCCACCACGGCTCTTAAATTTACGAAGTTATTTTTCACATGATAAATTATTGTAATTTTTAAGGGTTCCGTACCCAAAGAGTGTAAAGCGGAACCCTATTAATATGTATGCCTCCGATGTCTGTCTGTCTGTCACGGGGCTCTTTCTCTTGAACGGTAATAGCTAGAGATCTACATTTTTTACAGAAATTGCCCTGATACTATTAAAGTAACTTTACATCATAGACAAGTAAATAAATTTTGATCTTAAAGTTGAAATCGTTTCAAAGAAAAAAAGATTATGACACAAAATAGACGAATTTCCAGGTATGTGCAGTGATTCGATGCTGACGACGATTTTCTGCATTCAAATTGCAACTACTACTACAGCCTATTTGCGTCCCACTGCTGGGGCAGACCGCCCGACACAGACCTCCTCTCATCACGAGTGGGTTGGGGCTATAGTCCCCACGCGGGCCCAGTGCGGATTGGGAACTTCACACACATCCTTGAATTACTTCGCAGATGCGTGAATTCAAATTACTCATGATGTTTTCTTGCAGGCAGCGAATCTAATGTAAGTTTGTTTGTTTGTCTGTCCAGGTATAACGCCAGAACAGTTGAACGACTTTGCCGAGAAGTTCATTAGGAAAGTCCACGTGGAGGGACTTATGTTCGGTAACCTCACGAGGGAACGCGCTCTCAAAATAGCGGACACCGTGGAAAACAAGTAAGATATTACAATAAGAAAGAAATAAAAGTTTCATTTTTATGTAAGAAGATCAACAAACAGGCAGACGGCCAACCTGATGGCAAGTGGTCACCGCCGCCTATAGACATTTGTAACGCCAGAGACGTCAACAATGCGTTGCCGATCTCGAAAGGGGAAGAGAATAGGGTGTATGGGATAAGCCCTTTCAACCCCTAAATTACTGCTAAGGATCAACGGACTCAGTCGACTAATATTTTACCGGTAAGGGTCCACTCAGTCCGTGAATATGCAAAGACTTAGGAATGTGACTGGGTCGACGGGTCCCCGCTACGCGGGGCCCCTATTTCTAGGTAGTTTGCCCTTCGGGCGTATATAGATAACTAACGAACCTAAGCTACTTCACACCTTTGACCTAACGGACTGAGTAGACACTTACCGGTAAAATAGTAGTCGACTGAACCCGCGGGCCGAGTTATCCGATAACTGTGGGTCAATTTGAATTTACCACTGAGCTTTTCGGTGAAGGAAAACATCGTGAGGAAACCTGCACGCATCTGCGAAGTAATTCAAATATGTGTGTGAAGTCCCCAATCCGCACTGGGCCCGCGTGGGGACTATAGCCCCAACCCTCTCGTGATGAGAGGAGGCCTGTGCCCAGTAGTGGGACGCAAATAGGCTGTTGTAGTGTAGTAGTAGAGTTATTTTAATTTTCGGGATTTTGATCTCCGGCATTCTGATTTTCGAGATCCCAACCTTCGGTATTTTGGTCTTCGGGAAATCAAGCAATCGATCAATCGTACTTTCGGGATTGTGAACTTTCGGTATTTTGATATTCGGCCTTCAGTCCATTGGCGTTATGAAATTCGGTATTTTAAAACGGGATTGTGATACGTAACTATGTATTTATACACGGTGGGTCAGAAAATATGGCAAATAATTAACCCACAGTATCGGCTATCGATTCTAAGTATATTGTATAGGTCTTTTATTTTTTTCGAGTTGGTAAAAAAAAAATTGTATATGGGATTGGTTGTGTGAGCGACGCCTGAATCCTATACAAAATATTTTTTTTACCAACTCAAAAAAAATTAAAGACCTATACAATATACTTAGAATTGATAGCCGATACTGTGGGTTAATTATTTGCCATATTTTCTGACCCACCATGTATATGTAAATTCTAATTGAGTTTTGCATATAAGTGAACTCAGAATTACGAGCTGGATTTGAACCGCCGGCCCCCTGCATGAAAGGCGGTAGTCAAACCACTAGGCTATCACGGTTTGCCTATATTTTATTTTAAATTCAATCGAAAATATATTTTGTTCTAGGATTCCCAAAGACGCGTCGCCGCTTTTAGCTCAACAACTACTTCTGTATAGAGAAGTTGAAATCGAAAAAGGTACAAAATCTTACTAGTATAATAAAGCTGAAAGTTTGTGTGTTTGGATGTTTGTTGCTCAATCACGCTAAAACGGCTCAACCAATTTTCACGAAATGTGGCAAGCAGATAATTTGTAACTTGGAATAAACTAAAGGTTACCTATTATCCTGGAAGAGAACTTTGGATAGAAATCCCGGGAATCCCACAAATCCCGTTATCCTGGGAATCCCGGAAATCCCGTTATCCCAGAAAAGGTTTTTAAAGTATCCCGGAAAAAGGGCTTTGAAAATAAAGTGTTGAATTCCCCGCATACGAAGTCGCGGGTAAAATCTCGTCTTACTAATTTAATAAAGCTGAAAGTTTGTGTGTTTGGATGTTGGTTGCTCAATCACGCTAAAACGGCTCAACCAATTTGCATGAAATTTGGCAAACAGATAGTTTGCAACCTGGAAAATGCTATAGGCTATTTTTTATTGTGACATTTAGTATTTATAAGCAATCATTTTCTATTTTATCGTGATCTGGCGGTATAGATGGCGCCACGGTGTGGCAGTCCAAGTCGATCTGTCAACTTGAGTGACCATTTTACCTTTACGCTTTTTAACTGACTTCATTTAGCTTTTAGCGTGTAGGTACACATTTTGGTCTAATTTAGGGGGCAAGTCTAGTACTAGTACGAAAGTCTTTGCAGACGAAGCCGCGGGTAAAAGCTCGTACAGTCAGCAGCAGAAGTAGATAAGCTGTCCAGGTGTTCAAAATGACCTACACACGACCTTATTCTTAAGACGTTAAGGGCGTGAGTAGGTCATTTTGAACGGTTCCCCTTGTTTACGCATATTTTTTTGGCAGAATTCGATTTTGCATAATCAGTATAGGCATAATAGTGTTTACGCCGAAACTAATCTCGCATAACGATTTTTCGTCGAATTCTATTATGCATAATTTATTTACGCCGAATAGTATTCACGCATAATTTTCGAATTCCGAATATTAACTAGGCAGAAAATTACTTTCGCCGAAATTTATTATTCCGAGAACTACTTTCGCATACCTTTATTTTCG
The DNA here is from genome assembly GCA_963971205.1 of Aethes cnicana. NCBI lineage: Eukaryota > Metazoa > Arthropoda > Insecta > Lepidoptera > Tortricidae > Aethes > Aethes cnicana. Next base: position 555,623 of record OZ020298.1, on the reverse strand, counting down.
CCGATTTAATTAAATGAGTATCCTGTATAACATCGATGATTATCTAAATAGGGAGAGGGGGGATTTTTACTAAATGATAATTTCGTTTACTTATATAAAAAATAACCTAACCTAACCTATGCGAGTCGACTTTGCTCCAAACTTTGGTGTTACCGCACACCGTGAACTGCCGAACTCTATCTAATAAAGATAAGTATGTTGAACAAATTATATCGTACAAAATTTTATACTTAGCTAAAATCGTTTATGACATACATTTTCGGAATTCCAGTTTTCGGACTAGCAATTTTATACGAACCTTGGCGCTCCCTACATTAAATGTTGTTTCGGACATAAATTCGGACAATATTTAGTCCTATCAAAATTCTGCTAAATTACTCGTATGCCAAACAATATTATGCATAATAAAATTCGGCGAAGTCAACATTATGCCAACACAATATTCGGGTAAACACCCATTCGGCCAATTAAGAATTATGCTTAATAAAAATTCGGCAAAGTCAAGATTCGGCGTAAATAAATTATGCGAAGCCTGTTATGCGTAAACAGTTTCGGACAAAAAGAATTATGCCAAATAGATGGCACCCATTTTGAACACCTGGACAGCTTATCTACTTCTGTTGCTGACTGTACGAAATAAATATTTTTCATATTAATAATATTATAAAATACCTATAAACTATCTACAGATCAATTCACGAAAGCTGGCAAGAATGGATTGAACGAGTGAATGATAAAATCTACGTGTGCGTCACAAATTGGTTACATTCACATTCATTCAATAAGAACCGTATTTTTAGACAACCCCATCATCATTTCAGCCGAAAGACGTTCACTGCTGGACATAGGCCTCCCCCAAGGCGCGCCACTCAGACCGGTCCTGTGCTACTCGCTCCCACCGGTTTCCCGCGACCTTCACGAGGTCGTCGCTCCATCTTCCCCAACCTACAAACACCCCATCATATAACCATCCAAATTTAAAAAAATATTAAGAGTCAGAATGATGCAAACACCGTGACAAATGACATTACTTTAGTTAATTCCATTTACGCCAGCTTTCGTGAATCGATCTGTAAATATTGGCAATGAATTTCAAACGCAAGTACGTAATCTGATGATCTCCCATCTCTTTCCCCCAGGCGCGCATTACCTGCGCAAGAAAGAGAACACGGTGCACAAGTCATCTTGCGCTTCGTTGTACTACGCGTGCGGCGTCCGAGCCACGAGGAACAATGTTACGCTCGAATTGCTGGCGCAAACGCTGTCAGAGCCCTGCTTCAATATACTGCGGACCAAGGTGACATACTCATCTTTATACTCATACTCATCTTTATACTCATACTTCCCCATTTAAATATGTTTATTTTAGTATGATTCTTTTATTTAAAGTATATTTGTTCTTTGCAAGTGTCTAAGTATATTCAGTAATGTTGTTTTTTTTTTTTGGCACCGCCCCTAACCATTTTCTGCTTTGCCTAAAGGTTGACTGGTAGAAAATGCCTCAAGGCATTAAGTCCGCCAAAAGTGTCCGCGGCTTAGTGTACAAAAGTACACTTTGTTTTTGTACAAGTTTTCTTTATGTGCAATAAAGTTTAAATAAATAAATAATTAAATTGTATATATGTATGTAAAACTCTAAAGTCTAGAGTGAACAGCCATCTTCTGGGTAAGCGTATTCCAACTTAGACCCTATCATTACTTTCCATCAGGTGTGATCAGGGTCAAACGCAAGCCCATTCGTAATAAAAAAAAACTTAGGAACTATGTTAATCTAAAAAACCTATTTTACAAAGGCGAGCTTATCCCTTTAAGGGATATCTTCCATAATTCATGATCCATAATAGTAATCTTTGTATGTACACATATTCATACTTATCTTGATTTTTTTTAAATGTATAATACTCTTGTATTTACCAGTATTTTTTAACACTCCCATCAGCTTAGTTCCACGAGGTAGGTAAACAATTTTTGCAAAACTTTACTAAAAAAATTACTCGAAAAATGTCACAACTCACACCTCGCCCATATTCTCATACTCATACTCAGTCTTCAACTTATTCACTCTTTTTCAGGAACAACTCGGTTACATAGTATTCAGCGGTGTGCGTCGATCCAACGGAACTCAGGGGTTACGCATCATAGTGCAAAGTGACAGACATCCGGCCTACTTAGAAGACAGGATAGAGGCCTTCTTGGGAGGAATTCAGGTAATACTCATACTCATCTTCAAAATCATTGTAAATATAGAGACAGGCATCCAATGTCACTGGAGGAGAAGATTTGAAGGGTATTCAGCTAATACTCATATTCAAGATTACTCTATAGAGAGAGAAATATCCAGTTTATCTTGAGGAGAGTATAGATTCCTTCTTGAAGGGTATTCAGGTAATACTCATACTCATCTTCAAGATCAATAATTTAATGTTTAAGTACTTGTATACTTTTCATTTTATGTATATTTCTTTTTGATACTGGTGCTCAAAAAGGAAACATTTCGATACCTGTTTAACGCGCCAAAAGTTTGTCATTTTTGAACGAGCGTGTTTTATTTTTTGACAGCTAGCGAGCGTGCCTAAAGTTGTTTTTTGCGAACTAGTGCGTAAAGTTTTTTGGGCTTCATCCTGTTCGTTTATTTCTTTTTTCTTTTATTTCGCAAATGTATTAAAAAATGTCGTTTGATACACGTGCGAAATTGTCATTTTCAAACGTCCCTAGTGTTAACGCTCGCTTTCGCTCGCGCCAAAGTAACTAGGGACTCGTGATAAAATGACAAACTTTTCGCACTATCAAAATATACTATTTCTTTTGTATATTTCTATTATGTAATGTTTCAATGATTAGAGAATTGAGAGGACTGTGCCCAGCAGTCGTCCCCATGGTAAAAAATATTTTTATTATGTTAAAGATAACTTGGGGACTTCACACAACATCTTTGAATTACTTCGCAGATGCGTTGCAGGTTTCCTCACGATGTTTTCCTTCACCGAAAAGCTCAGTGGTAAATTCAAATTGAATTTCGCACATAAGTAAACTTAGAGGTGCGAGCCGGAATCGAACCCCCGACCCTCCGTCCGCACTGGGCCCGCGTGGGGACTATAGCCCAAACCCTCTCGTGATGAGAGGAGGCCTGTGCCCAGCAGTGGGACGCAAATAGGCTGTACTAGTAGTAGTAGTAAAGATAACTTTTGCTTTCCAGAAATACCTAGAAGACATGACGGAGGAGGAGTTCTTGAAACATCGCGCCGCCCTGGCGGCGCAGAGGCTGGAGCGGCCCAAGAGGTTGTCCACGAAGGCGCTGCAAATATGGAGCGAGATCAATGTACAGGTAAAGCATAAAGAAACTGGCCAACTTCCGCGGATTTACCGTCCAGATTGGTGCCACCGTCTTACCCCGCCACAATCTAAATATATAAAACTCAAAGGTGACTGACATAGTGATCTATCAACGCACAGCCCAAACCACTGGACGGATCGGGCTGAAATTTGGCATGCAGGTAGATGTTATGACGTAGGCATCCGCTAAGAAAGGATTTCCAAAAATTCCCGCGGGAACAGGAAAAAACGAGATTTTTCATTTTAATATTTCTGCGCATACGAAGTTGCGGGGAAAAGCTAGTCAATCAATAAATCAATCAATCGATCAATCAATCAATCTTTATTCGCATAAAATGTAGTACATAAGATGGTATACATATAAAATTTTAAGTGCTAAGTACACCTTACCAGCAACTGGCATGCGAAAATATAAAACGAGGTTCCTAACTAGCAAACATATTATAATATTAGTAATTAACCATTGAAATAATCACGAACCTACCTAAATTTAATGTCAAGATTTAATAGTCAAAATATTCATTAATAGAGTAAAAACGTTCTTGTGTCAACCAATTTTTGAGCCTAATCCTAAATAAGTTAAATGGCAAGTTTTTAAGGTCATCGTGCAAACGATTATAAATGCAGTAAGTGCTATTTTCTCAAAAATGCTATGTAATGTTGCCATAACATCGCTAAAAAGCATCCAGTAAGTAGGTCATACCGAAGGCTTATTGGAAGTGTCCAGTAAATAGCGAGATTTTGAATTTGGAATCAATAATTGTCCAGTAAGTACGTATGTAATTCCATTACGTATCATGTTATTTGAATTTCGAAGCACATTTTTACATCGCCACCAACCAATACAAAGGATTAGGTCCTGAGGTCGTATATAAATTTAAAATAGATAAAGGATAAAAATTTATTACCTTGAACGATATATCACTTTAAATTTACATATTTATTAAAGTATACGTACTTTTTATTTTGCACATGACAAAATGTTTGATTATATTCACTAAGAACAATAAAAAACTAAAATAGGTCAGCGCAATAGGCAGTACGTATAAAAAACACATGATCCAATATTTAAAAAAAAAACCTATCGACAAGGTTTGTGCGCGGAACGATTGCATGCTGCGTTTAATTCACAATTGTAGTGTGTAAAAAGGCGGAAACAGTTAAGATAATTGTTGACTTCGGAATACCTGTTTTATATTATAAAAAAAGAGGTCTGAGTTAAAGTTAAAATCATGAACATTAGTTCTACAATGTAAAAATTATGAAATATTACCAATAAAAAATGAGATTAGCAACAGTGCAAGTAACTCAGTGCAAATAACTAAACGCAGTCTTTATAAAAAAAAAAACGTAATGACAGTCGGCTAGGCGCTAGAGCTAAGGCGGGATTTTAAGTAAAACATATTTTGTTTGTGTTATTGAATACATTTTTGAATAAAATGAGTTCAAGTGAGTCAGATTCCGATATGGACGGCACTCCTCCTCACTTAAAAGCAGAGGTGGAGTTAGCCAAAAATAATTTACTTCCACCTAAGTCAAAGGAGAGATATTTAAAATAATATGAAAAGTTCACTAAGTGGAAGGAAGACAATAAAGCTTATAATTGGTCAGAGAATGTGTTCCTGGCTTATTTTAACCATCTGCGCCAAATAATGCAGCCGTCAAGCTTATGGGCAGTATATTCCATGCTTCGTTGTGTAGTACTAGCAAGTGCACAAATATGAATGTAACCATCAATATTTCTTAAATATATTTTTGTCTTTTATTCGTGTTTCATTTTTGAGAAAAGCACTATACTTGCTTCGACCGTAAGAGCCATACTGGCCGCGTATGTAGCCGGACCTCGGCTGGCGCCTCGGTCCGTCAATATCATACTTGGCCAGTATGGCTTACTTACTGGTCTCTGCAGTAATGTACTATTCCATATAGTTTGGTCTTTTTAGCAGGCATGACATACAGTCGTAATCTCGTAACGGAATCCCGCAACGGAATTCCGATTCGGAAATTCCGAACGCATATACTACATCAATAATAAAAAGGGTATAAAAAGGCTGATTGCGTTTTTACAAAAAAACACTTTGTTAAATATTTTACGTATGTTTACGTGCAGTAGTTAGAAGTAAACTATATTTAAAAAAAAATCTTTTATTTGTAAACAAAAACTAAAATACTTACAATAAAAATAAAAATAAAAACTATAACTAAAAATAACTTATAAATAAAAAATTTGGCACAGATCAGTGTCGCTCGGCAAGGTTCCCAAAAGGCTGGCAACATTGCCGCGCTGGATGGCAATGCTTATTCGCTGAGCGAAGTAGTGGCCAGCCCTTTGGTCACCAGAGGCCTCGATGAGGCGGGCGGACAAATCCTTAAAAAGGCGTCGTGCGCTGGGCCCCCAAGGCCCTAAACTTTCGACCCCAAAAGCCACAAACATGTAACTGCTTCCCAGGGTAGCATATTTGCGGCGTTTGAAGTCTAAAAAAATCTAGTCAAAATAAGTCAAGGGCAGATGTTGTGCCCTTGTCGAGCAATGGCCTTTAAGCTTCCTACGGCCAGTAATTTCGGCTATGCGTTGTCATCACAGGAGAGCCCGGTTTCTATAATCCACAAAAGGGTTCTACGAGGGTTTTGGCTACAAACGGTTAAAGTTTGAAAGATTATCTATGGAGAAAATGACAATGTTTTTTTGGTCATAGGAACCGGGCCTAAGTCAGTATAGCAGAACACAACTTATAAGGCGCGCGGCGAAGCACTTAAGCCGCTGACGCAGAGTCTGTTATTGCTTAATCCGCGCGCCTTCTAATTGTGTCCTGCTATAACAATAGTACATTACAGACCTAGGACGGTGAATTCGTTGATGTCCCAGGTCGCAGGTGTTTGTGACCCGAGCCGAAGGTGAGGGCCATAAATATAATTGTATTTGTGTTTTTTTTTTTCTGTACAATAAAGTGTTACTTACTTACTTACTTACTAAATATGCGATCTGGGGCTTTACGAATTACCGCCCGTGGTTTGACAAAAGTTTTACGTCTTACCATGACCAGGATTATGACCAAGAGTTTTAAATATATTGATTGAATTGATATTTTGTATGATCTTCGTAATAAGAAATCGTATTTTTCAGGTTTATAACTTTGACAGAGCACGAGTAGAAGTTGACGTTTTAAATACGATAAGCAAAGAAGAACTTATACAGTTTTACAAGGTATGATAGAAGTATAAGAAACAAACTTAATTCGGTACTAAATAACCCATATTGTTTGTCAGCTATCGATTGCAGGCATGTTTTTTAGGTTTTTTTTTTTCAAATTTGTAAAAAATATATTGGAAAAAAATAAAATTAAAAGACATGCTTAGAATCGATAGCTGATTCTGTGGGTAAAATATCGTCACAACGTTTTGCTTTATATAAATAAATAAATAAATAATAAATAAATATCTTGGGACATTTCACACATATTGACCTAGCCCCAAACTAAGCAAAGCTTGTACTATGGGTGCTAGACAACGATATAAATACTTATATAGAGAAAAACATACATATATAAATACTAAACATCCATGACTCGAGTACAAACATTCGTGCTCATCACACAAAGTTTGCCCCGAGCGGGACTCGAACCCGCGACCGTCGGAACAGAAGGCAGGGTCACTACCAACTGGACCAATCCGGCCGTCAAAATTTGAAAATTGTTTCAAATATGAAACATTATCGTTTTCCTTCCAGACACACATAAGCGAAGCTTCTAAGGAGCGCCAAAAACTTTCAGTTTACATCGTCTCCACGGCAGAGGGCGGCGCCGGCCACGAGAGCAAAGACAAATCAGAAGAAAACAACAAAGTACCGGGGAAACAGGTAACATACAAACACTACAGCTCATCCATGTCCATATTATATAATACTAGCTGACCCCGCGGACTTCGTACCGCCTTAGATTTTTTTTTAGCGCGAGAATAGTTTACGTCCTATTCTCAGACCTACTGAACATACTCTCCAAATTTCATAAGAATCGGTCGAGCCGTTTCGGAGGAGTTTGGTTACAAACACTGTGACACGAAAATTTTATAGGTATATTAGATATTAGATTATAGTGAGATCTGGATGAAATTTGGTATGGAGATAGTTGGAATCCCGGGAAAGGACATAGGCTACTTTTTACCTCGGAAAAACGCATAGTTCCCGCGGGAATGTGATAACGGAATTCCACGCGGGCGAAGTCGCGGGTAGAAGCTGGTAGTGAATAAATATAAGTGGTCCTAATCAAACAAAACGTTGTGATGATATTTTCCCACAGAATCAGCTATCGATTCTAAGCACGTTTTTTTTAGGTTTTTTTCGAGTTAGTAAAAAGTTAAGTATGGCAAAGTCAAAATTCAAAATTCAATAATTTATTCTGCAAATTGGCCACATAGGGGCACTTTCACACGTCAGAAAAAGAATTTACCAGCGCTTCCTAGACCCATTGCTTGAGAAGAAGCGCCGCAACAAACTCAAGCAGAAGGCCTTTTTTCAAAATTTACAAGTATGAGATTGATGGTGTGTGCGGTACTTGGGGCTGTATTCGAAGTCATAAATAGGGACAGGGAGATTCCCTATAGCTTAGCTCACGCGTCAAGGCGCTCAAGTTGAACTTTAAATCTAGCTGCTTAAAGTTCGGTTGTAACCGCGCGTGAGCGATGCAATGGGGAATCTCCCTGTCCCTATTTAAGACTTCGAAAAGAGCCCCTGAATCCCACACTATTTTTATTTATATTTTATTAACTCGGAGATGAATTTAATGCTATAAGGCATTCTCTACCAGTTAAACAGTTCAAAGCAGAAATTGTTGTGGCCAATAGGGATGACGACAACTTTTTTTTTCCTTAGTCTATCAGGAAGATTATTGAAAAGTATTGGACACGTATTTTTTCTTTTTTCACGTAATCAAACTTATACGGAGATATATTGAGTTGAAATGTCGCGTGACGTCACGGTTAGGTACGATTTATACCTAACGGTGACGTAGTTAGCCCCCACTTTCCAACTTTAATGCGTTTTAACTTGGTCATTCTTTGTTAAGAGGGTTTATCCTGAAAGTTGGCAACGTCGCATATAGAATAGAATAGAATAGAATAGAAAATCTTTATTTTCGATAATGCAACAATAATTCTTAAGGCTATAACTTATGATCTAAGAGGAAGGAATGTTACAGTAAACCGAAAAAACCGGCCAAGTGCGTGTCGGGCCACGCGCAAATTATAGGGTTCCGAAGTTGAGGATGCCCACAGTACCTTTCTAAGACTTATTAGCATCTAGCTAGCCTGTGGTATGACGTGCCCGCCCGACTCCCCTGCCGCTCGAGAAAAATCATCATTATAAGTTGGTCGACTATTACTCGTAACTTTGTACAGCCTACTTAGCTCTGATAGTTTTCCTTTCAACTACGTTATATATGCCACAACCGTGATTTTTTTCAGCCATCCAAATACCACCATTTAGCTGGCAGGGGGGGGGGACACGTGACTCTAACAAAAAATAGCACTTTAAAGCTTAATATTTCACAAACGCATCACTTAATCAAAAAATGTTTTTAACAAACCCACAATATTTTTTTAGGACCTATTCAACGATATGCCGCACCATGGGGTACGCAAGAAAAAAAATTACATCCCCACTTTACGAGTAGGGGAGACCCTATAAAAAAAATATTTCAAAATTTTATTGTACCACTTTGTCAGCGTAACTATTATGCATCTACTACTACTACTACTACTACAGCCTATTTGCGTCCCACTGCTGGGCACAGGAATCCTCTCATCACGAGAGGGTTTGGGCTATAGTCCCCACGCGGGCCCAGTGCGGATTGGGGACTTCACACACATCTTTGAATTACTTCGCAGATGCGTGCAGGTTTCCTCACGATGTTTTCCTTCACCGAAAAGCTCAGTGGTAAATTCAAATTGACTATTATGCATATTCATGCCAAATTACAGCTCTAGACCGAGCAATAGTGCGGACAGACGGACGGACGGACGGACGGACGGACGGACGGACGGACGGACGGACGGACATGGCGAAACTATAAGGGTTCCTTGTGGACTTCGGAACCCTAAAAAGGAGTCCACTCAGCAGTGAAGTCGAGGCACAGGGACCTCGACGCTGATTTTCAGTGGCTCCATAAAATAAAATAAAAGAAATATAGCTGTCAAATGTTTCGCTGTTTTCATTAATCTTTAATCTAAATATATAAAACTCAAAGGTGACTGACTGACTGACATAGTGATCTATCAACGCACAGCCCAAACCACTGGACGGATCGGGTTGAAATTTGGCATGCAGGTAGATGTTATGACGTAGGCATACGCTAAGAAAGGATTTTGCGAAATTCCCACGGGAACGGGAAAAACACGGGATTTTTCATTTTAATATTTCTGCGCATACGAAGTTGCGGAGAAAAGCTAGTTTCTCAATATTACTGAATTAGACAAGAAGTTATCATTCTCCGGTTGAATGACGCGTCTCGTTTTATATTTGTTGGTTAGGCATTCAAATGATAAGATTACATTAAAATGCATGGAAAATGCGATGGAAAGTTTTAAAAAGATAGTACTTCTGTAATTCTAAACATTTCATGTTCCCAGGATAATTGTTGCAATCCATACTTAAGGTTTTATTCAACCATAGAGCGACAATTCATATTTTCATTCAGTAATATTCATAAATTAATGAAAACAATGAAATATTTGACAGCTATTTGCGACGTTGCCAGCTTTGGGAGTAAACCCTCTTAATTTGATAAAAAAAATACGTGTCTAATATTTTTTTATTGCCTGACTGACGGACTAATTAGAATTTCGATTTTTTTCACCCTGTCGTCATCCCTATTGTTATGGCATTGCCAACGTACACCCAGAGATGCGATTTATTTGAAATACTTCTATTTAAAATGCAAATACAAAATGCAAAATACCTATTTTGTATTTTACATTTAAATGCCTTTTAGTAAAAAACATTTTGAATTTTATTTGAAATACCTTTCGAGATGTATTTTGCATTTTTAATATTGATTTCAAAATGCAAAATACTTTGTCATTAAGTTTAGCCAACATTACGAGTAGATACCAGTCAAACAATATGAAATGAACGAATGACGCTTGTATTGCCGAAGGTGCGTGCCCTTTTTTAGGGTTCCGAAGTCCACAAGGAACCCTTATAGTTTCGCCATGTCCGTCCGTCCGTCCGTCCGTCCGTCTGTCCGCACTATTGCTCGAAGATGCTTAGGTCTAGAGAGCTGTAATTTGGCATGAATATGCATATTAGTTACGCTGACAAAGTGGTACAATAAAATTTTGAAATATTTTTTTTATAGGGTACCTCCCCTACTCGTAAAGTGGGGATGTAATTTTTTTTTCTTGCGTACCCCATGGTGCGGCATATCTTTGAATAGGTCTTAAAAAAATATTGTGGGTTTGTTAAAACCATTTTTTGATTAAGTGATGAGTTTGTGAAATATTAAGCTTTAAAGTGCTATTTTTTGTTAGAGTCACGTGTCCCCCCCCCCCCTGCCAGCGAAATGGTGGTATTTGGATGGCTGAAAAAAAACACGGTTGTGGCATATATAACGTAGTTGAAAGGAAAACTATCAGAGCTAAGTAGGCTGTACAAACTTACGAGTAATAGTCGACCAACTTATAATGATGATTTTCCTCGAGCGGCAGGGGCGTCGGGCGGGCACGTCATACCACAGGCTAGTTAGATGCTAATAAGTCTTAGAAAGGTACTGTGGGCATCCTCAACTTCGGAACCCTATAATTTGCGCGTGGCCCGACACGCACTTGGCCGGTTTTTATTTCTTCTTTGGTCAGAGTGCGCGCCTTATATCTGAACTAATAAATAAAAATTGATGTTTATTTTTTTCACTTTTTAACAATACCAGTCCAATTGTTATTAATAAAAGAAAAGTGTAATAATAATAAAATAAGAACTAGATGCACAATCAACCGAAATAAATGGCCACACAATTCACAAAATGAAGCCATGGCTATCTTTTCGTTAGTCTAGTTTTTTTACATTATTTTGAGTATTATTATTATTAATAACATAACAATTTATTATGATACGCGTACTGATAAATTAGACCAAAATGTCATGCATAAGGTGCCATTTGGCTCGGCATTGTATCTCTATTCTATTTCTCATGATAAATACCTAAAATAAATAAAAATATCATTTGATTTGGTCAAAAGGTATTTTATTTTGAAAAAGTATTTTGAAAATACCTATTTTGCATTTAGCATTTGAAATACAAAACGCAAAACTATTTAGTATTTTGCATTTGAAATAGTAAATCTGAAAAGTATTTTGCATTTTGTATTTAAATGCTTTTTCAAAACCATTTTGTACATCCTGCGTACACCTTATAGATAGATAGTGACGCCAACTAGTGAGCAGCAGCCGTCATACAGGTGTGAGTTTATTTATGTAAGTGTTATTTTTGTTACAGCCGGTCAATATCATCGATCTAGTGGAATTTAAGACGAGAAGACGTCTCTACCCTCATCCTACGCCGTTCACCAACATTCCAAGGAAAGGAGCCCAGTGCAAGCTATAAAGCTGAAGCCTTTATAGCTTCCCGTTTTACTCCTTAAGAGGGTTTATTCCGAAATTGGCAACGCCGCATATAGCTGTAAAAAATTACGCTGATTTTATTAATTTAATTTGACAATATTTCTGCATAATCGCTCTGTTGTTGAATGACGCTTGTCGTTTTATATTTGTTAGTTAGACATTAAAATAATTAAATTACATTAAAATGTATGGAAAATGCATTGGATTTTTTTAAACAATACTACTTCTATACTACTAAAAATTTCGTGTAGCGATGATGATTTTTACAATCCATAATTTATGTTTTATTTAACGACAATGCGATGTTTTCATTCAGTAATATTCAGAAATTAATGAAATCATCGAAATGTTTGACAGCTTTTTGCGACGTTGTCAACTTTCGGAACAAACCCTCTTAAGGGATGATATCCGGGATAGGTACCCATATCCTAATATGTAAAACTGAACTAATTCAAGTATACAAATGCCATTTTCGAATTTTATCGAAACTGTAAAATCAATTAAAATAGAATGATACCGACATAATATTATTTACAATATACATTTTAATAAATATACATTTATGAAGATACACGACATAATATATCCCATGAAATACCGTGATTTATGCAATTTTGTCGAGCTCGTAGAGATTTTTGAAAATCATTAATTTCAAGGTACATTTCGATTATATTAGAGAATTACTTGAAAAGGAATAAAAACGCATTTATTCATCAAGCAGGAAATATTATAATACCCACTACGTTTTTTTTTCAAATAATTATGAAATATATAGGTAATATAAAATCGAATGTTCAATAATAATTTATTATAATAAATAATTGTGATGCGGTATTCCTGTAGTTTAATTATTATTATTTTACTCTAGGTCGTTTTATTGTTGAACGCTCAATGTTTTTATTTATTTATTAATACTTTTTTTGTATACTACGCATTATTCTATTCTTCTAGATAGATTACCTATTAAACCTTTAATTGGCTTTGTGTAATAATAATGTGTAAAATTCGTCTTTATAAAAATAATACCAAATTTTTAACGATAATTGATTATTTCGAGAAGATTGCTCAGTCATGTAATTTTTAATACCAGCATAATTTCATCTATATTATACTAATAATAAGTCTGTAGAAGAAGTCGCGTCTGAAACATGAAAATTAAAAGAAACTATCAAGTCGAGGGAGGGTCGAGGAAAACGATACTGAACACAAAAAAAGATTTAGTAAAATTGTCTGATGTATGTATGTCCGGATTTAACTCGAAAACTACTGGTTGGATTGCAACAAAATTTGGTATGGGGGTAGTTTATAACACTGGTCAACATATAGGTTCAAATTCAAATTATATGGCATAGTTCCCGCGGGAACGCTTTTACCGAATTCCACGAGGACGCAGAGTCGCGGGCAGAAGCTACTGCTACTGCTGCAGCCTATTTGCGTCCCACTGCTGGGCACAGGCCTCCTCTCATCACGAGAGGGTTTGGGCTATAGTCTCCACGCGGGCCCAGTGCGGATTGAGGACTTCACACACATCTTTGAATTACTTCGCAGATGCGTGCAGGTTTCCTCACGATGTTTTCCTTCACCGAAAAGCTCATGGTAAATTTAAATTGAATTTCGCACATAAGTAAACTTAGAGGAGGAGGAGGAGATTTAGTCTAATTGTACAATAAAATTACCTAAAGAACTAGCCCATATTTTAAATCTCACTTTACCTAGAATTTAATTTGAACTTTTTGTTCCAATGCAGCGGCAATTTGAACTCTATTGTAAGTATCTTTTGAGTAGACTTTGTCGTCGTATGTCGACTGTGGCGACTAAAAGTTAACGAAATATCTGAAAGAATGTAATATTGACAGTTTTATAAGAATGCCATATTCTTTATTTATATTATATTTTACGATGTTATTGTAGGTACCAGTTTGAGCTGTACATTTTGCAAGCTTATTTTTGCATATATAAGGATAAATAAAACTAAATATTGAATCTATTGTGGTTTTATTCATTATCATTACATAAAATGAAGATTTAAAAATATTCTATTTTCATCAAACATAGCGAAGAACACTCTCCAGTAACTAACCTATCAAAAAACAAAAAATAATGTCTATGCGTTGCGGCGCCACCTAAGCCTATTTACGGACAGGCCTCCTCTCATCACGAGAGGGTTTTCCCTACGAGGGCCCAGTGCGGATTGGGGACTTCGCACACATTTTAAAAATTATTAAATCGTAAAGTTTTCCTTAGCCGAAAAGCTCAGTGGCTAATTTTAAATAAATATCTTGGGACATTTCACACATATTGACCTAGCCCCAAACTAAGCAAAGCTTGTACTATGGGTGCTAGACAACGATATAAATACTTATATAGAGAAATACATACATATATAAATACTAAACATCCATGACTCGAGTACAAACATTCGTGTTCATCACACAAAGTTGCCGCTAGCGGGACTCGAACCCGCGACCATCGGAACAGAAGGCAGGTTTTAATAGTATCTCGCAAATAAGTAAAGTCACGAGGTGCGAGGCGGATTTGAACCCTCGAACATTTGCATACGTTGCGGCTGGTCAAACTCAAATCTCTAGACCAACTACGTCTTTCAATACTTAGTGTTTATAAATGTAACTTCACAAAGTGACATATAGGTGTCGCCACGAGAGTTGAGGTGAATGATAACACACAAAAAAGAACAGTTAATTAAAAATCCCGGTTCTATTAGAGATCTTCTACTATCTAAAGTCCCGCCCCGCCAAAATTCAAAACGCTTCAATGTATTTAAAAAGCACCACCAACACTCTCAACACATGAGTGCGTGCTGAGACAGCCATCAACTATGCGTTGAGAGTGTTGGTGGTGCTTTTTAAATAATAATAAAAAAATAGAAGCGTTTTGAAATGTGAAGGCTTTAGATAGTAGAAGATCTCTACCCACATGTTGTTATGTGCGTGACGTCAACTCTCGTGATGATACCTAAACACAGGCAAAGAATCTACTTGCTACTACTACAGCCTATTTGCGTCCCACTGCTGGGCACAGGCCTCCTCTCATCACGAGCGGGTTTGGGCTGTAGTCCCCACGCGGGCCCAGGGACTTCTTTGAATTAATTCGCAGATGTGTGCAGGTTTCCTCACGATGTTTTCCTTCACCGAAAAGCAGAGTGGTTAATTCAAATTGAATTTCACACATAAGTATACTTAGAGGTGCGAGCCGGAATCGAACCCCCGACCCTCTGTATGAGAGGCGGTAGGTCGAACCACTAGGCCACCACGGCTTTTTCACTTTTTTGACACAGAATCTATCTATCTATATCTATATATGTACATATAATAAAGCTAAAGAGGGTCGAAAGTCTGTACATGGAAGATATTATCTAATATTTATGTAAGAAAAAAAGTTGGCTGGGGATACTTAGGATCGATAACAGAACAAATTCCAAATTATTTGACCGCGCATCACGTGAAAACTACCGAACCGATTTTGATGAAATTTGGTATGAAGATAGTTGGAGTCCCGAGAAAGTCTTTATCCAGAAAAAACGCATAGTTCCCGCGGGAACGCGATAGCCGAATTCCGCGCGGACGAAGTCGTGGGCAGAAGCTATTGTAGTAATATAGATAAACATTATGAACAGGTAGGTAAACAGTTCACACTGTCAGTGGCAGATAGAGCCCATTTCTTTATGACGTCATATATCTCCCAAAATGGCTGCCATCCATCAAACGTCACTTGCAGCGGAATAAAAACGAAATAAAGTGACCTATAAACGGCTTAAATGTTGTTGGCAGTTTGTTGCGAAAAACCGAGCATAATAGCATCATCCGCTGTCACTATTTTATTTTACACTAGCTTCTGCCCGCGACTTCGCTCGCGTGGAATTCGGTTATCTCGTTCCCGCGGGAACTACGCTTTTTCCGGGGTGAAAGTAGCCTATGTCCTTTCCCGAGACTCCAAATATCTCCATGCCTAATTTCATCCAAATCGGTCCAGCGGTTGAAGCGTGAAGAGGTAACAGACAGACAGAGTTACTTTCGCATTTATAATATTAAATATAAATATGGATTATAAAACAAAGTTAGCAGGCGGGTGCCACGTCTATCTGCACGCGATAAATTCAAAAAGTAATTACTGAACGGATTTTCATGCGGTTTTCAATAGATAGAGCGAAGTGTAAAATTTGTAGCTTGCTGCTTACTGATTACCTGTGTAAAGCCGGGGTGAATATTTAGTTATTACTAGCTTCTGCCCGCGACTTCGCCCGCGTGGAATTCGGTTATCGCATTCCCGCAAGAACTATGCATTTTTCCGGGATAAAAAGTAGCCTATGTCCTTTCCCGGGACCCCAACTATCTCCATGCTAGATATCGGTCCAGCGGTTGAAGCGTGAAGAGGTAACAGACAGACAGACAGAGCTACTTTCGCATTTATAATATTAATATGGATATCACGAACCCCGCCAAAACCAGTGAAAAGTGAATGTTATTCGACCTCACGCGATACTAGCGCCTCTAGTGGCAAATTCACACGCGATAGCCATTGCAGAATAAATACATGGCTCTATTCAAAGTTTTAAAAATAGGGACAGGGAGATTCCCTATCGCTGCGATCACGCGTCTATTTAAGACTTCGAATAGAGCCCGGTCGTCTTGGGGAGCGTAAACCAATGGGCCATTGCAATATTAAGCTTTCGCCCAGAAGTGCATAAACATACATTTGTAAATCCCGTTTTTCCCGTTCCGGTGGGTATTTTGGGAAATCCTCTCAATATAAATTTCAGCTTCCTACGACCCGTGGTTTCGGCTACCTTGGAGGGTTGAAGTAAAGGAGCGCAATCTTTATAGTTTCAAGAGTGGACACCAAATCGGGTAGATTGGGGGCGCTGCGATCGCCACAAGTGTTAAGGCCGTTCATAGACCCAGCTCAGCCGTCACTGTCACTCGTGGCTGGGACGAGTGAAAGAGAAAGCGCTACGCACAGAACGCCCGATTTAGTTAGTATTTAACGCGTTTTAATTTCTATAAAAATACCGTCTAAAAAATGGCATTTATAAAGCTGTCGATGTATGCATATAATATGGATATTTTTTGTGTTATATATAATTCGTTTTGCACTGTTTGATATAATAAACTGGAGTAAAGTTGGATTAGCGGTCCGAGTTAGAGGTTACTTTGGAATTAAATTGTATCTAGCGAAGTTTCGTGAAACGTGTATCGAAAGCTGTCAATGTAAGGATGATATAATCAAATATAACATATGTTTTTTTCATATTTTTAACTTTTAAATTTTTTTAGGAAAGTATGATCTTAAATGAGCAATTTGACGATGCTGGGTCAGGGAAGGGCCTTAAGCCATCTAGGCGGATAGTCTGCAGTGGCGCCTTCAGATGGCGCTGCTGAGGCGAAAACGGTCGTGAGGAGAGTGTGTTTTGTTTTGTTGCTTATCGAATCCGCTGGACACGTTTTCAACTGTTTCGCCATATAAGATTGCGCTCCTTACCAAGACACATTCCACACTGCATACTACGACCAGTGGTTTCGGCATTAGGTAACCTATAATAACATATGGACGAACAGTGCCTATCAGAATATGTCAAAATATATGGAGTAAACTCACATTAGAAAATACGTTTCAATATGCTAATAACCCGTTTAAAAGCCGTGGTGGCCTAGTGGTTCGACTTACCGCCTCTCATGCCGAGGGTCGGGGCGAGGGTTCGATTCCGGCTCACACCTCTGAGTTTACGAGTACTTACGTGCTAAATTCAATTTAAATTAACCACTGAGCTCTCGGTGAAGGAAAACATCGTGAGGAAACCTGCACGCATCTGCGACGTAATTCAAAGATGTGTGTGAAGTCCCCAATCCGCACTGGGCCCGCGTGGGGACTATAGCCCAAACCCTCTAATGAGGAGGCTTGTGCCCAGCAGTGGGACGCAAATAGGCTGTAGTAGTAGTATGCTAAATAACGCCTCTTTATATATGTGTCAAGATAAATATTTTATACAAAACTAAACCTAACACTATAAGACTCAAGTGTCAAATATACTGAGCGCCAAACGGGTGCCCGAGTTGTTCAGGCACCCGTTTTGACGGGCCACTTTTCTTCGGCTGATTGTGAATCCTTACTCATAATAGATCAATGGGTTTCGGCTATCCGTTGTCATCTGTCAGTCAATCAGTCAGTTCCTAACGGAAGAGTTTGATATATATTTATTTAAACTTTTCTGGATTGTGTTACTCCAACAGGCCTGAATAGCGTCTAGCTTCTAAATGTTTATTTCCTAGGATTCGCGTTAACTTTGACTAATCGACAGACATCTGTTTTGTTTATTTAGTAGTATAAGTAGATTTAGATCTGTTTGGATTTGAATACTAAATAGGCTAGTTAAATATGGGTATATTTAAACTAGTCGTTTGCCCACGACTTCGTCCCGTAAACTTAGAATTTGCGTACCCGATGATACTATACTTATAGACTGTTATATAGTTAAAGAAGTATTGAAAAATTGGTTTGACCCGTGGAAAACCCGTTCCCGTGGAAATATCGGGATAAAAAGTATCCTATGTTATTGCCCGGGTCTCAAACTATCTCCATACCAAATTATCCAAATCGGTCCACTCGTTACGACGCGAAGGAAGGACAAACAAACAAACACACTTTCACTTTTATAATATTAGTAAGCATGGATGTCAGTGCAATGACTTTTGAGCAGTAGCGGATCCAGGTTTAATTTTAATTTATCACTGAGCTTTTTGGTGAAGGAAAACATAGTGACGAAACCTTCACACATCTGCGAAGTAATTCAAGGATGTGTGTGAAGTTCCCAATCCGCACGGGACTACGCGTGGGGATTCAAAACCCTTGTGACGATAGTCCATAACCTCTCCTGATGGTAGGGCCTGTTCCTGTTCCCAGCAGTGGGATGCAGATAGGCTGGGGCTATATTCGAAGTCTTAAATAGGGATCTCCCTCTTCCCTATAGGATCGCTCACGCGTCAAGTTGAACTTTAAATCTAGCTGCTTAAAGTTCACGCGACGCGTGAGCGATCCTATAGGGAACAGGGAGATCTCTATTTTAAGACTTCCAATATAGACCCTGATGTGGTGGCATGGGCGTGCCGACGGTTGGGGGGGGGGGGGGGGGGGGATATGGATCTCGGTCTTTCCTACAAAACGTATCTGAAGTTGAATATACGCTTGCCTCCCTCTGGGTGAGAAGCTGGGTGATGGGGCCTTTTTTATGTAAAAAGATTCATACACAGCCAGACGGCCCACCTGGTGGTAAGAGGTCACCGCCGCCTAAAGACATTTGTAACACCAGAGGTCCAGAGGCCAGAGTTAGATATATACCCTCCTTTCTTTATGTAAATTGAAAACGGGGTGGAAATTTTGAAACTCTGGAAAAAAGTGGAACTCAAAATACACTTCGTTTGTAATCGTAGGTAGGTAGATTTTGTATGAAAAGACCAAGATCCCCCCCCCCCCCTCTTTGCATCCCACTGCTGGGAACAGAGCTCTCATCACGAGAGGTTATGGACTATAGTTCCAACACGGCCCCAGTTTTGAATTGGAGACTTCACACACATCCTTGTATTACTACACAGATGCGTGCAGGTTTCCTCGCGATGTTTTCCTGCACCGAAAGCCTCACTGGTAACCTCACAGGTGCGAGCTGGATTCGAACCACCGACCATCTGCATGCGAAGCTGAGAGGTCAAAACAAAACACAAGAGGTCGATTTACACAATAAAATAATAAAACATACTTATGCTCCCAGCATCAACATTTCAATTACCTACGTAGAAAGTTCTCATGATAAATGATAAATTAACATAAAAAGTCTCATAACATTTCACCTAATTGTCATCCGTGTCATAACAATTATATGAACTCTGTCTGTGTGTGCAGCCCTTTTGTGTAACACGAGACCTCGTGAAAGGAGCGCGCGTGTGTGCGTGAGCAGGTATCAAAGGGAGGGATGCCAGGGCGGGGAGTTTACCCGATTTTGTGGGTAAATTTTGAGTGTGGAGATGTGGTTTTTTTTATTTAGAAATTTGTTTTAATACTATAGATACTTTAATTCGTAAACGCTTGATAATAAACAAATCAAGTTTTGTTTCCTAGACAGTATTTAAATGTTGTAGTCTACACAAAATTGTATGAACATTCAGAAGCAGAAATTAATTTTTTTGATACAATGTATTATTATTTTATTTTACGTATTTTACTAGGTACTTATTTTAACCACTCTAGTTTTCGTTGTTTTGACTGTTTTGTATTTTTTATGCCTAAAACCACAGAATTCCTAAGTAAAAGTGCTAACTAAAACTGACAAACAAAACAAATATTAGGTCCCCTGGTGGTGAATAGTTGTAATCGTTTGTCAAAGTTATTTTTGGGTTAGTTAATTTTATTATTGAATTTGGCACCTGGAGAAACACAACCATGTGTGAAATTTATTTTTGATAGGTATTTCACTTTTTATTGTTAATGCGAATAAAATGAAAAAAGACGGAAAATAAAAGTAATGAAAGATAACGTCTTATAAATTGCGCCCATGGAAAAACATAACGCAATAGTA
The DNA here is from genome assembly GCA_963971205.1 of Aethes cnicana. Lineage (NCBI taxonomy): Eukaryota > Metazoa > Arthropoda > Insecta > Lepidoptera > Tortricidae > Aethes > Aethes cnicana. Next base: position 535,101 of record OZ020298.1, on the reverse strand, counting down.
GCGTTGTAGCGTTACGTAGCGTTGTAAAGTTACGTGACGTTATCACGTATAAAATTATCGTCCGTAAACCGACTTTACAGACAACCAATTTTTTTAACTAACTTATATTTTGAAAAAAAAAAAAAACAATCCCTCACTCACTAAACCGAACAATTTCATACGGAACCTCATTTATGCAGATTCGGTTAAAACAGGGTAAATCTCCCCGCCGGGTGTTCCTCGCTCCCTCTAGCAACATTCGCTGGCGACGAGACGGTCAAACAAAATTCCTTCCCTAGTCCGCGTCGAACCCTCCACTCGGAGCGTCGCTTCTTCATTCCGGTTCGCGTTCGTTTATTAAAAACCCAGTGTTTTTTTTAATCCAGTGCAAAGTGCCAGTGTTTACGTTTCTTTATAATCAGTGCTACGGTGATTGTCATTTTTTCCGCGAGGTAAGTTGACAGATTGTTTTGTTTTTAATTTTTTTGTGAAATGCGAATGTTTTTCTCGTTGAATATGAAGTACGATATTTATTTTTTGTTTTTCTTTTTAATTAGATAGTTTTCGCAAAAGTTAAGTGTTTAAATACAAATAAAAAGAGTTATTAAGCGTTACCATCAGGCGTTCAAGTAGATGGCTTAAAAGCGATAATCTTACTTCAGTACTTACAATGCGAAATTTGTAACTGGAAGTTTCGTTTTTTTTTTGGTTATCGCTTTTTTTTAATAAATATATTTAGGCAGTGATAATTAAAACTTCCATGCTTTTTTTTTGTTTCTTTTTTTTAATACCTATTCGTAATAGGCACTGTCAAAAGGTGTTGTGATTTCATTGCATTATTCTCAAAAACTGGTTTTGAAGTTGAAAGCAATTGGTTTCAAGAGCTCTGTTCGATTTTGTAACCCGCATCATTTTGCGCGTTTTTATTACGTTTATTGGATTTCCGTCCTCGATACCTAATAAAGAATTTAATAAATAAAATTGTATATTCAATACCAGCTCTAAACTCCAATTATCATTATTAAAAAAAAGTTACCCAGTAATAAATCATTGTTCGTAATCCTGTTCTAAACCTAACTTGTGAAAAACAGCAACCTACATATCTCACTGTGTTTTCTTCTCTGTACTAATCCAAATTGTGTGTAATGGGGGATCATAGGATTTCACTTACCATTTGCCTACACCATAGGTACAAAAAGATGAATATTTTTTTGTTTTGTTGTTGGTTTGTTTCAAATTTTTGTTTTGTTGTTTGTTGATGTGATCTATATAAAAAATGAATTGTAACTCCGGCTCGGGGCAGAAACTGTAAGCTAATAGCTGAAGACCGAGCTATGGCGATCATTGGGAGAGGCCTATTATGTCCAGCAGTGGACAGATGCAGGCTGATGATGAGTCGCTGGCAAAGGCTCGTGAACTGCTGGACCGATTTGGCTAATTCTTTATTTTTTATTCCCCGTGATTCAGAGAAGGTTTAGAAAGAAAAAAAAAGCTTGTCTAAAGTCTAAAGGAACAGCTTAAAAAAAAAGAAAAATAGATCGCCGTGATACCTACCATATATTATACACCCGTTGTAATACCATATTTATGAAATAAACTATTCCTTCATTCATTCATACGAAGTTCACCGAGCCTACTAGTAGTTAAGTAATAATATTTTTATTTTTTCTTCAAAACATAATTATCATTGAAAGTGCCCTTTTTGATATTTCCACAGGTCTACAGAAATACGTTTTTTTATCTAAATTAATTTAGTAAATAACTGGGTATAAAAGAGTTACAAACTTCTAAATACATTGATAACTTTCACGTTTTTAATATTGATAGCATTATTACAATAAACATTACCACTTAACCTTATAAAACAAACCTTTTCAATGTAATTTTAGCACGTACCTATATGTATATTATACATGTAATGTAAATTTTGTAATTATGTGGAAATTTTGAAAAAAGGTCTTCTGCTTGAGTTTGTTGCGGCGCTTCTTCTCAAGCAATGGGTCTAGGAAGCGCTGGGAAATTCTTTTTCTGACGTGTAAAAGTGCCCCTATGTGGCCAATTTGCTGAATAAATGATTTAATTTGAATTCGAATTTTGTAACGTACCGCAGTAACGTAAGTAGGTACATAAAATCGTCCACCACCGTTTCATGATCGATAGAATATGACATTTATTTAACAAGTAATAAATCTTATACCTTAATCATCAGACAGGTCACAGAGGAGAGACCATATTATGGATTTCTCATCGTGGTTTACTTGTAAACATAACATAATAATAATTAACATCACAAATCACTGCAAATAATTTCGGCAATCTTGTCCTCTATTCTCCTTTTTTGTTTAAAATCGATAATAACTAAAAATTACTTCAGTAAATGGAAAAGACAAATCATAAAATACCTATACATTTAACATGGAAATGAAAAAACTCTTGTACCTACTCAGAAAATTGCAATAATTTTCAAACCACTCGCAAAACTAAACAAACTTCATTCGTTGCGGAGATGCGATGCAATAGACAGACGCACACGTCAATATTAACACTACTTCTTTTCTGCTACAGGGGTTGAAAAATAACTTGAGGAAAAAACATTGAAAATGCTCCCATACAAAATGCCGCCATTCCAAAAATGTTCTTGCCGCGCTTACAAATTGACAAAAACACACCAAAAACGAAACACAAAAGAAATTCCATTTCACTAAAGATAATGAGATTAGAGTACGGACGAAAAAATAATCCGATTATGCTCGCTTGACGATTTTCAAGGATTAGAATACATTACACAAGAAAACAATGTCAGAAGGAACGTATTTTTTTTTCCACGACGCCGAATTGGTCTGTAATCTTGTTTGATTACTTTTTTCCCGAGAATACCAAATTGACGCAAGGGAGAACGTTTTTATGTCCCTGGCAACATTCTGAAGTGTCAAGAGATAGGAAGTCGGTGGTTTCAATTTTGGTTTTGATCGATTTGTTACTTACGAATTATAATAATTATTATTATATTATTCAACTAGGTATCTAATGTTTTAAAATTAATAATTAAAATAACTTCTTTTTAACTTACAGAACGCGTCAAATTGCAAATATTAATAGATATTTATAACAAGAAATAAATGTTTCAAAAATAAATACTAGGGAGCCCTCATGGCTCGGTTTTTAGTAACTGATATATTATAAATAAATGTGATATAAATATACAAAATTGCCATTTTTGCTGGCGTTTTGATAATTAGGTAATAGATTTGAAAGTTTGTTAAAAAAATCTTTTACTACTACTACTACAGCCTATTTGCGTCCCACTGCTGGGCACAGGCCTCCTCTCATCACGAGAGGGTTGGGCTATAGTCCCCACGCTAAAAAAATCTTTTAAATATAAAAAAATATGATTATGTAAGCCGTGGTGGCCTAGTGGTTCGACCTACCGCCTCTCATGCCGAGGGTCGGGGGTTCGATTCCGGCTCGCACCTCTAAGTTTACTTACGTGCGAAATTCAATTTGAATTTACCATGAGCTTTTCGGTGAAGGAAAACATCGTGAGGAAACCTGCACGCATCTGCGAAATAATTCATAGATGTGTGTGAAGTCCCCAATCCGCACTGGGCCCGCGTGGGGACTATAGCCCAAACCCTCTCATGATGAGGGGAGGCCTGTGCCCAGCAGTGGGACGCAAATAGGCTGTAGTTAGTTAGTTAGATTATGTATGACGAGAAGGTGGGAACATAACTCAAACTTTGTTCATAGTTAACTTCCATCTATTTGTTTGCACCCTCTTACAGATGACTTCTTCAACCCTCTCATGATGAAGGGAGTAGAGACCTGTGCCCAGCATTGAGCCGTTGTAGTCCTAGATGATTTACTACTCGCTAACTTTCCGCCAAATAGCAGTGCTCACACTGTTGTGTTCCGGTAGGGGGTTAAGGCAGCCGGTGAAATTGCTGGCACAGAGGCATTCCATCTTAGGCCTCTAGGCAAACATTCGAGATTTATAATTTCTTAGTAGGAATTAAGCATAGACGTAAATAATTAGACCCGGTCTAACGTACACGTAATATGTCCCCACTTCCACGGTGTCCAATCCAAAGTTCTGTCACCGAGCGTGCGTGACAATAAGCGTTTTTAAAAAAACTTTTTTCGAAACTGTTTCTCAGTATCTAAAAACTCGTCTCGTTGTTGAAAAAATGTGACCCAGCTTTAGTGTCACGATATAAGTTTAACTTTGGATTGGACACCAATGAAGTGGGGAAACATGACATGTATCTACGTTAGGCCGGGTCCATACGAAGTATTATTTATGTCTATGGAATTAAGTCATAATATTTCGGTAGGGCCGCAGTGCCGCTTACCATGAGGGGGCCTGAGCTCGTTTGCTCTTAAAAATTACATAAAATTAATAAATAAATTAAATTAAATTAACAACAGAATACCCACGTGTATTAATGTATCAAAGTGCAGCTTGCGTATGATAATGTTGACATTATGTATGTATGTATACAGTGTAATCGTCTGTCAATATATGCAAGTTGGTATCACTTGAAGCGTGGGAACGTAAATACCTAGTGTAGTGTAGTAGTGAATATATCTGATATGGGTGATTGATTGCTGCAGATACTTGTAAAACTTATCTCTTTCAAGGATAAACTTGAAATAGGTAAGTAGGTGGTGGTTCGACCTACCGCCTCTCATGCCGGTCGGGGGTTCGATTCCGGCTCGCACCTCTAAGTTTACTTATGTGCGAAATTCAATTTAAATTTACCACAGAGAAAGGAAAACATCGTGAGGAAACCTGCATGCATCTGCGAAGTAGGTAATTCAAAGATGTGTGTGAAGTCCCCAATCCGCACTGGGCCCGCGTGGGGACTATAGCCCAAACCCTCTCGTGATTAGAGGAGGCCTGTGCCCAGCAGTGGGACGCAAATAGGCTGTAGTAGTAGTAGTAGTAGGTAAGTAGGTACTTTTTTGGATAAATACTTTGTCTCTCGGATTTTTTGAAATTGATTTGTTATTTTAAGTACTTTGCTTAACCCTGATCTCTGACAATCAAAATGAAATGACATCAACATATTCATTGGATGACCCAGAAATCGATCAAAATCATCTGAGCGAAATCACAATCGCGATGATTGATTGATCCAATCACGGTATGATTTATGTGAGTAATCTAACTCTATGTGTTTATTTATTGCACTGTATGAATCTATAACATTTGAGTAACAGTAACTACTTGAACAAAACAACTGGTATCTCATAATGCAATTCAAAAACCAGTTTCAAGGCATATGATTGTGAAAATTTTGAACTAACAACATAACTAGGTGCTATAATTGATTGAAATAATTTAAAATAAAAATGTGGTTTAAAATATCTACCTACTTAGTATGACTCGAAATATAGATAGGCTCTCTGCCAGAGTTATGTAAAACACCGAAAATGTGTATGTTTTGACAATAGATGTCTTTTAGGTAAGTACATTCTTATACTATTACTAGCTTCTGCCCGCGACTTCGCCCGCGTGGAATTCGGTTATCGCATTCCTGCGGGAACTATGCATTTTTAAGGGATAAAAAGTAGCCTATGTCCTTTCCCGGGATCCCAACCCAACTACCTATGTCCATGCCAAATTTCATCTAAATCGGTCCAGCGGTTGAAGCGTGAAGAGGTAACAGACAGACAGACAGACAGAGTTACCTTCGCACTTATAATATTAGTATGGATTATAAATTGGTGGTAAATAAACTATTCGTTTTTCACAGCTAGCAAAAATTTACTAAGTACAAAAAAAAAGAAAGTCGTTAAAATCCATCATTTTAAGTAAAAAGTTGATATCAAAACTAAAAACTGATAAGCATCTAGCGCAAACCTATTATCGGTTTTCACAATACGCCGTCGGTGGCGCCATCTGTCGACCGTTCAGTCTAGACAGGAAACCGTGACAGCACAATTAAATTTTACAATTTGTCGGTTGTAAATATTTTCAGTGGTAGAGCGAGTGATATTCTGTTTTCGTTCCACCTATTCGAAAAGGAGTACTTACTTTGTTCCCCGTTTAGAGGAGCCGATTTTGCTCCCTCTCCGTTTTTGCCCCGTAAACAGGGAGCAAAGTAAGATTTTGCTCTCGGGAGCAAAGTACGATTTTGATCCTGTAACTAAATTCCTTCTCTTAATTTGCACACCTGCTCGCAGGTTAAATACGCATGATCGACTACAACAATGTACCAGCAAAATTGTAACCGTATTTTGGCAAATAAATGATTTATGATTTAAGTATTTACTTATTGAAAGATTTCCTATAGGTACCTACCTAGCTAGCTAGCCTACCTACGAAACATATAAAGTCTTTAGGTAAACTATGATGAGTTAAAGATGGCAAGGTCTAGAGGGTCACAGACAATCAAAGATCTTCATAAAAAACATAGACAAGAAAAGAACGGCACAAGCCATAGGACACAGCAGGAACAACTTAAGGCTAGCTATCGGAATAATTACAGGACACTGAACAGACACCTAACTATTCTGAAGATAAGAGATGACCCAAGATGCCCAGAATGTGGCGAAGAAGAAACGGGAATACATCTACTAGCGAAATGCCCATCATACGCAATGGCGAGATGGGAAAGAACCGGAAGAGACACGCTAGATGAAGATGACCTACAAGACCTAACGATAGGGAAGATAGTAGGATTCTGCAAGGCTACAGGAAGGTTCAACGGGGCAACGGCGCTGGGAACGGATAACCCGTAATCCCAGGGGAGACCGGGGAAATGGTTCCGAATGGAGGACCGATCACCCGACTGAAACCAGGCAGTCGACCCCTTCCATAAATAATAATAATAGGTAAACTATAGTAACAGATTACATAATACTCGGAGCTTTCTCCGGTGCTATTTCGCAATACCTACACATGTAGTAGATCTAAAACACAATATACCTACATCGATTACTTATTCCATATCTATAAACTTAATGTTGAAGCCACACAGTCTGAATCGATAATATATGCAGATTGGATGCAGCACATCACTATTTGAACAGGTTATCGCAGCTTGCAGCGCGCGGTCTAGGGATGGGATGGTATCGATATTTGTTCAGTATAGTTTATGGTTGTGTTGTCATTTAGACCTCATCATGTTCTTATTGACATGTATTAATGAACTCTTTTATACATGATGTATTTCATTATTTATTGACATTTTGAGACTGTCGACATCTATGGAATTTATATTATTTGACAATGGAGGCCATCTCCATAATAAATTTTTTTCAGGAGCCTTGGAGACTATACATCTCTAAGATCTTAGATTTAAGTTTAAGTTAGGGACTATACATCCCTTCAATGTAATTGTAGTACGTACCTATATGTATATTTTATACATGTAATGTAAATGTTATAACTATGTGTAAATTTTGAAAAGGCCTTCTGCTTGAGTTTGTTGCGGCGCTTCTTCTCAAGCAATGGGTCTAGGAAGCGCTAGTAAATTCTTTTCTGACGTGTAAAAGTGCCCCTATGTGGCCAATTTGCTGAATAAATGATTGAATTGAATTGAATATTGTAGACTGTCTAGGAAAATAGAGCAATAAACTGTGATTGTTTCTTAAAATAATACTAATATTATAAATGTGAATGTAAGTGTCTGTCTGTCAGGCACCTCTTTGCAAAACGTTTAAGCCTGATCTTTACTTTTAAACCTAAATATTCGTTTGGAGATAGTTCGAGTCCCGAGGGCGGATATTGGTTACTTTTGCTTGTTACCCTTTTGTTTTGCGTAACCCGCTGTAACAAACAAAAGTAGCCAATCCGAGTCCTCGACTTCGTGTGTCGTCCTCGTGGTATTCGGTTATGCGGCAGAACCGAATACCACGAGGACGAAGTCGCGGGCAGAAGCTAGTACACAACAAATTGATTCCTTTACGTAGAAGCAATTTGGTCTAAGAAACTAATTTAAGAGGGTTTATCCCGAAAGTTGGCAACGTCGCATACAGCTGTCAAATGTTTCGCTGTTTTTATTAATTTCGAAATATTACTGAATTAAAAAAGTAGTTATCATTATATGGTTAAATGATGCGTCTCGTTTTATATTGGTTGGTTAGTCATTCAAATGATAAGATTACATTTAAATGCATGGAAAATGCGATGGAAAGTTTTCAAAAGATAGTACTTCCATAATCCTAAAAATTTCGTGTTCCTATGATAATTGCTGCAATCCATACTTAATGTTTTATTTAACCATAGAGCGATAATTCATATTCAGAAATGTACGAAACCAGCGAAATATTTGATAGCTATTTGCGACGTTGCCAATTTTCGGAGTAAACGCTCTTAATATAAAGATTGTTATCTTTATATTTAGAGCGTTTACTCCGAAAGTTGTCAATACATTTGAATCTTGAATTTGTCTGTATCAGAGGAGGTACTGTATTTGCCTTGCCGTAGTTGCCGTTCTAGTGACGACCTTTACATGACCTTTGTTAAAGGGCAACGACAGCGAATATTTCCAAGACGTTAGAGCCAAATTAATATAAATGTTTGTTTATATTAATTTGGCAGCGGGTGGTTGGCAAGCGATGCAGGATCCGTCCGCATGGCTACCACCATGTAACCTGCCGCCAAATAGCAAACATTGCTCGCACTGGCGTGTCCAAATGAATTTACTAGCACAGGAGGTACGTATTCAATGTTAGTCCTCGGATTGACAACGCATTCGATCGAAATCTTATGGTTCCTTAGACCTCGGCCACAGCGTCCAAGTGAATAAGTATCGATAAATCCATAAATATCGATAAACTCGACTGCCCCCTCCCTATTTTCCTGGCGGTGCATAATTAGACTGTCTCTCTGTTTGTTTACTTTTGAGCGAGAAGCTTACAGTTACAACGGTTCTGCAGATTACACGTAGGTAATAGGATTTAATAACATTTAAGATTATATTAACATTTAAGATTATAGTCCGACCCAAGCCGCACTGGGCCCGCGTGGGGACTATAGCCCAAACCCTCTCGTGTGATGAGAAGAGGCCTGTGCCCAGCAGTGGGACGCAAATTAGGCTGTAGTAGTAAGATTATATTCATCATCATCATCATCATTTCAGCCGAAAGACGTCCACTGCTGGACATAGGCCTCCCCCAAGGCTCGCCACTCAGACCGATCCTGTGCTACTTGCTTCCACCGGTTTCCGGGAGACGAGCTGTCGGTAGGCCTCCAACAAGATGGAGCGACGACCTCGTGAACGTCGCGGGAAACCGGTGGAAGATTATATTGCGTTAAATATATTCACTGAACTTTCGACCCCTTTTTCACCCCCCACTAATACTATATATAAGCACTGGAATCCTTGGAGGAACATTTTTGGGAGGCCCGGAACAGAGGTGCGGGGACGGTGGCCAAGACGACCCCAGCACGCTCCGGACCAGTCACGCGCGCGTCGGTTCCCATTCCGACAGTGGAGGAGTCAGCGCCAGCGTCCCTAATGGCGCCGGCAAACCCCGCGCGGCTGCATGGAGCAAAGAAGCCGCCAAAAACGAAGAAACTCAGAGAGGATACCCAACAGCCACCACCTACCACCCCAGCAGCCCCTCCACAGGGAGACATCACGCAAGAAGCGCTACTGGCCTTCATCGACCAGTTGAAGGCGCTCATCTTGCAGCGAAGCGCCACTTCGACAGTATAAAGGGAATGGGACCCTAAAAAAGCCGCTGAAGGCAACTGAAACCACCACGCCGCCGATAGGCAGTGTGGTCCCAAATACCAAGACGGTACCGAAAAGAAGAAAACCATGAATGGTAACACCATGATGGTAACACAGCCCTGTCCATTGTTATGGGCAGCGAAAGCCACCTATTCAGAGTGCAAGGCACTGACAATATTCCCCACACACACTTCGTGTGTGTGTGAGACGACCAGTAGTAGTAAGGAACATTTATTGACGACTGGATTGGTTCGTAGAGTCAGTAGTCTAAAGAGACGATCCTAACCTGATTTTTATTTTATTTCTAGTTTTTGTATTCTATTTGACGATCTCAGTGTAAATTCACATAGTTTGACATGTATGTAAATTATGCTGTATTTTATATTGGGAAGTAAATGTCTATGTCTAATGATAGCATAGTGTTTCGATAGTTGCGGATTCGAATCCCGCTTGGGGACCTTTGTGTGGTGATCACGAATATTTTAGGTAGGTACTTGCTAGAGTAAATTATAATACTTATGCGAGTATTTATTCATGTATTCTTCTATAGAAGAGTGTAAATCCTTGTCTTATTTATTACTAGCTCCTACCGGCGACTTCGCTCGCGTGGAATTCGGTTATCGCGTTCCCGCGGGAACTATGCGTCTTTCCGGGATAAAAGTAGCTTAAGTCCTTTTCCGGGACCCCAACTATCTCCATGCCAAATTTCATCTCAATCGGTCCAGCTGTTGAAGCGTGAAGAGGTAACAGACAGACAGATAGACAGAGTTACTTTCGCATTTATAATATTAATTAGCTTCTGCCCGCGACTTCGCCCGCGTGGAATTCGGTTATAGCGCTTCCGCGGGAACTATGCGTTTTTCCGGGATAAAAAGTAGCCTATGTTCTTTTCCGGGACCCAAACTATCACCATGCCTAATTTCATCTCAATCGGTCCAGCGGTAACAGATAGACGAGTTACTTTTGCATTTTAATATGGATTATCAAATTTCATGTCTCATGGATTCAAGCTCATGGAGTAATAAGCAGCTCAAGAATTTAATTTATTAGCAATAAATTAGAAAACCGTTTATTAAATTAAATCTCTAAACACCATCTTTAACCTCTGAACTCTTTAAATAACCAAAACTATTCGAGACATTTCTTCACGCTGTTTTATTAAATTCTTGTGCTTTTGTAAAACAAACAGTTTAACACGTAAATTGATATATTATGGTTATTCGACAGTTAACTTTAACTGCCCAACGAAAGCTTGTATTTATTGAGGTTTTTAGATAAATCCAAAAACGCCTCGTTGACTTTAAATCGGAAAGAAAAAACAACTCCGCCTCTTTTTTGTCGGGTTTTTTTGTACCCACTATTTGTTTTCAATCTTTATTTGTACAGCATAAAAATATCCCTACCTAATCCTTCTGCCTAGGTCGCATTTCTTCCCGTTCCCGTGGGAATCTCGAGAAATCCTCTCTTAGTACTCCCCAAAGAACCTACATGACAAATTTTAGTTTTCTACGACCAGTAGTTAGTTTCAGCTGCGCGTTGTCATCAGTCAGTAAAGGAAAAGTTTTCTTCATATTGATGAGAGATTGAGGATTAATTATGCTTTTGTTTAAATTTAAACTGATATACTACTACTACTACTACTACTGCAGCCTATTTACGTCCCAGTGTTGGGCACAGGCACACAGGCCTCCTCTCACCACAAGGGTTTGGGCTATAGTCCCCACGCGGGCCCAGTGCTTATTGGGGACTTCACACACATCTTCGAATTACTTCGTAGATGCATGCAGGTTTCCTCACGATGTTTTCCTTCACCGAACTGATATATGTACTTGATTTTATTAAATCCGAAGGTCAATACGGAATGGTTTGCATCATGCATCACGATACCTAATATGATCAAAATGGTCCTACGCCGTCCACATCCACCGGATTTCTCACTTCACTTCGATCTATCGACCTTCACTTAACCATAGAGAAATGATACAAGAAGAGTGGTAAAGCCCATACGGTAGTGCGTGCTCCGAAACCCGGGTTAGCACTAGATCGACATCTAGCGTCCAGTGGCTGAACCCTGATTACCCGACCGCTTAGCAGTTGCTACCGCTACTTGAAGCTAGATGGCGAGCCGAACGCAAAGCATATTTTATTGCTTAATAGTTTAAAACTTACAACCCGAAGTCTCTGTGTAAATAAGAAGATTTCAAAAAAGAATTCTAGTTATAATATTAGTTGTAAATTGTTTAGAAATACACTTTGCGTTCGGCGCGCCATCTAGCTTCATGTAGCGGAGCAACTGCTTAACGGTTGGGTAATCGGGGTTGAGCCACTGGATGCTAGATGTCAATCTATTAGTGTTAACCCGGGTTTCGGAGCGCGCACTGCAGTATGGGCTCTGTCACTCTTCTTGTATAATTTTCTATGACTTAACCAAACTTACCAGTTTAACAAATGCCTCTACAAATAAGCTTTCACTGAAGCTTATTATAAATATATAGCTTCTATCTAAAAGCTCGAGTCTCAAAGCTCAAGTCGACGTTTATCGTTAAATACGGCTGCGCAGGAGTGGATTATGCTGCGCCGCCGCTTAGAAATCTCAATGCTGCCAACATCTACTTCTTTCATTAAGGTAAATATATAAACTCAAAGCTGAGGTGACTGACTGACAGCTCAAACTACGGGACGGATCGGAATCAAATTTGGCACACAAATTTTTATTATGACTGAGATATCGGCTAAGGTTTTTTTTTAATTCCACCTACAATGGTTTAAAATTCGTATGCTGAAACCGATTTCCAGGCTGACAAAGTCACGGGGAGAAGCTAGTCAATATAGATCTTCCTTAATACTCTTTCATTTTTGTGTTCTGGTTAGAGGTAACTGGTGAAATAGGGATGACGACAACTTTTTTCCTTAGTCTATCAGGAAGATTATTGAAAAGTATTGGACACGTATTTTTCTTTTTTCACGTAATCAAACTTATACGGAGATATATTGAGTTGAAATGTCGCGTGACGTCACGGTTAGGTGCGATTTGTACCTAACGGTGACGTAGTTAGTCCCCACTCTCCAACTTTAATGCGTTTTAACTTAGTCATTCTTTGTTAATTTGATAAAACAAAAAATACCTGTCCAATATTTTTTTATTACCTGACTGACGGACTAATTAGAATTTCGATTTCTTCACCCTGTCGTCACCCCCATTACTGGCATAGGGTATTCCATCTTAGGCCTCAGGGTTGGAAATTTTTGCATGTCCATGGACCGCAGAGACCGCTTACCACCAGGTCGACTATAAACTCGTTCGCCTTCCAAAAAAAAAAGGAATGGAAATGAAATTGAATTTTTGCCTACACCCTAAATTTACTCCTATTGAGGGAGTTTTAATTGCACCCCAATAATGTTTTATTTTATTTATACTAATTGATTTGCCCCCCGCGGGTTTATTTATTTTACAATTTGTGAATACAATGCAATTAAAAACCCTAAAAGGAGCTATTATCGTAAATTCTCGAGCCGAAAGGCCGGGAACCGGGATTCGAATTGTGGAAAATAAACCGATGCAGGTTTTGAGAAGTCTTAAAATGTCTTATGGCACAGTTTTTTCACGTAAAACTTAGTAGGCATGAAATTTTATTAAACACGGAAGAGCTATTGGGCGAGCCCAAAAACCCATCCCCACCAGACATTAAAAAATAAGAAATATAAATGAGAAAGTTAACTTGTCACTTTTTCTTGCTTATTTTGCTAAGCCAATTAATATAAAATTTGGTAAGTAGGTATGTTAAATTTAAGACCCTGAGAAGAACATAAGATAAAATAGTTATCACGAAAAAAACCTGAAATGGGTTTTTTTATGAAATTGCCCGACGAAGTCATTCATTAGCGACAGCTAATTTTTTTTAATAAAAAGCTTTTTGAACTATTTATTTTAAGTAAAAAAGAACATTTAATACGTTGACTAGATCTACACTGAAGTAGACACAATACAACATAATAACAATTTCTGTATTTTTTCCAAAATCAATACCAAGCGCTGTTTCATACAAAACTACCAATTTCATACAAAAAACTTGTAATTTCATCTCCATGGGACTTAAATAAAATAAACACACATGTACATTCGTTTGTACCTCCAAATTTCCCTAAAATATGTTAAGTAGTCATTCCGACGACCATAGACTACAAAACTGTCCACGATCCTTGGACATAAAAAAAATAAAGAGCATAGAGTTGTAGCGGTCTTAATGTTGGTGTCACGCCGAGCTTATTGGCTCTTCTCACGAGTAGGGGTGGGGATGAGTCGACAGATTATCGATATCGATGAAACCTTGAGAATAAACCTAATGACTAATTGACAAATTACAGTGACTTGAAATTTCTTGAGATGGTGCAGTTTTCACGTCATACTGAAATGTGGTTCTTATTCCTAAAAAACACATTCGTTTCTATAATGCTCTGGATATTTATTACTAACTTAAAACAACTAAGTACTTACATTGAAACGGTATTGTTCCGAAAGGGTACAACCTAGTTACAAACAATATTTTCATGAAATCCTATTTATGAAACAGAAAGTTTTTTAAGTATCTAATGAATATTAACATATATTTTAATCGCCTTAAAACATCAAATGGTTTTTCTTTTTTTAATGTCGTTGGTATAGTATATTTTCTGTTTAAATACTGTTTAAATAAAGCCAATTCAGGTCTTGTCAGCGCCTTAACCTCCCATTATATTAAGAACATTTTTTTTCTTGTTCTTGGATAAACAGCCCTGCTTTGGACGATACCATCCAAATGTATCGATACTTGTCCCCTCGCTAGCACTACAAATATTGACGTATCGATCGAGCCCGCTAGCGTCGCGCTGTTTGGGTAGAAAGTTAATTTACTCCATCGAGTGCCATCTCTAGTGGCCCCTCACTAATACTGTAACATTTGGGCTAAGTATATTGAAGACAACGCTCAAGTGGAAAAGGTCAATTTATGAAAAATTGTGACTTTATTAAGTGCATCTACTGAAGTTTCACCTTAATGATGTGTCTAATGGTATTCTAAGCATATCTGAATAGATATTTTAAATGCAAAATTGAAATTAAATAATGAAACTGTTGAATAGTTTGCTTCACTGCCAATCTCTTTTAAGTGAGTACTGAGTTTAACATAAGACTGTCAATCTCTTTACATTACGGCGTACATCGGAAATAGCCAGGGAGCTTAAAATTTTCATACTTCGCCTGTACAGCGCCATCTAGATGTAGCTCATGGAGTTCAAATTTGTATCCAGGCTACCTAGGCAGCGACATCTATTATCGCACACTTATTTCGGGCGTACGCTGATTTGTTTGAAGGTTGTCATTTTATGTTTACCTTAATTCTTCTATGGTCTAACAAAAATAACAAAGATTAACAAGAATTACATTTTCATGACCTTTGCTGTCGAAAAGTTCAATCTGGTTTTTTCACAGCACAGGGTAGGTAGGTCTAGGTACTTTAGGTATTTTTTCTCGTGATAAGCAAGCCAAGATAAAGGAAATAACACAATCTATGTATGATTGCTGAAAAAAAATTGGAAATAAATAAGCATTGCGATAGTTGATTCCTGCGTTCATATCAGGTTAGTTCATCATCATCATCATTTCAGCCCAAAAACGTCCATTGATGGTAGTCCATCAATGGCCTCCCCCAAGGTTAGGTTAGTTATTTTATTCAAATTATGGAAATACATTGCTTCTCAAGTTCTCACATCAAATTCTTCTAGAAACAGGTACCATATCCGTCGCACAGTAGAGTAGGTACATTGATATGTGTACACCTTTGGACCTTATCCCATCTGAATAAGGTATAAATATGGGTACATATGTGGGAACTCCACTGTACAATCCCAAAGCTGTCAGCCCAACTCACATGTTTGACGGAATCCAGAAATGTGATACCACATTCCAACGACAAAACGTATTGATTTTACGTTGAATTTTGGACTTTTTTCTTTAAGGTTTGACGTTTTTTTTAGATGTTAAGGCAATAAAATTAACAGTGTTGTAGTTTTACTGTTTATATAGTTAAATGTATTTAGTTTAATTTAAAATTTAGATGATATGTTAAATTAAAATCCAAGATGTATAGTAAGTAGGTACAAAGTTGTGGTATGCGTGGGTTAGTTATTGATAAAATATGTAATTTATTCATTGATATACAAGAAAATATTAGAAACTTTGTTTATAAGTAGCTACATACTAATAAACCAATAAAAATGAAATTTTCGCAATCATGGTTCAATAGTCAGAACAAAAAAGTATCTAAGAAATAACGTCGTAGAGACAACTTTTCTTGTAATATTTGTTGGAATGTTTATAAATTAATTGTATTAATAAAATTATGCGTATCAGAAAAGGGCCGATAATTTTCATATTACAGAACCGATTTTATTTTAACTTTTACTCACCTATTAAACAAAAAGAACTAAATTTAAATCGATTCACCCGTTGCCGAGCTATAAGGCAGCAGACAGACATTACGTACAAATACGCACGTCAAACTTACCTATACTTAACACCCCTCTAGTTTCACCTGGTTATAATATGTATACTACTAGTTCATTTGATTATTCAAACTAACCACTATCACCTTGACACTATCGATAAATAAACAAGTTTATCGATATAACGTGTCCGTCACTAAACAAATATTGGTGCGTCTATATTAAAGGCAAGAAGGCGGATATTTGACGAGTTTTTTTTTTAATAAAGTCGACTTGGACTTTGGTGACACCTGGCGGGAAAGTTTGGATAGAACTTAGGTAAGTATATCAAATATGGATGTAAGTCGTGCGGAGCAGGGTGATTGTTAACCGACTTCAAAGAAAGGAGGAGGTTCTCAATTCATCAAAATCTTTTTTAAATTTTTCATGTATGTTCACCAAAAATAAATAGTGAACGTGAACCGATTTCGATGATTCTTTTTTGTTCGAAGTTGGTCCCATATTAATTTAGTTCAGTTCTGATGATGGGATCCTTGAGAAAATGAGGGAACTTTGTCTGCATTAATAAACATATAAGACATATTCTTAAAATCGATTTAAAACTTAATTCTTCAATTCTACAGGATATAATAAATTGAAGTTAATTCGAATACGTGAAATATTTGTTTCGAATGTTCTCTTCTCACATAAATTAATGGGTCGTTAATAAAATCCAATTATAAGATAGGAAATGAAATAAAAATTAAACTGCCCGTTCGGAAACTTGTAATTAATGTAGCCTGAGCGGCTGCCGTGGTTTCCGCTACTTCGTTGGATCGATCGGTTTAATAAAACCACTTTGACTGACCTGTAGATATGAATAAGTAAAACAGATCCGTTTAAGAGTCAATATTGAAGAGATAAAAGACATACAGACTGAGTTACTTTCACATTTAAGTATAATTAAGGCCGGCAACTCCCTTTTTAGGGTTCCGAAGTCCACTAGGAACCCTTATAGTTTCGCCATGTCCGTCCGTCTGTCCGCACTATTGCTCGGAGATGCTTAGTTCCAGAAAGCTATAATTTGGCATGAATATACATATTAGTTACGCTGACAAAGTGGTACAATAAAATTTTGAAATACTTGTAAAGTGGGGATGTTTTTTTTTCTCTTGCGTACCCCATGGTGCGGTATATCGTTGAATAGGTCTTTAAAAAATATTGTGGGTTTGTTAAAACCATTTTTTGGTTTAGTGATGCGTTTGTGAAATATTAAGCTTTAAAGTGCTATTTTTTGTTAGAGTCACGTGTCCATTAAATATGGATTGGTATGGATTGCTACGTCCCAGCGGCGAGGTTCATGTTTGCACATTTTGTACCATGGAAGTGGTAGGTACATAATTAAGAATTGGAACTACCACTGTGACCAAAATTTGTGCCACCGGGCGCGGGGTGAGGGGCGTTAAAAGGCTTGTTTCTCTCTTCATGCCCTTCATCTAATTTTATAAGCAGAGATAAAGACAAAAAACCTCGGATGAAATTTCGGGCACGTTTTTGAATTGTGAACGAAAACGACCTTCGGGCTCAC
Organism: Aethes cnicana; assembly: GCA_963971205.1. NCBI lineage: Eukaryota > Metazoa > Arthropoda > Insecta > Lepidoptera > Tortricidae > Aethes > Aethes cnicana. The sequence goes on along the minus strand of OZ020298.1, from coordinate 517,389 downwards.
ATCTTTAAGCTCAATTTGTATTGTTTCTAAATTGACACTACTCGCTCCATCGATTTACACAAAAAATTACAGGTAAGTAGACCTGTAATTTTTTGTAACTTTTTTGACTCCGACTGGGGTCTTATGGAATAAAAAATAATTAAATTCATATTTCAAGTTTGGTTTCATTAACATTTTTTATTCCTTACGGCCTCAGGTATACGCTGGCATTCGGGTTAATCAAGTTCACCGTGATATACTAAGTTTGATAAAATATTATTTCATGACGATGGTTAAATGCAGTGCACGCCTCGTCTATGAAAAACTTTCAAAGCCCGCCTAATGCCAATAAATCATATTTGTATGTCCGTTCGTTCTTGTACAGATAGCAGTCAAATGTTTAGTCTTTTATCGTTTAATAGCCTTGGTTTGACCAGCATCCATACTAAACCATACTAATATTATAAATGCCGAAGTAACTCTGCCTGTCTATCTGTTACCTCTTCACGCTTCAACGGCTTGACCGATTTGCATGAAATTTGGCATAGAGATAGTTGGGGTCGCGGGAAAGGACAAAGGGCTACTTTTATCCCGGAAAAACGCATAGGTAGTTCCCGCGGGAACGCCATAACCAAATTCTACGCTATTTTCATCTTTTTCTTATTTAAAAATCAAAGTTGGCAGACTGATCTATCAACGCACAGCTCAAACTACTGGACGGATCGGAATGAAGTTTGGCACACGTATAGATAGTTAACTATAGTTATAATGACCCAGACATCCGCTAAGAAAGGATTTTGGAAATTCCTCAATAATGCTCAAGAGGTTGGAAATTTGTCAGCTCTAACCTAACCGAATTCCACGCGGACGAAGTCGCGGGCAGAAGCTAATTAATCCATACTAATATTATAAATGCGAAAGTAACTCTGTCTGTCTGTCTGTCTGTTACCTCTTCACGTTTCAACTGCTTGACCGATTGACATGAAATTTGGCATGGAGATAGTTGAATCCCCGGGAAAGGACATGGCTACTTTTCATCCCGGATAAACGCACAGTTCCCGCAGAAACGCGATAACCGAATTCCACGCGGACGAAACCGCGGGCAGAAGCTAGTTAATATAATTATACATATAAAACCAGTGTTCTCTTGCTGTCCGTGCGCAGGTCGTAAATCTCTCTTAATCCGTTCCTCGTTATTACGTCATTTAACAGAGATAAAGCGATAACGCTATCTCACGAATGGATCAGCCCCATAGTTTCATGTAATACCTACTAGTCGGAGCTCGCGACTTAGATGAATTCCATAGACGTAAATAATATAGACCCGGTCTAACGTACACGTAATATGTCCCCACTTCCACGGTGTCCAATCCAAAGTTCTGTCACCGAGCGCGCGTGACAATAAGCGTTTTTAAAAAAACTTTTTTCGAAACTGTTTCTCAGTATCTAAAAACTCGTCGCGTTGTTGGAAAAATGTGACCCAGCTTTAGTGTCACGATACAAGTTTAACTTTGGATTGGACACCAATGAAATGGGGAAACATGACATGTATCTACGTTAGGCCGGGTCCATACGAAGTATTATTTATGTCTATGATGAATTCAAAGAATGTAACATGAAAAAATTTACACATTTGACGAAAGACGTTGTTGTTAAAAAAATGTTACTACAGCGTTAGAGACTACCTCGATGACATAGACATTAGACATTTATTACTCAATATCAAATTACAGCATATTTTACATGTCAAAATAAGAGAATTTCACATTGAGATCGTCGAAAGAATACAAAATAAAAATAAAATGAAAATCAGTAATAAAATGCTTCACCGTTAGGATCGTCTTTTCATACCAAAATAAGAAATAATGTTAAAAAGTAATAGGATTAATGGTACAATTGGTATGTCAAATTAATTAATTTATAAATCTAAGTCCATGTATTCTTTAACAGAATATAACGGATGTTTCAACAGAAGGTTCTTAAGTTGAGGATGAAAAGATTAAAAAATTTAAATTTTAAGCATTAATGTAACATTTGACGAATTTTTACTAACTTTCAAATCTAAATGAAAATTATGATTATTGAATTTATTTTTAATTAAAATTATTATTAATTTATTGACTGTTATACACATTTAAATTAAAAAAAAATACAATTTTGGCATGATTGTTATTATATTACTTACTAGCTTGTACCCTCTCGTGATGAGAGGAGGCCTGTGCCCAGCAGTGGGCCGTAAATAGGCTGTTGTAGTTGTAGTTGTGCCCGCGACTTCGCCCGCGTGGAATTTGGTTATCGCGTTCCCGCGGGAACTATGCGTTTTTCCGGGATGAAAAGTAGCCTATGTCCTTTCCCGGGACTCCAACTATCTCCATACCAAATTTCATCCAAATCGGTCCAGCGGTTGAAACGTGAAGAGGTAACAGACAGACAGAGAAGAAGAGAATTTGCGCTATGACTTATTAGGGATGACGACAACTTTTTTTCCTTAGTCTATCAGGAAGATTATTGAAAAGTATTGGACACGTATTTTTTCTTTTTTCACGTAATCAAACATATACGGAGATATATTGAGTTGAAATGTCGCGTGACGTCGCGGTTAGGTACGATTTATACCTAACGGTGACGTAGTTAGCCCCCCTCTCCAACTTTAATTCGTAACCTAGTCATTCTTTGTTAATTTGATAAAACAAAAAATACGTGTCTAATATTTTTTTCTTACCTGTTGTTACTGAAGGACTAATTAGAATTTCGATTTCTTCACCCTGTCGTCATCCCTTTTGTAATAAACTCTTATTCTTACTTGTGAACACTCGAAAGGGTAGAGTTAAGTTATTAGTACCTCAGTTTAAGCATCGACCATCTGCTTTCTTCTGTACAGTCAGCAGCAGAAGTAGATAAGCTGTCCAGGTGTTCAAAATGACCTACACACGACCTTAACGTCTTAAGAATATGGTCGTGTGTAGGTCATTTTGAACACCTGGACAGCGTATCTACTTCTGCTGCTGACTGTACCTTAACTCAAACACAATAAATCTTCATTCATTCATTCACTTCGTCCCGCGTAAATTTATAATTGGCGTTCTTGATGATTATATACGGTCTTGATGATTAGATAGGTAGTTATAGTTATAGAAATATAGAACAACTGCTTTGACCCTTAGAAAACCCATTCCCGTGGGAATGTCGGGATAAAAATATCCCGATAACTTAGAAATATTCTATATTGTTTCCAGGGTCTCAAAGTATGTCCATACCAAATTTCATCCGAATCGGTCCAGTTGTTACGTCATGAAGGAAGGACAAACAAACAAACTCTGTAGCTTTGCAACGAATGAACCAATTTTATCTGTTTTTGTTACATAGCTGAGGTGATCGAAAGTGTTCTTTTGACGGTTTAAAAGGATAGGTCCTTAACTTACCACTTACTCTATTATTTCAATTATAAAAGATCATTTTATTAAAAGCAGATTGTCATATTAAACTCAAATGAACTCATTAGGCGGTCGTTCCTACCATTTAAAGTGGCATGAATCAAGCTGTCACGTCTAATAATAAAATCTGTACGTCTGTTTGTGAGAACCCGAAATAGGGCTATAAATGAATTCGGACATATTTTTAGAGTTTGACATCTGAGACTATTTTTATTGAGTTTGTTGATTGTGACTAGCTATTATCCGCGACTGTGTTCGCGTGGTTTTAAATTGGCGCTTGTAGCGCTTTTCTATTTATTCATTTTTTTTTATTTGAATTTTTATACAGTTTTATTTTTAACTTGTCTTTAGCTTGACTCGTTTGTTTCTTGTATCTTTTCCACCACAAGTTCTTGAACAACAACAACAACAACAACAACAATACTCTTTATTGAACACCGTAAAGAAATACAGAAAAAACAGAATGAATATGTACAGGTACATAGTTTAGAGTGGAGAAATCGATGAATGATGAGCGGTGTAAACTTAAGGAGCAAATGAAATAAACAATATTATCCAGTGCTGGACATATGCCTCCCCCAAGGTGCGCCACTCAGACCGGTCCTGTGCCACTCGCATCCACCGCGTTCCCGCGACCTTTACAAGGTCGACACTCCATCTTGTTGGAGGCCTACCGACAGCTCGTCTACCGGTTCGCGGACGCCACGAAACACGCTAAATTGGTCTCCGAAACGCCAAATGTGCGCCCAATTAGCTATTTTATTGTATTGTATCCTTATAAAATACACACGAATACAAAAACGGTTACATACAAGTCGTTGTTTACCGTAATAATTAAAGTATCCATTTTCTGATATTTTAAATGGGATCTAGTAACATTTAAACATTTGTCCCGGAAACCTGAATGATAGTTCAAGCCATCATCATTAACTTGTCGTTAAGCGATGGAACAGCTATGATACTGTGTATGGGAGGTCTAAGGCTGCCTTTCCATTGAAAAAAAGGTCACGAGGGCCACCATATTCTCGCTCGCTAAGCGCCACTGTCTTTGATATATTATAAGAAAGGACAAGTTCACAATCAGCCGGAGAAAGATGGCCCGTGAAAACGGGTGCCCGAACAACTCGGGCACCCCTTTGGCGCTCAGTAAATTTGACACTTTTGTCTTACAGGGTTAGGTTTACTTTTGTATAAAATATTTATCTTTACACATATTATGAAGAGGCGTTATTAGCATATTGGAACGTATTTTCTAATGTCACTTTGCTCCATATATTTTGACATATTCTGCTAGGCACTGTTCGTCTAATGGTTGGCTGTCAATGTCGAAGTTTGTTATTCATGGCAGTTTGTTATGGTAAGCGGTCACCGCGGCCCATGGACACCGAAATATTTTCTTACATAATACTCGTAAGAAACCATGAGATCTCGAATACGTTGCCCACCCTAAACAGCCACCCTAAAAGCACGATTTCGAACACAATTCGAATGAAGTGTCAATGTTTGCGTGAGAGGACGTCTGTGTGTGTGCGAGGACATCTGTACACTTGTAAATGTGTGTGTACCAACTACGCGGGCCAGTGATCCACTCTCCATCTCCGGATGAAACAAATGACGGTAAGGGCGAATTGGGCGCGAGTTGCGCGCCGGCTAGATTCAGGCGGGTGATTCCGTGGCCATTTCTGTATATAGTACTATTAAATATTCTGTGCCTGAGGCATAAGATGGAATGCCTCTGTGCCAGTAGTTTCATACAACAGTGTCAAGTCAATGTCACTGTAACATTTGGCGTTTCGGAGACCGCAGTGTTGCGAATTTAGCGTGTTTCGTGGCGTCCGCGAACCGATAGACGAGTGGGTGGCGCGCCTTGGGGTAGGCCTATGTCCAGCAGTGGACGTCTATCGGCTGACATGATGATGATGATGATGGCACATGATGTGCTAAATTGGCAACACTGCACCTCATAAGACTCAAGCGCCTAGCGGCAAATTCAGTCGCAGTAACCCTCATTGGATGATTCCCAAATTCCCATATGGCTCCACTCGCTCGTCTCCGCATCGAGGGAAAAGCAGCCTAAATAACTATTCTCTTTCCTTCTCTGAAGAGGACCATTGGCTTTCTCTCAGCGCCGAAGTTTACGTTGTTGTCAGATGAGAGGCTAATGATGATGATGATGATGGCACTACGATGCTCTTAATTGAATTCTTAAATACAAATCAAGATACTTGCTTACTACTACTACTACTACAGCCTATTTACGGCCCACTGCTGGGCACAGGCCTCCTCTCATCACGAGAGGGTTTGGGCTATAGTCCCCACGCGGGCCCAGTGCGGATACTTGCTTACTTCTAATAAATAAAGAGAGATTTTTGCAGTAGCTCATAGAATGGTTAATAATGAATCCCCCCACAGAACTGCTTTAAAACCATTTATCACTCATTTTAACCCTTTACTATAATTAGCAGTCTAATTAGGAAGCCATTAGCCAACCCTAAGTTACCGCAACTAAAGTTTCCCGACGATGGATATGTTCGCTGCACTCAGATGAAAAGCATCGCGATGACAGACGTATGACGCAGTGTACCGAAATACGAAAACGTATCCTGTGAAAGAAATACAGATATATCATATCACATGAATTTAAATTGAATATTTTCCATCGGGAAATCTCGGGAATCTGGTAAGAACTTAATGTGTACTACTACAGCCTATTTGCGTCCCACTGCTGGGCACAGGCCTCCCCTCATCATGAGAGGGTTTGGGCTATAGTCCCCACGCGGGCCCAGTGCGGATTGGGGACTTCACACACATCTTTGAATTACTTCGCAGATGTGTGCAGGTTCCCTCACGATGTTTTCCTTCACCGAAAAGATCAGTGGTAAATTCAAATTGAATTTCGCACATAAGTAAACAGAGGTGCGAGCCGGAAACTGAATGTGTAATAATGAGGAAAGTAAGCCTTCTTCGGGATAAAAAGTAGCTCATGTTCTTCCCTGAGACTCGAAAAATATTCATACCAAATTTATTTTAAATCGGTCCAGCTGTTAAAGCGTGAAAAGGTAACTGTTAGAAACACGGACACACACTCAACCGCAATGAAATCGGGTTACTTTGTATAGGATTTTCCATACAAAGTGACCCTATTTCATTGCGGTTGAGTGTAGTTACTGCCACATTTATAATAGTAGTGTAAGTAAATATTCTTAGTAGGAACATCTTAAAATAATTTTCTTATCGACATTATGCTGCACCACGCACAAGCTCTTTACACGAAGAACTGTGCTGTACCTGCATAACTTACTTTATCCCGAAAGTTGGCAACGTCGCATATAGCTGTCAAAAACCTGTCGCTGTTTTTATCAATATCTCAATAAAAGGGAGATATCATTCTATGGTTGAATGGCGCGTCTCGTTTTATATTTGTTGGCTAGGCATTCAAATGATATGATTACATTAAAATGCATGGAAAATGCGATGTAAAGTTTTCAAAAGATATTACTTCCATAATATAAAAAATTTCGTATTCCTATGATAACTGTTGCAATCTATACTTAATATTTTATTTAACCATAGAGCGATAATTCATGTTTTCATTCATTAATATTCAGAAATTAATGAAAACAGCAAAATATTTGACAGCTATTTGCGACGTTGCCAACTTTCGGAGTAAACCCTCGTAACTTTTTAGAAACAGTGATTTTTGAACGCGGGTGATACTTATACCTTTCAAAAATAAATAAATAAAATAGATAAATTCATTTCTGTTAAATTCATTTAAAAGTGACGTGTAAAAGTGCCCAGATGTGGCCTATTTGCTGAATAAATATTTTCATTTTCATTTTCATAGACATAGACATAGACATTTATTTCTCAATATCAAATTACAGCATATTTTACATGTCAAAATAAGAGAATTTCACATTGAGATCGTCAGAAAGAATACAAAATAAAAATAAAATGAAAATTAGGAATCATCGTTAGCTATGGTATACGAGTACATTATATCCAAAAACCGGTTTTCTATACTAAAAATAAGTCTGTAGAAGAAGTCGCGTCTGAAACTCGAAGATTAAAAGAAACTATTCAAGTCGAGGGGACTTGATATAAATACTGAACACAAAATAACGATTTTTAGAAAAAAAATCTGTATTTATGTATGTCCGGATTTAACTCGATAACTACTAGACGGACTGAAACAAAATTTGGTATGGGGGTAGTTTATTACACTGGTCAACACATAGGCTACTTTTTATCCCAGAAAACCGCATAGTTCCCGCGGGAACGCTATTACTGAATTCCACGCGGACGAAGTCGCGGGCAGAAGCTAGTTAATAAAACAACGTCACAACATTTTGATTGTCCCCTTAGGTACTTATATAAATAAAATAAAAAATAAAAAATATCTTGGGACATTTCACACATATTGAGCTAGCCCCAAACTAAGCAAAGCTTGTACTATGGATGCTAGACAACGATATAAATACTTATATAGAGAAATACATACATATATAAATACCAACATCCATGACTCAAGTACAAACATTCGTGTTCATCACACAAAGTTTGCCCCGAGCGGGACTCGAACCCGCGACCGTCGGAACAGAAGGCAGGGTCACTACCAACTGGACCAATCCCAGTCAATATGCCCTTATACTCTCCTTTATACCCAAAAAAGACTGCACACAACCTTTGATATACCCAGGATCACTCTCATAATCAAGACGAATCTAACGACACCTCACAAGCTAAAATCCATCAAGCCATTTAGACTACAGGGCATAGAAAAGTAATATACATACATGCACTCGAAAAACATAACCCTCCTTCTGTCGCAGTTGAAAAAAAAAGACCTTGAATCTTCTCTTTGCCATGTAAAAACCACTTCTATATTTATTCGAAAATAAAGAGCGAAATGCGTGAGTCTGTACCGCCTTACGTGCCCATTTTGGTGGCGTATGGGAGGCCAGTCCATAAGTTGTTAGTTTATAAGCTGCGCGCGCGCAGCGAGATAGAGTCATAAACAAACTGCACTTGGATTAACGTCGAATTACTTAAGGCCGAGTAGTATGTTATATTCAATTTGAATTTACCACTGAGCTTTTCGGTGAAGGAAAACATCGTGCGGTAACCTGCACGCATCTGCGAAGTAATTCAAAGATGGGTGTGAAGTCTCCAATCCGCACTGGGCCCGCGTGGGGACTATAGCCCACACTCTCTCGTAATGAGAGGAGGCCTGTGCCCAGCAGTGGGACGCAAATAGGCTGTAGTAGCAGTAGTATGTTTTTTGGATAAGTAGGTAAGTAGTTTTCGTTTCTTAATAAAGGATTCAAAGGTCTTGTTTGACTTTGTCTTTGAAATAAAAGTGTAGATTTTCATAATGATTGTGATTTAGTATAAACATGTGATATCAAACCGTGGTATCCTAGAGTAGTTTGATTTACCTACCGGTTCAGAGGGTATCTATTCTAATATGGGTTTGCACCTACTGCAACAGCCTATTTGCGTCCCACTGCTGGGCACAGGCCTCCTCTCATCACGACAGGGTTGGGCTATAGTCCCCACGCGGGCCCAGTGCGGATTGGGGACTTCACACACATCTTTGAATTACTTCGCAGATAGATGAGTGCAGGTTTCCTCACGATGTTTTCCTTCACCGAAAAGCCCAGTGGTAAATTCAAATTGAATTTCGCACGTAAGTAAACTTAGAGGTGCGAGCGAATCGAACCCCCGACCCTCTGCATGAGAGGTGGTAGGTCGAACCACTAGGCCAACACGGCTTATGGGTTTGCACCTCTTAGGTAATAATATGCGAAATACAATTTAAATTTTCCAGCTTCCAGTGAACGAAAACATCGTGAGGAAACTTACTCGCAACTGCGTGCGTAGCAATGCAACAATATGAGTGCGGTCATTAGGCCACACTGACAAATAGATACATAACATAAACCCAAACCAGTTTCCCAATTTCAGAACTTTATAAAGCACCGCCTATCCCTTAAAATGTCGCGTACGAATACTTGTATGTCCATACAGCAACTCCCACGCAACGTCTAAACTGTTTGTCGCCTTGTTCGCGCATTGTGTGTTCAACTTTTATGGCTCTGGTTAAGACATTCTTTTTTCTTATTATGAAAGCTTGAGTGAGATAGAAAATTATTTTTTACTCGCATTTATCTTCTCTAATATATAAAATTCTTGTGTCACAGTGTTTGCAACCAAACTCCTCCGAAACGGCTCGACCGATTCTTATGAAATTTGGAGTGTATGCTTAGTAGGTCTGAGAATATTAGGACGTAAGCTATTTTTCATACCCAAAAATTCTAAGGTGGTACGAAGACCGCGGGGTCAGCTAGTCTTCTTTCTAATAAATTTCTATACCACCATAGATATTAAACACACTATCACCGGGACTTAATCGCGCAAAAACTATTTATATTTTACCTCGACGTTTCGGCCGCGATGCAACGGCCGTGGTCACGAGAAGACCTCTCTCGAGAGGTGTGCTGTGTGCTCGTTTCTCTATACCATTGATATTAAAAGAAAATATTCAATCTTAGACATTCAATCTGTTTGGGTTGGCAACGCATTCGAAATCTTATTATTACTTACGTCCATGGCTCACAATGACACATGTAAACGAACCCACCACCACAACAGCCTACCTAACGTCCCACTGCTGGGCACAGGTTAGATTAGCGTGTCCATGTGTAGCGTGCCGGCCAAGTGCGTGTCGGGCCACGCTCAAAGTATAGGGTTCCGAAGTTGACGATGCCCACAGTATCTTTCTAAGATTTATTAGCATCTAGCTAGCCTGTGGTATGACGTGCCCGCCCGACGCCCTGCCGCGGCCTGCCGCTCGAGAAAAATCATTGTTTTTTAGTAATTTCATAAGTTGGTCGACTATGACTCGTAAGTTTGTACAGCCTACTTAGCTGTGATAGTTTTCCCTTCAACTACGTTATATATGCCACAACCGTGATTTTTTTCAGCCATCCAAATACCACCATTTAGCTGGCAGGGGGGGGGGGGGGACACGTGACTCTAATAAAAAATAGCACTTTAAAGCTTAATATTTCACAAACGCACCACTTAATCAAAAAATGGTTATAACAAACCCACAATATTTTTTTAAGACCTATTCAACGATATGCCGCAACATGGGGTACGCAAGAAAAAAAAAATAGATCCCCACTTTACGAGTAGGGGAGGTACCCTATAAAAAAAATATTTCAAAATTGTATTATACCACTTTGTCAGCGTAACTAATATGTATATTCATGCCAAATTACAGCTTTCTAGAACTAAGCATCTCCGAGCAATAGTGCGGACAGACGGACGGACATGGCGAAATTATAAGGGTTCCTTGTGGACTTCGGAACCCTAAAAAGGGAAAGAGCCATTCACATCCCTGTGCTCACGGCGCACTTAATGTCGGAATATAAGGCGAGGCTTCGAGACGTACCTACTTAAGACCGGAATAAGATATAAACTAATGGAAAGAATAACTTTTTAATAATGATTCACGACAATTGAACGCAATGAATTTACGAGACGGTCGGACGATACCGTCATCGGAATATTTATCGCTTATTCTTACATAAACTTTATTGAACTGCTGATCGGGTTCATAAAAATGAGAATTTATGATACTACATATATGATACAAGGTATTGAATAAACTCATAGAGTCTGTTGAGAATTTGGTAATCCTTTACCAGCCTGCGTTAGCAGGGTTTGTGTTTTTTTTTTCGAATATTACCGCGTATGATGATGATGAATGATGGCCGTGTGAGTTGAATTTGGAACAACAATCAGCGATTTTTAGATTTTCTCTGCCTGCCTGTTTGGTTAGCGCTCATCTTCGTTTTGAATAAACGTATTTTCGTGTGATTTTCGCCTTGTAATAGAATATGGACTTTTTAGATAAAATTATGATAAGGGAAAGGAAAAAGTCGTCATTATACTGGGTGCTCGTGAGCATTGCGAGAGATTTTAACTACTAATTCCTGAGGCTATAAGAAGTAATAAATGTTATATGAACTTAGGTCGAAACACGTCTTTTTTTTATTGTTATTTTCATACATAATAATTGCTAACGTAGTATAAACGTGCCTTTGGAAATGGAAATATCTCGATACCCGAGCCGAATTTAGCCGAAGTTAATTAAGATTTTTAACTTAAAATATGGTCAGGAACATGCTGTTAAAATCTCTCGCAATGCTCACGAGCACCATGTATGTTATTTTTTCAAGCGGACAAAGTCGCGCGCTAGGGTAGAAATAAACTATATTTGTCTTGGAGATAATTTACGATTTGATTTAGATACCTACTAGATATTTTTCTAAAAACTGTTTGTTTTGCTTACCCGATAGACAGACACCATTCTCAAGTCAATTTTGAAGAAGTGTTGTTTTTGGCCACTCAAACGGTTTATTTTAAAATCACTCCTCCTTTATTTACTTTAAAATTCGAAAATAGTCTTGACGAATGAATAATGGTTTAGACGATTCTTTGAATTTATCAGATAGTAGGTAGGGATTTCCGGGTCCGATATTATAAACCTCAACCTCTATTTCACATAGGTACTTAGTACACTCAACAGCAATGAAAACGGGTCACTTTGTACCTACGGAAAATCCTTAACAAAGTGTCCGATTTTCATTTCTGTTGAATGTATTCAGGTAAGTTATCAGTATCAAACTAAATCCTACAGTAGTTTAATCGTGAAAATTCGTGAAAGTTTATAATATTACTAACAGATGTTAGTGTAGGTACCTACGACTGAAACAAGAGCGGTCCCGCGGGAATATTTTCATGTAGGTAACTGATAGGCAAGTTACTTTCGCGTTTAGAGATCTTCTACTATCTAAAGTCCCGCGCCTTCACATTTCAAAACGCTTCAATGTTTTTATTATTATTCAAAAAGCACCACCAACACTCTCAACGCATAGTTGATAGCTGTCTCAGCTCGTACACATGTGTTGAAAGTGTTGGTGGTGCTTTCTAAATACATTGAAGCGTTTTGAAATGTGAAGGCGCGGGACTTTAGATAGTAGAAGATCTTTACCTACCTATAATATAAGTGGAGTGAGGCAAATATCTCCTACCTCAATAATTTTAAAGAACTTTTTCATTTATTACCATGTGGGTAATCAATTTTGTACCCAAAATCATCACGAGTCGAAAACCTGTGTGGCCAAGCGAGTATTTCTCTTATTTACAACGACTCATAAAACCTATCGGACGCTATAAACATGTCGTCCAGACTGATGAGTCATAAATCGATTTCTTTCGACGATTTTATTCAATTGGAACTTGTATCCGAATGTCTTGAAGCTTGCATTGTACTCACTCGTTCGTCAGTCAGTAGAGATCTTCTACTATCTAAAGTCCCGCGCCTTCGCGTTTCAAAACGCTTAATATTTTTCATTATTATTTAAAAAGCACCACCAACACTCTCAACGCATAGTTGATGGCTGTCTCAGCACGCACACATGTGTTGAGAGTGTTGGTGGTGCTTTTTAAATACATTGAAGCGTTTTGAAATGTAAGGCGCGGGACTTTAGATAGTAGAAGATCTCTAGGTGCGGTAGTGCCATAGATATAGGACGTATTATACACGGTGGGTCAGAAAATATGGCAAATAATTAACCCAGCGTATCGGCTATCGATTTTAAGTATATTGTATAGGTCTTTAATTTTTTTCGTGTTGGTAAAAAAAATAATTGTATATGGGATTGGTTGTGTGAGCGACGCATGAATCCTATACAAAATATATTTTTTTACCAACTCGAAAAAAATTAAAGACCTATACAATATACTTAGAATCGATAGCCGATACTGTGGGTTTTTATTTGCCATATTTTCTGACCCACCGTGTATACACTGTGTCAGTAAGCTGCTAGTTAGAAATAGAAAGAGAAACGATAGTTTCGTTTTTATGTTTATTTTATTAGTTAGAAACGTTTGCCCGCGATTAGCTATACTGTGCCGCGAATTCGCCGGCGTGGAACTCGGTTAAAGCGTTCCCGCGGGAACTATGCGTTTTTCGGGGATGAAAAGTAGCCTACGTCCTTCCTCCTAGTCTCTATCGTACCAAACTTCATATTCTATTCTTGAACTTACTGCAATGTTAACTACAGTTTGAATGGTTCCCTAGAGAACAAAACGTCTTTACCAGCGCTGTGATAATTTGATTAGCTCTGTAAACATTGTAACAAGAAGTGTGTTTACTCATTCACAGTTATTAAAGCTAAATGAATGGATAAAGTGTTGAAATTAAGACGATTACAAAGACGATATACCACATAGCAGCCTATTAAGATGTCCCGGGGCTATTTTCAATAGATACTAAGTTGTAAAGCATTATAGATACCTATTACCCCCCACCACAATACCCTATTTGCGGCCCACTGCTGGGCACAGGCCTCCTCTCATCACGAGGGGGTATGGGCTATAGTCCGCGGGTCCAGTGCGGGTTAGGGACTTCAGGTTTCCTCACGATGTTTTCCTTCACCGAAAAGCTCAGTGGGAAATTCAAATTGAATTTCGCGCATAAAATAATGTCAGAGGTGCGAGCCGGATTTGAACCCCCGACCCATGCCATGAGAGGCGGTTAGGTTAAACTACTAGGTTACCACAGTTATTTCAGGGATCTAACAGATGGAGGATGTTTCCTAAATGTGAATATTCTCCTTTTTAGGGCTCCGAAGTCCACAAGGAACCCTTATAGTTTCGCCATGTCCGTCCGTCCGTCTGTCCGCACTATTGCTCGGAGATGCTTAGTTCTAGAAAGCTGTAATTTGGCATGAATATACATATTCGTTACGCTGACAAAGTGGTACAATAAAATTTTGATATTTTTTTTTATAGGGTACCTCTCCTACTCGTAAAAATTACTTTTTTCTTGCGGACCCCATGGTGCGGCATATTTTTGAATAGGTCTTGAAAAAAAATTATGCGTTTGTTAAATCCATTTTTTGATTAAGTGATGCGGTTTGTGAAATATTAGGTCCTTACATATGAAATTGGCGTTTGGCGAACTGGCAACTTTGATTCAAAATATGTGGCGTTCGGCTAGGAATTCCAAATTCAAATTTATTTCAAATTTAAGACCATGTATTTCTGTGTTCGAATTACGAAATTTATTTGTTATCGCGTCATTTGTTTTTCTTTCACATCGTTCTGTTCACAATATGGAGAACTTAAAATATCGCTATATTTACGAATATGAGTTTCACCTCGGCACTAGTGCTGCAGAAACGGCTCGTAGGATTAACAATGCGTATGGGGAAGCTACTGCAAAAGAAAATACGGTACGTTATTGGTTCCAACGTTTCCGTTCTGGAAATTTTGACCTACAGAACAAGCCTCGTGGACGGCCGGAGACACAAGTTGATAACGAAGAATTAAAAGCAATTGTGGAAGCAGATCCATCGCAAACCACGTCAGAGTTAGCGGCAGGCTTCGGTGTGAGTGATAAAACCATTTTGATTCACTTGAAACAAATTGGAAAAGTGAAAAAACTTGAAAAATGGGTACCGCATGAATTGAGCGACGCAAACAAAGAAACACGCGTCGAGTGTTGCGTTTCACTTCTCAACCGGCACAATAATGAAGGCATTTTGAATCGTATCGTTACTTGTGATGAAAAATGGATCTTGTACGACAACCGGAAACGTTCTTCACAATGGTTGAACCCAGGTGAACCAGCCAAATTCTGCCCGAAACGAAAGTTGACTCAGAAAAAGGTACTGGTAAGTGTCTGGTGGACTAGTGCCGGTGTCATCCATTACAGTTTCTTAAGATCTGGGCAAACAATCACGGCTGATGTGTATTGTCAACAATTGCAAACGATGATGGAAAAGCTAGCCATTAAACAACCCAGACTGGTCAATCGATCTAGCCCACTGCTGCTTCAGGACAACGCTCGACCACATACGGCACGTTTGACGGCCGCAAAACTACGGGAGCTGCGACTGGAATGTCTTCGACACCCACCATACTCCCCGGACCTTGCTCCAACTGATTACCATTTTTTTCGGAATTTGGACAACTTCATGCAAGGAAAAAAATTCAATTCTCACGAGGCTGTCCAAACGGCCTTCAAAGATTTTATTGATTCTCGCTCACACACTTTTTTTAGTAAAGGAATCAATGAACTACCTTCGAGATGGCAAAAGTGCATAGATAGCCATGGTACATACTTTGACTAAATAAAAAAATAGTTTCATAAAAAAAAATCGTTTTCATTTCTGCCATATGAAACGCCAATTTCATATGTAAGGACCTAATATTAAGATTTAAAGTGCTATTTTTTGTTAGAGTCACGTGTCCCCCCCCCCCCTGCCAGCTAAATGGTGGTATTTGGATGGCTGGAAAAAGTCACGGTTGTGGCATATATAACGTAGTTGAAAGGAAAACTATCACAGCTAAGTAGGCTGTACAAATTTACGAGTCATAGTCGACCAACTTATGAAATGATTAAAAAACCAATGATTTTTCTCGAGCGGCAGGGGCGTCGGGCGGGCACGTCATACCTACCACAGGCTAGCTAGATCCTAATAAGTCTTAGAAAGGTACTGTGGGCATCGTCAACTTCGGAACCCTATACTTTGCGCGTGTCCCGACACGCGCTTGGCCGGTTTTTTCAATTTGGCTAAAACCATGTGACGTTTCACACGTGACGTCAGAGATCCAAGATGGCGCTCCCAACTTTTTAATCAGGGCAAATTTTAAACTACCCTCCGCACCCCGACTAGCCCCACTTAATTTAACAGATAGGATTATGTGTTGAACACGCATTTCTACTAAGTGGGGCAGGGTTGTCACATAACCGAAATAATAAAACTATATTAAACTAGCTATTACCGTGAATGTACCAAATCCAACGAGATCAACAAAACAATACATGTAAAAAAACAGAGCAAAATATCGAAATGATGCAGCTTCCCAAAAGTTTCATAACTCCAGTAGTGAGTTCGTTCGCGTGCTTTTAAATTTTAATTCGTAGGAAATTGGAATACAAAATACTATATTTGTTGAATGACGTCACGATCTGTCCCCATACCAAATTTTGTGGCAATCCGTCAACTAGTTCTCAAGTTATAAGCGGACATATCTAGAAGCAACTTTTCTACAGATTTAATGTCCTTATTATTGCATTATTTTTCATGTGTATTGCAATTAAACATGCAATTTTTGTAATGTTTTGACCTAATCTAAATGGGTTTCTTTTTGTTTGACTGTACTTACCTACTGTTAAATCCAAAATGTAGGTACTTAGGTAAACTTGTATGATAGCTTTCTATCTGAAAAAAGCCATGGTGGCCTAGGTCGGGGTTCGATTCCGGCTCGCACCTCTAAGTTTACTTACGTGCGAAATTCAATTTGATAAGCATGAGCTTTACGGTGAAGGAAAACATCGAGGAAACCTGCACGTATCTGCGAAGTAATTCAAAGATGTGTGTGAAGTCCTCAATCCGCACTGGGCCCGCGTGGGGACTATAGCCCAAACCCTCTCATGATGAGGGGAGGCCTGTGCCCAGCAGTGGGACGCAAATAGGCTGTAGTAGTAGTAGTTTCTATCTGAACTATATTTAATAATGGTATAGGTACCTACTATTTTATTTTCATTTTGTTTAAATTTTTGTCACAGTAGTGGCAGCCCTGCCCGCATGCCGTCACAAGGGCCCCTTTGCAGCGCGAACATATTTGCATTTTGCTCTTTATTGTTTGCCCTCGAGGGCACCTCCGATAGGGACCCTATCATTACAAGCAGTAGCCCGAGGTGTACAAGATCTATAACTGAAGCATGGAAGTAAGTAGTAAGCGCAGAAATATTATTGAACAGTTTCTGCCCGCGATTTCGTACGCGCGGAATTCGGTAATAGCGTTCCCGCGGTTACTGTGAGTTTGGATAAAAAGTAGCCTATATATTGACCAGTGTTATAAACTAAGCCTATATAAAATTTTGCTGCTATCAGACAAGTACAGGTAGTTATCGAGTTAAATCCAGACGTTTTTTTGTGTTCAGTATCGTTTATATAGGCCCCTCGACTTGATCGTTTCTTTTAATTTTCAAGCTACAGACGCGACTTCTTCTACAGACTTATTATTAGTATAGATTTTAGCTGTGTGTCTAGCTTTAGTACTGCATGAGATTTTCCCATGTCCCTAAATTAAGTACCTACGTAATACATTATCTCGCTCTAATATAAACATTCGACAAGGACATCCATTTCCTCGATTAATTATAATATTTTGCCAAGTATGGAGATAATAGTTATTAAGATATGTGAGGTGATGGGATCCCATGTCCCTATTTACGAAATGGAATTAACCACCGATGCAGAAAAAGTGGGGTGGTTTGACGTGTGTCTCCGTTACTAGTTCCACAACAGGTGGACCGATTTTGACCGGCTTTTTTTTGTTTTACAGGTGAGTCAGCGAGTGTTCTTTCTCGCGGTTTGGGGATTACCACCTGTCCGATGGTATGTCAGCGGTTTTTTTGACGTGGTAACGTCTTATAAATCGATGAAAGCCGGCTGCGCGCACGAATAAACAAAACGCAATAGTATTAACGTTCCGCCTGAGCCGAGCTCGCAAGCGAGAGCGCGAAACAAGCGATGGAGAGGCACGATAGGCCTAAGAGTGACGTTTCACGTAAAATTATCGTCCGTCAACCGACTTTACAGACAACCAATTTTTATAATTATTTTTTTAGTAATTTCAAATGTTTTTTGTAACACGCAGAGTTGCAAGCACGGCTAGTCTACAAAATATATGTGAAGCAGCATTTCTAATCAATATCTTTATTGAGATTTCATTCTTAAAATTACAAACATCTTCTAACGCTTCAGTTAGAGACTAAATACTTAACCTTTTTTTTAATAACTATAGACTAATTACAACATATGTTATTTCATTGTGCCCTTCATGTTTAGTAGTCAGAGTCCCGTTCCGGAAGAGCGCCGTCCTCCAATTAGAAAAGATCGCCAGATAAGCCGGTACCGCTCCCGACGGTGTCATATTTTATCTAACAAAGGATTGTAATTAAATCAAGTCCTAATACAATAGAGGAACTGAAAATGATGAGTTTTAATCGCGGTTTCGAGTGTTGTTATGTTGGAGGAAAATCGGTATTAGCGCGTTTACTTCTACTACTACTACAGCCTATTTGCGTCCCACTGCTGGGCACAGGCCTCCTCTCATCACGAGAGGGTTTGGGCTATAGTCCCCACGCGGGCCCAGTGCGGATTGGGGACTTCACACACATCTTTGAATTACTTCACAGATGCGTGCAGGTTTCCTCACGATGTTTTCCTTCACCGAAAAGCTCAGTGGTAAATTCAAATTGAATTTCGCACGTAAGTAAACTTAGAGGTGCGAGCCGGAATTGAAACCCGACCCTCGGCATGAGAGGGGGTAGGTCGAACCACAAGGCCACCACGGCTTTTCCACGGCATTAGCGAGTTTAAAAAAATATTTTAAAAGTTAAAAACACAACTCTTAAGCTGTTCGGAGTCCACCTCCGAGCTACATTATCAGGTCTGTGTTACCTTCCCACGGGAACTATGGGTTTCCCGTGTTGAAAAGTAGCCTGTCCTACTCCTACCCCAGTACTCTATTTCATCTAGGTAAATCGGTATAGTGGATGAAGCGTGAAGAAGAAACCGACAGACAGACAGAAAGATAGACTGAGTAACTTTCGCACTTATAATAGGTATTAGTATCGAATTGTCATCCAATCTTCATATACTTACCTATGTACTTATTTGCAAAGTTTCATCATGATACGATAACCAAAAGCATCCAAAAGTGACTGAAATTTGGCTTGCAAGATTTGTTTCATTTAATATCTGTTAACTCGACATTCACGACGAACTCATAAAAGCGTTGTACCTAATGATATAAAATTATTGACATTTTTTCTGAAGTCGTTCGGTCCTTTTTACCCGACTGCGCTAGAAGGAGGGTTATGTTTTTCGAGTGTATGTATGTAAGTATGTATGTATGTTTCTTTGGCATGCTGTGTAGCCTAAATGGTAGCTTGCGAGGTGTCGTTAGATTCGTCCATCGTGAGAGTGACACTGGGTATATCAAAATCGCAAAAAACAAAATGGCTGACTTTTGGTGGCATATAAACGTTTCCAAAAATATATTTTTTGTCATAGTCATAGATAGCCTATATCGAGTGGGGTAGGAAGGGCTGAATGAATGGATCACAAATAGATATATATATAATATATGTGATATCAAAAGTTTGTTTGCAGTCGGGATTTAAGTATATTTTTGCAAAATTTGAGTTATTTAAATTTTCAATGTGTAGTGTAGTTATTTGAATTTTTCATCTCGTTCTCGAACAATAATAATCCCCATGACCCTTAGCGGGTGAGATTCCGACACATGCGAATCACCCCTCGCTGGGGTGGGCCGGGGTCAACACGCAATAATAATAATAGTTAGTAGTCCAGGGATGGTCAATAGGACACATGCTCGACGATTGTTTGAAAATGTCAGCAGGACTTTCTGAGAATTAAAAAATAATTTTAAAAAGTTCGCTTTTTGTGTTTTTTCTGCAGGTGAAGGAAAAATTAAACCATTGTGCTTTTTTTATGTATTACTTGCTTCTGCCCGCGACTTGGAATTCGGTTATCGCGTTCCCGCGGGAATCGGGATAAAAAGTAGCCTATGTCCTTTCTCGGGACCCCAACTATCTCCATGGCAAATTTCATCTCAATTGGTCCAGTGGTTGAAGCGTGAAAAGGTAACAGACAGACAGACAGAGTTACTTTCGCATTTAAGTATAATATTAACTAGCTTTTGCCTGCGACTTCGCCCGCGTGGAATTCGGTTATCGCGTTCACGCGGGAACTATGTGTTTTTTCGGGATAAAAAGTAGCCTATGTCCTTTCCCGGGACCACAACTATCTCCATGCATCCATAGAATCCAAATTTCATCTCAATCGGTCCAGCGATTGAAGCGTGAAGAGGTAACAGACAGACAGAGTTACTTTCGCATTTATAATATTAATATGGATACTCAAATAAATCACAGTAAAAATTTCGGGTAATGCTCTCCCTACAGCTTTCTGTGTCAGTCACCGTCCGTGAAATTTTGTTTTTGTCAAAAAAGTCTTGGCATTTGACCGCCCACGTGTCAGAGCAATCAAAACGACATAAACTCATTTCATTTATTTTATAAACCTTCAAATATTAATTACATACGATAATAATTAAAATTTCTCCAAACAAGCTCAAACCCAAACACACCGCTCGTACAGTCCCAAAACTGTCCAATCTATCAAATAACGATAAAAAGCGGTTGAAAAAACCGATAACTATCGTACTAACAACCGGTATCGCATGTCACGTAGCGCCCTCCCTCGAGGCGAGCCACAAACCAAATAGTCCCAGATAGCATATTAAATATTAATGTAGTCATATAATGTAAATGTAAAAATATTCTACACAATTAATTATTGTAATGAATAAATAAATGAAATGAAAAGATAAAAGATAAAAAACATTTATTCAAGTAGGACTTTACAATCACTTTTGCATCGTCATTATGTACAGTTTGATGAAGTTATCATTAAAAACATACCGTTATCCGATGCAAGCTTCGTCATTGATTTAGGTACCTACATCTTCTACTTTGTATCACACTTTTTCTTTAATCACACGCACTATATCGAATTTTAACTAAGTCCTTAAGCGCACACTTGTTTAATAGTCCCTATATTACACCTAATAGGTGCTATTGTACCAGTAGCGACACGCACCGCCCCGCACCAACACAAGTAACCTCACCCCGCCTGCGGCGAAAGTGCGTGTCTGACTATCAGGGCTTGTATCCGGTTAATTTAAAAAACCCCGAAATAGATAAATATTTAGAATTACTTTATACTCTTTATGTGGAAGTCCATAGTGTATTTAGTTTATTACTTCGTGTTATTTTATAGCCTTATTAAATTTGCAATAGTAAACGAAGGAAAGATAAGAAAACCGGTTTATTTGTATGGGGCAAAAAGCGGTTTCAAGCCCTGCTGACTATAGCAAAACTGATCGGAACGTGCACTCACGCACACACACGCACGTATTTGTACAACATAATATTTTACAATACAATACAAACACAATATAGTTTATTGAACACCACACATTCAAGGAACGGTACAGACATTATGTAATTACAGAAAAGGTATGGCATACAGCAGGCGGTCTTATCGCTTAATAGCGATTTCAATAGCGATTTTAGTGTGCAGATTACGTTCAGTTTGTATGGAGTGTCGTGGGTGTGCAGATAGTACGTGTGGGAATGGAGAGAGAATACTTTTCCCCGCGGTAACTAAAAAACCCAAAGCTCCTGATACCTGGATGGCTACCACACCACCCCTGGACTTAATATGCCGCAAATCTGTTTCTCCGGTGTTGCAAATGTCAATCGGCGGCTGTAACTTCTTTCTATCATCGTAAATAAACCATGTACGTAGAGGTCTTCTACTATCTAAAGTCCCGCGCCTTCACATTTCAAAACGCTTCAATGTATTTAAAATGCACCACCAACACTCTCAACACATGTGTGCGTGCTAAGACAGCCATCAACTATGCGTTGAGAGTGTTGGTGGTGCTTTATGAATAATAATGAAAAAATTGAAGCCTTTTGAAATTTGAAGGCGCGGGACTTTAGATAGTAGAAGATCTTTAATAGTGACAGGGCAATAAGCGAGGAGAGTGCAGTTTTTTACGAACAGTATAAGTGACTCAATTTTAAAAAAATACTAAAAAACGACTGCATACAAACTTTTCATTTACCTACCCAGTGTCATTTTCACAATCAAACGAATCCATTCGTTTCAAGTGTGGTCGAGGGGACCTTCTGTCTGCTACTTGCCTTGTGGCAATGGCGCCATAAACACAAAACTTTTGTGGCTTTGTGGCAAAAAACGGACACGTGAATGACGTTTTAAAAATGTGCATCCAGCAAATTGGCCACAATTTGGTATTGATTATATTTTACTTCCATCTGCAGTTTTCTAATTTGTGTAATGAGTTGTTATATACCTATAATAAAATAGTACATTTTGTTGCAAGTGCGAAAAGTTTGTCATTTTATCACGAGTCCCTAGTTATGTTGGCGCGAGCGAACAATATCTAATAAAGTAAGAAATACCAAGAAATACTATACAACATAACATTAAAAAAAAATTAAAATACAAGAAAATGAAAGTAGGTAACTAAAATCTTAATAGGTATGATCTTGCCATGAATTGCTTGATATTTATTGCAGAAAAAACAGTATATTCTGTATATTATGTCTGCTCCGTTTTTAACATTTCCATCGGGGATAGGATTTGGAGCCAGGCTAGCTTACCCATCAGGTTCGGTGGCCTGGGCATCCGCAATATATCTTGTGTGGCATTCTCTGCGTTTCTGTCCTCGGTACATGCCAAAAGTCTCATTGGGAAAATTTTAGCCCCATCTCTCGGGGTCCTGGAGGCTGCACACTGTACCGAGGCCTTAAACGTATGGTCTTTAACTTGTAAAAATACCGACCCGCCTAGGAATCCTTGTTCGCAGAGACAATGGGACGAGCCGCTCTCTCGTTTAACTTGCAACAATCTTTAGATACTGCAGTTAGTTCGACAGATCGCGCTCGCCTCCTTGCAACAGCGGAATGGGAATCGGGTTTGTGGCTTCAATCATTACCATCCACCACATTTTTTATAGTGGTATCATGTGAAGTGTCGTAGATATCGGTATCTTTATTTTTTTTACCCGACTGCGCCAGAAGGAGGGTTATGTTTTTCGAGTGTGTATGTATGTATATTTCTTTGGCACGCTGTGCAGCCAAAATGCCTGGATGGATTTTAGCTTGCGAGGTGTCGTTAGATTCGTCTTAATCGTGAGAGTGACACTGGGTATATCAAAATAGCATGAAACAAAATGGCTGACTTTTGGAAGAATTTTAACCGTTTAAAAAAAAATTTTTTTGGTCTGCGCCTATCGAGTGGGGTATCAAAATGAAGGGTTTAATAAATGGATTACAAATATATATACTTAGTATATAATATATGTGAAATGAAAAGTTCGTTTGCAGTCGGTTTTTATATTTTTGCAAAAATCGAGTTATTGTAAGTTGTTGGCTGTTTTCATTTTTTATTAATTTTTCAACCTGACAGGCCTTCATTCCAATATGCATGGAACTGTCAGCGAGGTCGCTGAACCTCAGTAATTTAATAACGTCTCTATTGTTTGCCTATTACAGCTAATTGGGTAGGAGGAGGGGAAATAGTCGGACTCGTGCAGTTCTTTTGTTGGTTTCAATGTAATTTAAAATAGGGAAAACTTTACAATGTAATAAACTAACCTACTTGTAACGCTCTGAAAAAGGACTGCGATCTTGAAAAATCTTTGCATGACATGACAGTAGCACCACCATGAGTTTACAGTGACTACTCGCTAGCGACTACGTAAACGATTTGTATGAAGAATTTTAGTTCTATGAGTGAGAGTACAAATCGTTTACGTAGTTAACGTAGCCGCTAGCGAGTACGGTCACTGTAAACTCATAGTATTCAATTCAATTCAATCATTTATTCAGCAAATTGGCCACATAGGGGCACTTTTACACGTCAGAAAAGAATTTACAAGAATTTTATTTCTACAGGTCGACGTATCTTCTACTAACACAACTTGACATAAACTTTCACTTTTATAATAATAACTATTCATATTGATAATTAAGTAAGTATTTATTAATCGTCTACTCAACTCTGTATTTAATTTATTATTAGCAACTATCTTCTGTCCGCTTCTTCGTCCGCGTGGAATTCGGATATCGCGTTCCCGCGGAACTTTGCGTTTTTCCGGGATAAAAAGTAGCCTATATGTTGACCAGTGTTATAAACTATCCCGATACCAGATTTTGTTGCAATCGAACCAGTAGTTTTCGAGTTAAATCCAGACATATCTACATATAGACAATTTTCTTAATAATCGTTTTGTTCAGTAGGTATCGTTTATATAGTCCCCTCGGCTTGATCTTTCATTAAAATTTCAAGATTCAGACGCGACTTCTTCTACAGACTTATTATTAGTATAGATTATGTTAGTTGTACTGCATGAGGTGTTAAAAACAGGTGCAAGTAACCTTTTCTATGCGCTTTCGACATGTCTCTTAACGTGTTAGTTACATAATATGTTAATGTGCCAATTTGAGTGCACTCCACTATACATAAGTAGGATCTTTTTATGTAAAGAACTTAAACTATATGTAATATATATGATACCCATCTAGGGTTGCCATCTGTTTGTATTTAGCGAGACATGTTTGGCTTTTTCGAGTTGTGTTGTGTCCGGCCAAATATTCATATGTCCGGCCTGTCCGGCTTTTGTTTGGCTTTTTGTTAGCGCTTCAAGCGAAACAATCATCATCATCATCACTACTGTTAGTCATGTCAGTATTGATCGAAGGAAGCTGAAATTTGGTATGTAGGTTCCTTGAGGAGTGTAAGGGAACTCTAGGGGAGGATTTCCCGAAATTCCCACGGGAACGGGAAAAAATGGGGTTTCATATTTAAAAAAGGTGTGTCCGGCTTTATAAATTTGTGTTTGGCTTTTAGTTGTGGTGATGTCAGGCTTTTAGGGTAAAATGTAGGTCAGTTGTTGAACATTGAAACAATAGTGCACAATGAAACTTTGCGATATCTCCAAAACGCGGCGTTACCAGATCGTGCACGGTATCAAGCAAGAACACGATCATACACCCCCCGCGCTTGCCTAGTTCGCGAGCGCACGCGTGAAGAGAGGACGTCTCCGCGAGCCCTTTTGTGATTTCACAAAGAAAAAGTAAGTATTTTTTCTGATATTTGACGATTTTTCGACGAGTTGCAGTAAATAATTCCGTGTTTTTCAATATCATGTGATATTCTGTGCTTTCTGTATGTTTAGGCCTAATTATTACTGTAATTCGTTAAACTATTGTCGCATTTTTTCCTGCGTTTTTCAAAATATACCTAGATGTACACTTTGACACAAAAGTATGTAGTGTACAATGAAACAGTGTTTTATTGTATAACGTCTAGTTTCATTGTAGACCTAATAGATAAATATAAAAAGTTTATATTTTAACCGATTTAAAAAAACAGGAAGTTCTAGGTTTCACTCTATGCATTTTTCTTTTTATATATGTTTCCCGATTACTCCGTCATTTTTGAACTGATTTTCAATTTTTTATTAAAGATCCTATATAATTTCTAGGTAGTTTTATTCTACTTTGGTACAGATAGATTTGATGACGAAATCTATGAGAAAATTAGGCTTCTCCTTAAAATTAAATCTTAAAAAATAAGTAAACATTTAAATATTTTATATAGGTACATACCTACACAATATTCTTTCGATTCAAAATAAATAACTATATAAAATATATTTTTGATTCAGATGGGACGTAAGAAAGCGTTAAAAAGGAAGAAAGGAGGCCATGCGGCGGAAAATATGCTGCGCACCATTAAGCTGTATAGAGGAGGAATGAGTGTAAGAAAAGCCGCTAAAGAATGTGACGTTCATTATCCTACATTGTACCGATATGCAAAAAAGAATGCCAATATACAAGATGCGGATTTAATGAATCAAAAACTAACACCTAACTATGAAGTTAACAAAATTTAATAATATAATATCGTAATATTATGTTTTTTTTTTATATTTCGTTAAAATAACTTTGAAAGTTAGTTTTTATAACTACCTACTCAAAATAAAACATTTTTATAAGAACGGCTTTATTTTCGCTTCCATACCTATAATAGTAGATTGTATGACTAGGGAGCAAAAAGGTATATTTTACCGCGGGTGACGGATTGAATCCAGAGCGACGCGAAAGATTCCAGAATAGAATCCCGAGCGTAAGCGAGGGATTCTAGCGTGGAATCTTGAGCTAGCGAGGGATTCAAGCTTTGTCACCCAAGGCATAAATAAGTTTGCTACCGTGTTGTACACTCTGCTTTTCACCCCTCCTATGAGAAAATCATTAGATCATTCGTCCCTTTAAATTAAGTAAAACAAAAAAATAATACATTTAGAAACAAACAACAAGGTTAAAAAGAACGTGTGTTTCGCGCGCTTATCATAAATTCATAGGTAGAAGGCGAAAATGGCTTCCATATTGAAGAATCAGTAACTATATTGTATTTATAATCTGTCATGCTCGCACGATTTGCGTTCACAATAATAGGTAAATTTAACAAATGTGAAATAAAGTACATTTTATGACAATTTCGCACATACTGTATCACACAAAGTTTTTTAATACATTTGCGATAAAATGAAAAAAGGGCAGTGCAATTCATATTACGTACTTACATAATATTCCTTTGGAATTCTCAGAGGTGTTGATCCCAATACATTGCATCACCTAAATCACTTTTTCATTTCATTCATTTTCTACGAAATAATTCATAACACTACATAAGGTACGTTTTATTTTGGAAATTAAGTGTAAAATAATACGGCAAGGAAATGAGCGCTCACGAAATTCGCGGGTTCGAGTTTTTTTTTTAATTCGATCACACGACGAGTTTACGAGGAATGCTACGGCATTGGCCTGCACCATTCAGCCAAATTGAAAATAAAAAATAGAAAATAATTTATCAAAAGTAAGTATATATCTATAAATTTATGGATTTTTAGTATATGTAATAAAGTATTTATGTAAAATGCCGATATATAAAATTCTAAATACGAAAAAGACGCGACTTTTGAATGCAACTTTTTACAGTCTCCGCAGCTCCGTGAACGCACTGCTAAGACGTATTTTGCTCCCCGTTAGCGGGGCAGAAATGAAAAAAAATTAAAAAAAAGCGAAGAGGGAGCAAAATCGCATTTTGCTCCCTCTAAACAGGGAACAAAACACTTCTTTTCGAATAGGAGGGGTGAAAAATATATTTAAATCTCAAGCAGTTTCTTTTAACTGTTTCAATGTTGATTACCCGTTTTATTGTTGATTACCCCTGTTTCATTGTAAAAAATTTGCTAGTGCAAAGCAACTTGTTCCTTTCTTCCATTTCTCTCTATCATTTTCCATCTCCGAATCACACACCCTTTCTAAGCATATCCTCTTTTACACAATCCATCTTTTTTGTTCTATTTATCTGTACCCTTATATTTAAATTTAAAAAAACCGGCCAAGAAGCGAGTTAAACTCGCGTGGAGAGGGTTCCGGCCCTTGATTATTCTCAATGACATCTTTTTTCAAACCGTGTCACAGGATAAGCTCTTTTATATGATATATTTCAAGTAACATGGACTTCTTAATAATTTTCCTGTAATGTATATATAGGTCAATAACTATCCTCCGTATTTTTTCCAAAATTTTAGGTCCAGAGGTTTCGGAGATAAGGGGGGGAGAATGGTAATTTTTCGCCTATTTTGTTAAATAACTCGAAAGGTAGTGACCAAAAAAGGAATAAAAATATATATTTGAGAATCTCATAAGAAGTACTCATGTCACACGATATAGTTTGAAAAACTTCGTTCATATTTTTTCAAATTCAGCCCCCAAAAAGAAGGCCTATGTTTAAAATTCATTTATTTTCGTTACACGTCCGTCTTTGGCTTACAAACTTACATATACGTACCAAATTTCAACTTAACCGGTCCAGTAGCTTCGGAGAAAATCGACTGTGACGGACGGACGGACAGACACACGAGTGATCCTATAAGGGTTCCGTTTTTACCTCTTGAGGTTCGTTCGGAATCCTAAAAACTCTTCATTATATGGCTCTCAATCCTGCTCATAAGCTAGTTAAAAAAATCCTAGCTTCATAAAATAAAGTACGTTCTTACAATCACAAGCCCAGACTAATTTTACGGTGCATTTAGAACAGATCAACGCGTTAAAGCTTCAATAATTGGAAGACGTGATAAACTTTGAAAGCATTCTTGCGGCGACGGGAAAGAATGAGCTTAAAACGCTAAATAGACGATATGTTATACTTAGTGGCCGTAGCATATCCTTCTTTGATGGGTTCAACGTCCGAGCGTATTTTTTGTCTATTTTATAAGTAAGAATTCACAATCAGCCGGAGAAAAATGGCCCGTCAAAACGGGTGCCCGGACAGCTAGGGCACCCGTTTGGCCTTCGTTATAAAGAGGCGTCATTAGCATATTGGAACGTGTTTTCTAATGTCAGTTTGCTCCATATATTTTGACTATTAGGCACTGTTCGTCCATATGTTATTACTAATTATAGGTCAATGATTAAAAAAAATATTTGAGGTTTTAGTGTGTTGTGGTGCTCATGCGTGTGGGTTTCCTTACGATGTTTTCCGTCACCGCGCGTGTTAAGTTCAAATCAAAGACATTGAATTATAAAAGACTGTCAAATTTCTTACATTACGGCGTACATCGGAAATAGCCAGGGAGCTTCAGATTTTCATACTTCGCCTGTACAGCGCCATCTAGATGTAGCTCATGGAGTTCAATTTTGTATGCAGGCTACCTAGGCAGCGACATCTATTATCGCATTTAACACTTATTTCGGGCGTACGCTGATTTAAAAAAAAAAACTAAATGTACTCTTAATATCTATCTAAAAGAACTGTTTTTCTCCTGGTCATATTTATTAGGTATATTTAATGTTTAAATTACAACTCATGGCCATCTAGTCTTAAGTGTTTATCCTACCTATTTTATGTTAGTTTTGATTACTGTCTGTTTTATGTACCTTTTGAAATAAATAAAATAAAATAAATTTGTTTGAAGGTCGTCATTCATGAACGGAATTTCGCACATATATAGGTAAGCAAAGTCAGAGGTGTGAGTTAGATTCGAACCGCCGACCCTCTGCATGAGAGGCGGTAGTTCGAACCACTAGGCCACCACGGCTTCCTACCAATGCTATAAACTGTAAAACACCTTCCAGATTCCTCATTTTATATCCTTCAGCGAGTCCCGGCCCCCTTTGTTTGGCATGCGCCGGCGCAGCGCTAACTGATTTACCGTGCGTTCCCAATTCGAAGTGTCTTTGTGTTTTTTGAAGTATATTGAAAGATTTATTTACTTCTGGTTTGTGAGCATACGATGCTAAAATATCGCATCCCCAGTACAACACTGTACTAAGTCAAAATAAATATAAATACGCCGGTATTCGTGGAATGCTCGGTAATTTTTTGTCTATTCAACTAAGTATATATATTCAAGTAAATTTTGAGATTTTTCGACATAATACAGTGTTGTATGTACTGGGGGTGCGATATAATTGATTATTAGACAATAGCTTCTGCCCGCGACTTCGTTCGCGTGGAATTCGGTTGTCGCGTTCCCGCGGGGCTATTTCCGGGATAAAAAGTAGCCTATGTCCTTTCGTAAGACTAAGATTATCTCCATACCAAATTTCATCGAAATCGGTCCAGCATTTTAAGCGTGAAGAGGTAACAAAAAGATGGACAGACAAAGTTAGGTGCTTCCCACCACCACAACAGCCTATTTGCGTCCCACTGCTGGGCACAGGCCTCCTCTCATCTCGAGAGGGTTTGGGCTATAGTCCCCACGCGGGCCCAGTGCGGATTGGGGACCTCACACACATTGAATTACTTCGCAGATTTCCCCTCACTGTACACATCAGCACTGCTATTTAGTAACAGGTTATATAGGCGTGGTGGCCTAGTGGTTCGACCTACCGCCTCTCATGCAGAGGGCCGGGGGTTCAATTCCGGCTCGCACCTCTAAGTTTACTTATGTGCGAAATTCAATTTGAATTTACCACTGAGCTTTTCGGTGAAGGAAAACAT
Source organism: Aethes cnicana (assembly GCA_963971205.1). Classification (NCBI taxonomy): domain Eukaryota; kingdom Metazoa; phylum Arthropoda; class Insecta; order Lepidoptera; family Tortricidae; genus Aethes; species Aethes cnicana. The sequence continues at coordinate 487,181 of OZ020298.1, read as the reverse complement.
CGTGAGGAAACCTGCACGCATCTGCGAAGTAATTCAAATATGTGTGTGAAGTCCCCAATCCGCACTGGGCCCGCGTGGGGACTATGCCCAAACCCTCTCGTGATGAGAGGAGGCCTGTGCCCAGCAGTGGGAGACGCAAATAGGCTGTAGTAGTAGTAGTAAGATGGCGGTATCCATCGGAACAGACCCTGCATTATCCCCTACCACCAGAAATCTTTTAAGCAGATTATTTTACTTTTATTGTAAGGTATGCAAAATCCACAATTTTTCAAGGGAAGTCTAATCACATGTAATATTTTTGTTAGCTTCCACATAATAGGGAAACCGACAACTTTTTTTTCCTCAGTCTATCAGGAAGATTATTGAAAAGTATTGGACACGTATTTTTTCTTTTTTCACATAATCAAACTTATACGGAGATATATTGAGTTGAAATGTCGCGTGACGTCACGGTTAGGTACGATTTATACCTAACGGTGACGTAGTTGGCCCCCACTGTCCAACTTTACAATACAATACAATACAATATACTTTATTGAACACCACACAATCAAGGAACAGTAGACATTATGTAATTACACAAAAAGGTATGGCATACAGCAGGCGGTCTTATCGCTCAATAGCGATCTCTACCAGACAACCTTTGGATAGTGGAGATGAAGAAAAACAAACTAGGTTGGTAGGCGGTGCTCTGTACTAAGATGTGCAGAAGAAACAAACACAAAAAGTAATAAACATACTTAAATACTTTTATATATAAACATACATAAACTTTTATATAAATAGATAACAGCCAAATAAATTAAAATATGTAATCCATTATCCAAGAAAAGAAAAGCAGTACATATTCAGACAAGTGACAAATAATGCTCCTTAACCTTGTTCTTAAACACTGAAAGAGATTTAGCTAGCCTAAGGTCAACAGGTAGAGAGTTCCAAAGCAGAATAGCTTGGAATGTAAAAGATTTACTAAAAAATTTAGAGGATGAAGGAGGCACAGATAGAAGGAAGTTTTGGGAACATCTCAGAGACGAGACGTAACCAAAACGTTCCTTAAGATAGCGGGGAGTAGAAGGAATGAAAAGTACGCTATACAGAACACTAAGAATGTGGGCCTTTCGGCGAAAACGGATAGGGAGCCACTTGAGTTGCGCACGAAAACTGGAAACGTGGTCATATTTGCGTAAACCAAATATGAACCGAATGCATACATTTTGAATACGCTCAAGCTTGTTCAATTGCTCCTCAGTCAGATCAACATAACACACATCAGCGTAGTCTAAAATAGGTAGCAGGATAGACTGAGCCAGCGCAATTTTAGTGGAGGTTGGAAGAAAGTTGCGAAGTCGTCGCAGTGACCCAACCGCAGCAAACATCTTCCTACTCACCTCATTGACCTGGGGCACCCAGGAGAGGGTACGGTCCAAGATGATACCCAGGTTCTTGACCTGGAATGAATAAGGTAAAACGACACCATCAAAAAGCACAGGCGGAAGACTTGCAAAGTCAACTTTGGAAATTTGTTTAGAGCTACCAATAATTATAACCTGGGTCTTCGCTGGATTAACTTTAAGACCAAACCTGTTGCTCCAGTCAGAAATACCCGCCAAGTCAGCGTTCGTCCCAGCAATAACAGAAGGAAGATCATCAACCACACCGTGATTATAAATTTGTAGATCATCAGCATAGAGGTGATGGAAAGAATTAAGATTTTGAGTAATGGAGTTGATAAAAATTGAAAAAAGAAGAGGTGACAGCACGCCACCTTGCGGCAACTTTAATGCGTTTTAACTCGGTCATTCTTTGTTAATTTGATAAAACAAAAAATACGTGTCTAATATTTTTTTATTACATGACTGACGGACTAATTAGAATTTCGATTTCTTCACCCTGTCGTCATCCCTATTCACGAGAAATTTGAGTAACAAAGGAAGGTGACACATTCTTTTGTCATAACACTCAACCATGGAAGAATGAACTACACTTGTTTATTTTTCCATGCTCATAACAACGTGTGTATACAAGTCAAGGGCATAAATATATATACGTTCCCAAGGCGCCAAAAATATATGTACTATAAATCGGTCAGAAATATGTGATCATTTAAAGAGTCAAAAAGATCTAGACATTTACATGACCATAAATAAATGTACAATGTCAGTCAAATATATGTAGGCAAATAGGAGGCCATAAATATCTATACACGCAACTCTCGCATACATAAGAACAAAAACCAAGCCAAAAATATATATACAGTCAAGGGCATTAATATGTATTGGTAACCCTATTGCCAATGGTATAAAGGTGTATAGATATTTTTGACGTCTTGGGGACGTACCTATATATATTATGCCCTTACTGTATGTACATACATGCATTATTAATGTTGTAAAACGCGAAAGAAAGTCTGTATGTAGTGCCTAAGTAATAAGCTGCGTTTTTTTTTAATTTTCATCTCTTCGCCGCAATTAACTCATTCAAATTTCAACGCATTAGAAGTCACAGGCAAAAGCTAGTAAGTAGTAAACAAAAGTTGTACAAACTTTCGTACCTAATCTACATATTTCAACAATTTAACGCCATAATACGGACGGCCGGATTGGTCCAGTTGGTAGTGACCCTGCCTTCTGTTCCGACGGTCGCGGGTTCGAGTCCCGCTCGGGGCAAACTTTGTGTGATGAACACGAATGTTTGTACTCGAGTCATGGATGTTTAGTATTTATTTATATATGTATGTATTTCTCTATATAAGTATTTATATCGTTGTCTAGCATCCATAGTACAAGCTTTGCTTAGTTTGGGGCTAGGTCAATATGTGTGAAATGTCCCAAGATATTTTATTTATTTATTTAATAGAGCACGTATCTGAAATATTATTTGAATTTCAACAATTTAAAGCAACATCGACCATTCATTGCTATCTGAATTATTTCTAACAGATAGCTTTCGTCATTCCGAAAATTCAGATAGAATCAGTAGCCTATTTACTTGTATCGTATCAACGGAACTATAAAATAAATAATAAAATAGAATAAAAAGCGTAAGCGATGACTGTCGAAGCGATGCTATCGGGTTACGGCAGGGGCGCCAACCTTTGGCTTGTAAACTAAAAAATATGTAAATTTCATAATTACCTTCGGGCTATACGAGCGTGCTTTTTAAGAGTGGTAGCTAGTAAATATCGCAATTATACATGGTGGGTCAGATCCTATAGCAAATAATTAACTCACAGTATCGGCTATCGATTCTAAGCATATAGTATAGGACTTAATTTTTTTATGAGTTGGTAAAAAAAAATATTTTGTATAGGATTCAGGCGTCGCTCACACAACCAATCCCATATACAATATTTTTATCAACTAAAAAAAATTAAAGACCTATACAATATACTTAGAACCGATAGCCGATACTGTAGGTTAATTATTTGCCATATTTTCTGACCCACCGTGTATAATTATGTCGAATCGATCGATGACATGAAAAATTATAAAAAAAACATGCATCAGACGGCTACAGTCTGATTTAAAGCCTATATATTGTAAATTCTTGAAAGAAGTTCATTTTGCATTTGTTGTTGAAGCACTCGTTTGAAAATTTTAGTTGATTAGTTTATTTAATTGTTTTTAGCTACTGCCTGCATACCTGTATGACAGCACATGTAGGTTAGTAAGGAACATAGTAGTATTCAAAATTCAATTGGGCAGATAATTTAAAAAAAAACAACTTCAAAATTGCATTTAATTTAAACGGCCGTCGCAGATTGCGATGGCTCCACATCCATTCAAAAGATATTTTTTTTACACAATTGCTCAAATGTTTACACATCTATACCTGTTTAGCGTGCTAAAACTTTGTCATTTCCGAACGAGCGCTTTTTGTTTTTGACACATAAGAATGTGCATAAAGTTTTTCAACTTCATCCTTTTCGTTTTTACTTTTTTTTTGTATGTATTAAACAATGTCGTTTCATGCACGTGTGAAATTGTAACATAAGTAGATCGTGATAAAATGGCGAAGTATTTTGTAAATCGGTCTCCAGTTATAACGTCTTCCCTCTAGTGCTTAAAAAATATCTTCCATCCTAGTTGCGCGCGCTTTTAAAATTAGTTAAGTGCCATTTCGGTTTGCCACGGTAAAAAAAAATCTCCAGCTAAAAGGTTCCGTACCCCTGGCTACCATAGATCGGATCTCGGTTCGTTAGCCGTATATCGACGCCGAGTGTACCATTACAGGTACAGTCCAATTCGGAAACGACGTAAGTGTACATGGATTTCATACAACATGAGCTTTTTTTGACGCCGGTTTAGGCTCAGCCAAGCGTGCTGCGATATGCTTTACTAGTAAATTCTCTAGGGGGTATAATAGGAATGTTTTGATATATTCAAGCTTTAGTTTTGGATCTTTGCATACGTTTAAAATAGGGATGACGACAGGGTGAAGGATTCGAAATTCTAATTAGTCCGTCAGTCAGGTAATAAAAAAATATTAGACACGTATTTTTTGTTTTATCGAATTAACAAAGAATGACCAAGTTAAAACGCATTAAAGTTGGAGAGTGGGGGCTAACTACGTCACCGTTAGGTATAAATCGTACCTAACCGTGACGTCACGCGACATTTCAACTCAATATATCTCCGTATAAGTTTTATTACGTGAAAAAAGAAAAAATACGTGTCCAATACTTTTCAATCATCTTCCTGATAGACTAAGGAAAAAAAAGTTGTCGTCATCCCTATTGTATCGTTCATGACTTACTAGCTAGCTCCTTCCGGCGACTTCGACCGCGTGGAATTCGGTTATCGCGTTCCCGCGGGAAGTATGTGTTTTTTCCGTTTAAAAGTAGCCTATGTCGTTTCCCGGGATTCCAAATATTTTCATACCAAGTTTCATCTAAATCGGTCCATCAGTTTAAGCGTGAAGAGATAAACAGACAAACCGACCGACTTACAATACAATACAATATACTTTATTGAACAACACATAATATTTAAAGGAACACTTCTACTACATCGTCACTTACCATCAGGTGAGATCGTGGTCAAATACTTGCTTATAAGAAATAAAAAATACACATAATAATGTAATTACACAACAAGTATGGCATACAGCAGGCGGTCTTATCGCTTAATAGCGATCTCTACCAGACAACCTTTGGATAGTGGAGATGAATAAAAACAAACTAGGTTGGTAGGCGGTGCTCTGTACCTACTAAGATGTGCAGAAAAAACAAACACAAACATTACTTTCGCATTTATAATATTAGTATGGATGACATTCATTATGGGTACGTCCACCACCACCACTTCAACAGCTTATTTGGTCACGTCCCACTGCTGGGCACAGACCTCCTCTCATCACGAAAGGGTTTGGAGCTAACGGTGCATCTACACATGTTTTCTTTCATCGAAAAAGCTCAGAATTAAAATCAAATATGTGCGCACTCTTTTGCACTTTACTCCGTTTTAATAAAGCCCAAAAAGGCACACATATGAATGGACTCGACTGTACTACGTAACCATATAAATCCTGTAAGGATCATGTATTGTACGCTAAGTACATCCTTAGATGAATCATGAATGGATCCCAATGACGTATATCAAATATTTAAGAGGCTAACTGGGTTAAGCCGTTCACGACATGACGACGCACGGACGTACAGTTTTGTAGACAAGCGATTAAGCCTTTAAATCCTAAAATACAATACAATATACTTTATTGAACACCACACGATCAAGGAACAGTAGACATAATATAATTACACAAAAAGGTATGGCATACAGCAGGCGGTCTTATCGCTTAATAGCGATCTCTACCAGACAACCTTTGGATAGTGGAGATGAAGAAAAATAAAACTAGGTTGGTAGGCGGTGCTCTGTACTAAGATGTGCAGAAGAAACAAACACAAAAAGTAATAAACATACTTAAATACTTTTATATGTAAACATACATAAACTTACATATAAATAGATAACAGCCAAATAAATTAAAATATGTAATCCATTATCCTTCCAAGAAAAGAAAAGCAGTACATATCAGACAAGTGACAAATAATGCTCCTTAACCTTGATACCTACCATAGTTAACTAAAATTGTTGACGATTTTTTTTTTAAACTAGCATTTACCCGCGACATTGTCGCCTGGGGTTCTATTCGAAACGTTACCTCAAAGTAACCTTTCATCAACGCGTCATATTGAATTTCTCATACTCATACTCATACTCATATCATTTATTGCCAAACCATGGTTACAAGATGTTACAATATTTTCTTAAGTACTAACATGGGCCCTGTGAGGGTGCAGCAATAGTTATTTGTGCAACAAGAGAGCAAAATTGTTTTTTGCTTCGAGTGCCATGTTTGAGTCATGAGCTAGCGAAAGATTCTATAGTTGAATCACGAGCGTCTAGCGAGTGATTCTAATTTAGAATCTTGAGCTTAGCGAAGGACTCAAAAGCACGAGAAGTAAAAGAAATTGCTCTCGAGTAGCACATACAATTTTTCACCTCAGTAGCGAGAACACATAAAAGGTACTTGCAAAGAATACTTACATCACGAAAAATATGAAATAACATTTCTTCTTCACTCCTTTCACTCAAATTATTACTTAAATTTCATGTTTTAAAAGAATTACTTTAAAGTTAGCTGTCGAAAATTAAGAAGAACGACATGATTTGACATGAAAGAATGGCGGCAATTTTCTAAACGTATGTTCGGAAACTAGTACAATGATACATTTCGAATTTATTCGGTAATATTTGAAAACTTTAAGTTTACTTTAAATTAAAACTTTAGTTTAAAATGATGACAAATAACATAATTATATAAAATATAAGTCATTTTAAAAATTGCAAGATTTTCAGAAGGTAAAATCAACGTATAATTTTAATGCCTAAAAATACACGGCGGTACTGATGCATTGCGCGTATCTGAACGTTTCTACCTAGATGCCGCAGTATGAAACGACCATTCCCAGATTATCAAACTTGAAAAAAAAGTAAAAGCGCGGGAACGATTTCACTACATTTAAGAAGTTTTTTATTCGTTTTGTTTTTAAGTAGGTACTTTTATTTGTTTATTCTTCGTATATTACTAAATAATTTTGATCTAGAATAGTAAATTGATCACATTAAACTAAAACATGACACTGTGGCTGCATGGCTTAGGCCTTTGCCTTTGCCTGATGGGACCAATGGACTAAAAAAAAACAAATTAAAAAAATACTTTGTTTCACTCAGTGAAACAAACACGATTTTGCTCACTGATTTCTGACAGCAAAGTCTACTTGTTCGAGCTGCTGAGGTGAAAAATATTAAAACGAATTAGACCTTAAAATCTAGATGTAATTTTAAATTTGGCTACTTAAGGTTCCGTGACGCTTGAAGCTAGGGATATGGAAGTTTCCTTTCCCTATGTAACGTTTCGAATAGAACCCCTGCTTTCAGGCACAGAATATTTAATACGTACTACATACAGGATGGCCACGGAATCACCCGCCTGAATCTAGCCGGCGCGCAACTCGCGCCCAACTCGCCCTTACCGTCATTTGTTACATCCGGAGATGGAGAGTGAATCGTTGGCCCGCGTACTGGTACACACACATTTACAAGTGTACAGATGTCCTAGCACGCACACAGAAGTCCTCGCACGCAAACATTCGAATTGTGTTCGAAATCGTGCTTTTATAGGCCGTGGTCCGCCCTGTGATTTCAAGTTCTCTTATCGGTATAAAAATACCCAATATATCAGCTATCTATACCATTTTTTATGGCATAGAGTTACAGACAGTTCTAAACTGATATTCATACATACAAAAGCGACTTTTCTAGTCTTATTAGTACTAGCCGTCAATGTGCGTAGGGTCCCTTTTTTGGCAATTTCGGAAAATCATTATTTCTGCTCCCCTTCCCTACACTACGCAAGAAATCTACTAACATACCTAATTTCAGATATTTACGACTAGTAGTTTCAGATGTGCGTTGTCTGCCAGTCACTCAGTTCTTCAGTTTTATGTTTGTTCTCCTCTACAGAACGCATTTCTTAACCGATTCTCCTGAAATTATGTGAGCGGGTTCAATTTTTTGATCTTTTTAGGGTTCCGAACCTCAAGAGGTAAAAATGAACCTTTATAGGATCACTCGTATGTCTGTCCGTCCGTATATCACAGTCGATTTTCTCCGAAACTACTGGACCGATTAAGTTGAAATTTGGTATGTATGTGCAAGTTTGTGACCCAAAGACGGACGTGTAACGAAAATAAATGAATTTTAAACATAGACCCTGTTTTCGGGGGCTAAACTTAAAAATATAAAAATGAAGTTTTTCGTGTGACATATCAAATGAAATTACTTCTTATGAGGGTCTAAATTTTTTTTATTATTTCTTCTTAGGTCAATAATTTTCGAGTTATTTAAGAAAATAGGCGAAAAATTACAATTTCTCCCCCCTTATCTCCAAAAATTTTAGAATAAATACGGAGGATAGTCATTGACAGGAAAATTATTAAGAAGTCCATTGTATTTGAAATCTATCATATAAAAGAGGTTATCCTGTGAAACGGTTTGAAAATGACGTCATTGAAAATAATCAAGGGTCGGAACCCTCTCCACGCGAGTTAAACTCGCTTCTTGGCCCATTTTTAGGGTTCCGAAGTCCACAAGGAACCCTTATAGTTTCGCCATGTCCGTCCGTCCGTCCGTCCGTCTGTCCGCACTATTGCTCGGAGATGCTTAGGTCTAGAGAGCTGTAATTTGGCATGAATATGCATATTAGTTACGCTGACAAAGTGGTACAATAAAATTTTGAAATATATTTTTTTATAGGGTAACTCCCCTACTCGTAAAGTGGGGATGTATTTTTTTTTTCTTGCGTACCCCATGGTGCGGCATATCGTTGAATAGGTCTTAAAAAAATATTGTGGGTTTGTTAAAACCATTTTTTGATTAAGTAATGCGTTTGTGAAATATTAAGCTTTAAAGTGCTATTTTTTGTTAGAGTCACGTGTCCTCCCCCCCCTGCCAGCTAAATGGTGGTATTTGGATGGCTGAAAAAAATCACGGTTGTGGCATATATAACGTAGTTGAAAGGAAAACTATCAGAGCTAAGTAGGCTGTACAAACTTACGAGTAATAGTCGACCAACTTATAATGATGATTTTTCTCGAGCGGCAGGGGCGTCGGGCGGGCACGTGATACCACAGGCTAGTTAGATGCTAATAAGTCTTAGAAAGGTACTGTGGGCATCCTAAACATCGGAACCCTATAATTTGCGCGTGGCCCGACACGCACTTGGCCGGTTTTTTGATTTTTTTTTACAATGGCGGAGCTATGGGGTCAGTATTGTTTTAAAATGATTCAAGCAATGCGAAATTGGATTAGCTAGGTCTATATGCAGCTATCAGAACTACTAGTATAGGATATATTGATAGATTAGCATTAGCACTGATCGTCTGAATCAAGCGGCCCACTTAACACCGATGCACAAACCTTTTGCACTCTTTTCCAAGCGATTTATCTCAATTAGTCACTCGCTGCGCGTGCGACTGTACGCTTGACGTGATGTCCAAAGTCAAACACGATTAGAGCGGTGAAGATTTATGCCTCGAAATGCGTACGCGCATATGGAATAAAAAGATGTATTAGAGCTATTTGGGATTTTACAAAAAAGAGGTGTGTTTTGTAAGTTTGTGGTGTGTTTGTGGTCTTGTAGCTACGGAACTGACTGACGTATTTTGATGTAGAATTTTTTGTTCAATAGGTGAGTTAATCGAGAGTGTTCTTAGCTATGTTTCAAGAAAATCGGCTCAGCAGTTTTTAAATTACATAACGGCTCAACGATTAGGACAAAATTTTCAATATGCAGTAGGTAACATTTTCAATAAAACCTGTAGAGGTTTACGGGTACGATCTAACTAGATCTAGATAGATCTCTCATACTTAGCCGGAAAAACTACATAAACATTAATGAACTACTACTACTACTACTACTACTACAGCCTATTTGCGTCCCACTGCCGGGCACAGGCCTCCTCTCATCACGAGAGGGTTGGGGCTATAGTCCCCACGCGGGCCCAGTGCGGATTGGGGACTTCACACACATCTTTGAATTACTTCGCAGATGCGTGCAGGTTTCCTCACGATGTTTTCCTTCACCGAAAAGCTCAGTGGTAAATTCAAATTGAATTTCGCACATAAGTAAACTTAGAGGTGCGCGCCGGAATCGAACCCCCGACCCTCGGCATGAGAGGCGGTAGGTCGAACCACTAGGCCACCACGGCTATTAATGAACTACTTAATAATAATAATAACATGGTTTTATTTCGTGACAAATCACACGCAATCATTACTGTTTATATTCTGCTCTTATTATTATTATTTTTGTTATGTCATGTGTTTTGTACCGAATAAATATTTCTTCTTTTACTTCTTGGTTTGTAGGAAAAATTAATCATCTTGCTAAATCGAGACTTTTTAGTTATCTAAATAACTTTCTTCAAACAGCTTAAGTATATATATTTCTTTTCCTGTAAAAAACGAGTAGGTAACTTTGTCCTTATACTGTTAGTATTAACTTACATATTTTATTTCCCATCTCAGTACTTAACAATGTTGGTATAATGTACATATCTGTGTGTAACTATGTTAAATTTATCAGAGATGTTTCCTAACATGATCCATCATACTCCACGTACTTATAACGTCTCGGGAGCACTTCGTCGTATTAGACGAACGCTATCATCTAATCATATCTAATATACCTACCTAACATCTAACTAAATATAAGAATTTTCAAGTGGAACGAAAGTACCTATATTCATATAAAACTAGTCATAGTTTGTAGCCGATTCAATACAATACAATACAATATACTTTATTGAACACCACACAATCAAGGAACAGTAGACATAATGTAATTGCACAAAAAGGCATGGCAAACAGCAGGCGGTCTTATCGCTTAATAGCGATCTCTACCAGACAACCTTTGGATAGTGGAGATGGAGAAAAACAAACTAGGTTGGTAAGCGGTGCTCTGTACTAAGATGTGCAGAAGAAAGAAACACAAAAAGTAATAAACATACTTAAATACTTTTATATATAAACATACATAAACTTACATATAAATAGATAACAGCCAAATAATTTAAAATACGTAATCCATTATCCAAGAAAAAAAAAAGCAGTAAGTACATATCAGACAAGTGACAAATAATGCTTCTTAACCTTGTAGCCCATTATACTAAGTAATATTATAAATGCGAAAGTAATTCTATGTAGTCTGTCTGCTGCCTCTTCACGCTTCAACCGCTGGACCGCTTTGGATGAAATTTGGTATGGAGATAGTTGGAGTTTGGAGTCCCGACACAGGTTACTTTATCCCGGAAAAAGTCGAAGCCGGGCGAATTCGCGGACGGAAGCTAGTCGTCTATATTTATGGACCGAACGAGCGAAGTCTCTTTTTCAACTTGGCCCAAAGAAAAATCGTTTGTCCGGATGTCTGTTTTCCTCTACAGGTCACATTTCTCAACCGATGCTCGTGAAATTTTGTGACTTAGTTCAAAATTTGTACCTATAGATTTTTTTGTTGATTCAGTTTATGGATATTTTTTCAAAATCTCAGGCTCCACTCATGGACTTCAAAAAAATAAAACGCTGTTTTATGAAAAAATTGAGTAGCGCTGGTCTTCAGCTCTTCATGGTCATGGTCTTCATAGTCTCAATGCTATCACTAAGTAGTTTTATATTTTTACGTCCACCTTTCGCTGTGATCACGAGAAGACGTTTTATTTCAAACCTCAATTTGACATCAAAACGTATCGTCCGAGCCTGGTACAGCCACGCACAAAAGCGGCGAGGTTGATTGGTGTAACGTACAGTGGGACGTACAAGTGATACAATTACCGGCATCCAATCACGGCCGGCGGATTGCGTTAGCGTACTGTCACGCACTAAACGGTTAACGGTTATTAAGTTACACATTAGGTACCCAGTTAATGTACCTACTGAACCTTTAGACATAGAATATTTAATAGTACTACATACAGAATGGCCACGGAATCACCCGCCTGAATCTAACCGGCGCGCAACTCGCGCCCAATTCGCCCTTAGCGTCATTTGTTTCATCCGGAGATGGAGAGTGGATCATTGGCCCGCGTAGTGGTACACACACATTTACAAGTGTACAGACGTCCTCGCACGCACACTGACGTCCTCGGACGCAAACATTGACACTTTATTCGAATTGTGTTCAAAATCGTGCTTTTATAGGCCATGTCCGCCGTGCGTGTGGCTATACTTAATACTTAATATGTACATATATGTCGGAAAAGGTAAGGCCTGGGGATATTGACTAAGAATAAAATCAGACTCAGGAGGATCTGGTGGAATTTTCTCAATCTCATCCATTGAAAAGTTATTAATTAAACGAGCAGAAACACAAAAATGGACTATTTATTATTTAAACATAGAAATCTAAACTTGCACTAAACTTTGCTTAAATCATAAAGTATTGAACAATTTACACAAATGGTTTGACTTAATTACTTCTAGATAAATTGCGAGTTTTTATACAGAGCCAAAGTTAGTACCTTTCGTGTTGAAAATCTGAAGCAAAGTGCCCGAAATCCAAAGACTTGTCAAGCGTGAGCGTGTTCGTTCGCGCCAATTCTCTGATCGCCTATTGGCTACCGCTCTGACGAATACGCTCACGCTTGGAACTACAAAGCTATACTGATAAAGTGATGATCTTTCAAATTCTAATGAAAAGATTGCTTAGCTAGGCATTCACAAGACCATTTTAAAATCACTATTAAAATTGTCGATGTAATTGCAATAATAGTTTACAGATTTTTACAGCAATCAGCAAAGCAAACATTTAAAATCAACATTTCAAGTGACGACCGAATAAACGGTTTTAAAGCTTACAAGCAGCAACAAAGCATAGAGCCAGTCTTAATAAAGTTAATGAGAATTACCGTTGCTTATTATCATAATCATAACAAGTTCGTAGCCACAATGAAATTCAGCCAATCTTATCAAAGAACGAACGCGTATAGGTAAACAATCAATTAGGCGTCAGATAAATTTACAAAGCAGCATCTAACCAGCGACGGTACTAAACAATAATCGAGTAATTAACAATGCAAATTAGATTAGTTATGTCACTACTAAATACGATCATGTTCTAAAGTTAAAACAAAACATTGAGATTAGACAAACTAGTAATTAATTTGATTCACAACAACCTAGCAAGATGTGTGCGAGTTAGAATGCTACGTAAAGTAGCCCGCGGCCGCTAGATGGCTTTAAATGACAGATTCATTCAATAACAAAGTGGCGAGCAGGCGACACGGCCATTCTGAAGGGGTGCTGCGTGCTCTGCAGCTGCCTTCGTCCTTAACTCCTGAACCTGAAATAGAAAATTGTTCATTTGAAAGCTAAGTAACCCACTGGTATACCTAACTTTGTTATATGTTCACAAGGCGTTCATACAGCTTTTCCTGAATATGTGAACTGGTGTGAGTGTGAAGACCTCATCATTTACGAGTATTACTAGGTATGATGCTGTGCTCTAGGCGGTCCCGTACGCCGTGGTACACAGAGGCTCTAAAGGATTGGGTTGAGTTGGAAAGGTCGATGCTGTGCTCTGGGCGGTCCTTTACGCCGTGGTACACAGGGGAAGGTAGGAAACTGTTTATAAGGGGATCAATGGCACGATAAATTGTTTTTATTTTATTTACCACGACTTAACCAAGTCCCAATGGTAACAGATTTACTCACGGGCATACATACGTAGGTGCTATGTATGCGCTTAGATAATAAATAGAAAATGTCTGAACAGTTGTGTAATAACCATACATAAGTAATTGCAGTGAGACTGTACTTTGCTCCACGCAAATACAATCAAATGACCAAACCAATACTGTTCTCTAAGTACAGAATGTACAAGTACAGTATTATGGCCTAAGTATGAAAACGAATGTGATGAAAGCGACTCACCATTGTGTCACTCTTTCTGAAGGCAATTTTCAGTCGTCGTTAGGAGTGTTTGAAGCCACCGTCGTGGCGGTGCTCGCTGGCTGGGCAGGCTCAGCGGGTGGCGCCGACGCTGCGGACGGGCCGGGCTGCTGCCCGTCGTCGCTCGACGCGGCCGCGGACGGGCCGGGCTGTTGCTCGTCAGGCGACACGGCCACGTGACTGCCGGGTTGAGGCGCGCGGCGCAGCTGGTCATGGGCGACCTTGCGTGGGCGCCCGCGATGTCCCACCACTTTCTTGACTAGGTAGCGGTCATTATCAAGTATCCTGCAAATTTCAAATGGTTCACTAAATTTCAAATCAAGGGACGTTTGGTTGCGAGGATTATTTTTTATCAAAACGTAATCTCCTCTTTGAAAATGACGAATTTTAGCTCTCCCTTTATCAAATCTTCGTTTATCTTGCGAAGACTGTTCGGCCATTTTGCCTTGCACGTATTGGGATAAGGCGTCGATATCTATTGTACCGACATCATGATTGACGAGATTCAATAGCTCGGGCGGTACGCAATGCTGGCGGCGAGTGAGAAGAGTTAGTGGAGCAGTACCTGTTACTCGGTGAGTGGTGCAGTTCAGGGCGAGTTGGAGACTGTCTAAAGCAGTGTACCATTCTTCTGTCTCGTAATTTTTAATCATGATAAGGGCATTTTTTAATGTAGCCATGACACGTTCGACTTGCCCGTTCCCTCTGCTGCTACCAGGAGCTATAGAATGAATGTCTATGCCAAATCTTTCGCAATAAGTTTTGTACTCACCCAGAAATTCTCTACCGCCATCGACTATCACTTGTCTGGGAGTACCAAAGAGGTAGACGCCTCTTTTCAAAGCCGCAAGGGTGCTATGTTGGCTTTTATCGTTGCTGTAGTACAAAAGCACATATTTTGAAAAAGCATCTATGGTAACAATTACGTATTCCTGGTCGTTAGGTGTCCCAAGCTTGCCAGTTACGTCCATGTGAATGACTTCGAATGCAGCACTTGGTTTGGCTATTGGATGGAGTTGCACTTGGGTTGCACCCGACGTACCTTTGGACATCCGGCATACCACGCAGTTGTCAACGAAGTCTTTTATGGTCACAGTCATTCCGTCAAAATAGTAACTTTCCCTTACCTTTTGAAGAGTCTTTTCCCAGCCGGGATGTTTAAGGGTAGTGTGGTATGTATTAATAAGGCTCCATTGGAACGATTTAGGTACAACAACTAGTTCTTGTATACCTAATATTGGATCATTTTTTCTCACCTTAAGTACATCGCCTTCCAAAAAGTATTCATCAACGGTGTGTCCGTTATGTAGCTCGTCCAGGATAGGGCGCAGCTTAGCGTCCCGTCGTTGTTCTATGTTGAGCCATTCCAAGTTTCTTGTCATAACGTTCACTGACAATGTTTCAGTTCCAGGGTTTCGGCTTAGATAGTCTGCATGTTGCATGCGCTCACCTTTTCGATATTCTATGTCGAATTCGAAGTTCTGCAAGAATGCCCACCATCTATGTATACGGGGCAGTAGATCTTGTTTATGTTTGGAGGCTTTCAGTGCATTACAATCTGTAATTACCTTAAATTTTCGGCCATACAAGAAATGCCGAAAATGTTTTATAGCTCGTACAACCGCCAAAGTTTCCAATTCGTAGGAATGATATCTGCTTTCGGTGTCTGTTGTACGCATGCTAAAGTAGGCTATTACGTGCTGTCGTCCGCCGATTGTCTGAACAAGTATTCCGCCAAGTCCATGACAGCTCGCGTCGGTGAATAGTTCAATAGGCTCACCTTCATGGAATATCGTAAGGACTGGCGAGGATGTCAAGTGATGGATTACCTGTTGACGTGCCTCTTCGTGCTCATGAGTCCACTGCCATTTTGCGCCTTGTTTTGTTAATTCATAGAGAGGGATCATTATCCTGGCAAAATCCGGAATAAAACGACGGAAGTAGCCGGCAAGGCCGTTGAATTGTCTAACCTGTTTTGCGTTGGATGGAATTGGTGCTTTTACCAAAGCATCAACTTTTTTGGGGCTGGGGCGAACTTGGCCGTTCTCTATGACGTTCCCTAAATATTCAATTGATCTTTTAAAGAAAAGGCATTTTTCTATATTAATGGAAAATCCTGAGTCTCGTAGCGCGATTAAAATTCGTTCTAAGTTTGCGAGACCGTCAGCAAAATTCCTACTTTTACTGATGACGTCATCGATGTAAACTTGAGCAACACTGTCGTGCCACTCATTGCCTGTACTGCCAGCGTTAAGAAGGGGACCGAGAGCACGGTTTATGCACCTTTGGTATACTGAGGGGGCATTGCATAAACCAAACGGCATCGTTAGGTATTCGTATAAACCGTCAGGGGTTATGAATGCAGTTTTTTCAACCGATTCGGACGCCACGGGTATCTGATGAAAACCAGATGCCATATCTAGAGTACAAAAGAATTGTCCTCCTGATAATTGGTCTATTTGGTCAGCAATGAGTGGAAGGGGATAGTGGTCGCGCACGGTATTCGAATTCAGCTCCCGATAGTCGACGCAAAGGCGATTTTCCCCATTTTTCTTTTTCACTAGTATTATTGGACTAGCAAATGGCGATTCGCTCTCCTGGATTATGTTGTTATCCAGTAATTCTTGAATTATAATTCGTACATTTTCACGCTCGACTGGGCTTAATCTGTAAGGTCTGCGCTCAACGTATTTGTCAGGATTTTTAAGACGAATGTGTAATTCCCCTGTGTTTACTCGCGTTTTCCCATAGCCTCGTGTAAAAAGGTACGAATATTTATTGAGTAAAATCATTAAATCATCAATATCAGACTCGCTACTAAGATCATGACTAATATTGTTGAAAATGGGGTCATGAGAGCGCATGTGCATTACTTGCGGTAATGAAACTAACTTTGCATTATTTTGGGTTACAATCACACTTAAACCAGTGTCTCGCAAGAGATCCGCGCCTATTAGAACATCCGTTGTCATTTCGTAATCAGGGAGTATATGAAATTCAATTTCAACGTTTGCATTGTCGATCAAACACACTGCTAACAAAGTCTCCATGGAAATAACAGGATATGGACCTATGCCTCGTAAGTAATGAACGACTCTACGTCGTTTGCCTGGCAAGCTCTCTGCAATGGATTCTCGCATGATAGAACATTCGGCACCGCTATCGAAAATAGCGTTCAAACTAACCGCATTAATCTGTACGCGCATTGTATTGAGGTTAATTTTTTGAGATTTAGTTTTTACAGAGTTAACGTTTCGAGGCAAATTCTTTTCTCTACTGAAACAAGTCTCAAAAGTATGACCCATTTTCGAGCAAAAAGAGCATTTTATATTGCTATTAGGGCGAGTAGCTGAAGTTGGCGGAGCTACAGACGGGCGAGCACCTGCAGGTACATGCGTAGAACTGTTAGTGCGACAATTGTCGGAAATATGACCGGGTTTTTTACATTTTTGACAAAATAGGGGAGATCTATTTTCTGTAGAAAACCTCGACCGTTTGGATGTGTAATTATTACTATCCCTGAAGGGATTAGGGCGTTTACGGATTGAAGACGCGACCGAAATTAATTCTGGCACAGAAGTGGCCCTGGCGTTCATGAGCTCGATCCTGAGGCGTTCGTCACTTACGGTTCCAATCACTGCTTCCACAGCGTCGCTGTTATCTAATTTGTCCTTTGTTACACGCCTCCATAAGATCCACGATTGAGACAGGAACTCTGCTATATCTTTGGAAGGGTCAAAACAATGTTCTCTGAACCTGATTACGTCTCTCGAGTAACGGGTTTCAGGCTCGAAAGTAGTGATGATGTTTTCTCGTAGCTCTTCCCAAGTTGACGTAGTAACTAGCCAGTTGTCTGCCCACAGCTTTGCTCGACCTCTTAATAAACTAGTAACTTTCATACGTACGTCGTAGTCGCTCAGTTTGTAAATACTTTTAGCAGTACTTATGTGACTACACCACTCCCGTGCTCCGATGTTACCATCTGGATCGTATCCTGGTAGAAAAACGTCAGTAATTTTCACCTTATCCTCCGGCTGGCGAAGAAAACGTTCGCTCATCGATTGCATCATTTTCATCATCTCTGTCAAAAATTCAGGTGGCATACTCATCCCGGTAGACAAGGCGGGAGCCGCCAGCGACGCTTGCGGTGAAACACCGGGTAATCCAGGCACTGGCGGCACTGCTGTACATGGCTCCGTAGGTTGAACATAAAAACTTGGAGATGATACATGTACTTGCGTATCGCGTGGCGAGGGCGGCGATAGCATCACGGTTGTAGGCGCCGTCGCGTGCTGAGCGCGGACGGGCGCTGCTGGTACGCGCTGACTGGACGCTGACGCTGGCGCTGGCTCGTCAACGTGCACAACCAAACCCGACGTCGTCGCGGGCAGATCCGGCGGCGCCGACATGATTGGTTCTGAAAGTTGTTGAAAATCGGCAGAAAGGGATCGCTGGGGCGATCCCACTTCTGATGTCGGAAAAGGTAAGGCCTGGGGATATTGACTAAGAATAAAATCAGACTCAGGAGGATCTGGTGGAATTTTCTCAATCTCATCCATTGAAAAGTTATTAATTAAACGAGCAGAAACACAAAAATGGACTATTTATTATTTAAACATAGAAATCTAAACTTGCACTAAACTTTGCTTAAATCATAAAGTATTGAACAATTTACACAAATGGTTTGACTTAATTACTTCTAGATAAATTGCGAGTTTTTATACAGAGCCAAAGTTAGTACCTTTCGTGTTGAAAATCTGAAGCAAAGTGCCCGAAATCCAAAGACTTGTCAAGCGTGAGCGTGTTCGTTCGCGCCAATTCTCTGATCGCCTATTGGCTACCGCTCTGACGAATACGCTCACGCTTGGAACTACAAAGCTATACTGATAAAGTGATGATCTTTCAAATTCTAATGAAAAGATTGCTTAGCTAGGCATTCACAAGACCATTTTAAAATCACTATTAAAATTGTCGATGTAATTGCAATAATAGTTTACAGATTTTTACAGCAATCAGCAAAGCAAACATTTAAAATCAACATTTCAAGTGACGACCGAATAAACGGTTTTAAAGCTTACAAGCAGCAACAAAGCATAGAGCCAGTCTTAATAAAGTTAATGAGAATTACCGTTGCTTATTATCATAATCATAACAAGTTCGTAGCCACAATGAAATTCAGCCAATCTTATCAAAGAACGAACGCGTATAGGTAAACAATCAATTAGGCGTCAGATAAATTTACAAAGCAGCATCTAACCAGCGACGGTACTAAACAATAATCGAGTAATTAACAATGCAAATTAGATTAGTTATGTCACTACTAAATACGATCATGTTCTAAAGTTAAAACAAAACATTGAGAATAGACAAACTAGTAATTAATTTGATTCACAACAACCTAGCAAGATGTGTGTGAGTTAGAATGCTACGTAAAGTAGCCCGCGGCCGCTAGATGGCTTTAAATGACAGATTCATTCAATAACAAAGTGGCGAGCAGGCGACATAGATAATCGTAAATTGGTATTTTTCTATTAAATATTATTATATTATTATTTTTGTTTTATTATTTCACCCACAATAGACATTAATGGGGACTATCGTTTCTTCGCTCACCAGTTGGCGCCACTGTTGACTAAGGTCCAGAGGTATAGCTGTCAAAGGCGACTCTGTAAGATCGGCGCCGAAACTAAGTTTTAAATCTTGAATCTCATTAAGTTTATTAATTATAAATAACTATCATCATATCGAGTTTTTTTGCTAGGCTGGCAGTCTCGTGGGAGAATATGGGTATCGAAGTTGGTGATGGAAGGTTGACAAACCTTCGTTTTG
>OZ020298.1:374742-467143 GCA_963971205.1 Aethes cnicana | reverse complement strand
AGACTGGCGCGCACCGGGCGCTGCTGCACGCGCCCAAGCGCGTGCCCGCCGACGCGCTCCGCCTGTGAGTCACTTAGGAACTTAGCTGACAAACCGACAGAGCCTACCTATTCTAAGAAGAAAGGAAGAAAGAAAGAAAACATTTATTCATGACATTACACAACACACACACAAAAGAGAAAAAAGAGCAACATTTAAACAGAACAAAAGAAAAAGTGTTGTGGCCTGTCACGAAATGGTCCCAACTCAGCTCGTGCTAGCATTAAATGCCAGCGCTGGTCTTCCGTTGGGGCCATTTGGTGAGACCACGACCTAATTTTGTTCGTCCTAATTTATTCTTGGTGTACATTTTTAGTGTGATCAGTTCCAAGGTTTCTGCAAACGCCATTCAGCCCGCAAACTTACCATCTTGATCCCCTTAAAGTACTTATATAAAGCTTAAATTTATTTCACGCTCGCCGCGCCGCTGCCGGCCGCTGCCATTCCGGGGTGAATCGAACCAAACATTCGGCAGCAATTCGAATGAACTATCAATGTTTGCAACAAGATGGAGCGACGACCTCGTGAAGTCGCGGCAAACCGGTGGAAGCATGTAGCACAGGACCGGTCTGAGTGGCGAGCCTTGGGGGAGGCCTATGTCCAGCAGTGGACGTCTTTCGTCTGAAATGATGATGATGATGATCAATGTTTGCGTGCGAGGACGTCTGTACACTTGTAAATGTGTGTGTGCCACTACGCCGGCCAATGATTCACTCACCATCTCCGGATGAAACAAATGACGGTAAGGGCGAGTTGTGCGCCGGCTAGATTCAGGCGGGTGATTCCGTGGCCATTCTGTATGTAGGACTATTAAATATTCTGTGGTTCAACCAAGGAAGAACGTAAATAAAAATAACAATAGCCCCCACCGCGTTTCCCGCAGCTCCACTAAAACAATGAACACCGCAAATTTGAATTTACGCCAAAATTACCTTCAATTCGCTCAAACCGAACCCATAAAGGTTGCTACCCTCACATACGTGAATACGCTAGGGATGGGCTAGCAGGGATACATATTTTGTTAAACGACTTCGAAAAAAGGAGGTGGTTCTCAATTTGTCCGCATTTTTCTTTGTATGTTCCTCGATTACCTACGCCGTCAAATTGTGAACCGATTTCAAAATTTTCAATGATTCTTTTTAATAGGTACAGGTCCTCGAAAAGTAAACATTTCGACACCTGTTTAACGTGCCAAAAGTTTGTCATTTCCGAACGAGAGTTTTTGTTTTTTGACAGCTATAGTGAGCGTACCTAAAATTGCTTTTTACAAACTAGTGCGTAAAGTTTTTTGAGCTACATCCTGTTCGTTTATTTCTTTATTCATTTTGTCGCAATTTTTTTTTCTTTTCTTTTCGCACTTGCATCAAAATATACTATTTTACTTAAAACGAAAAAAACGCCGAATTCGGCCAAACCCAGGGTCCTATCACTAGCGTTCAAAGGCGCGAAGCCCTACAAAATAACTACACATATTACAAACTTACACATGCGGTCCTTTAACTCTTAAACTAGTACCTTTACGTACAAAATATACTGCGGTGGAGTTATTTTGACCGCATTTGTAACCTGGTAATGTGACTTGTGGTTATATTTTCCATTTTTCTACTACATTGGTGTATTAGGTTTGGGGTGAGGGTAGAGTAAGTAGGGACAGAGGATTTTATATGTATGTATGAAAGTTATATGAATCACACTATTGTATGAAACTAAGTAGAGAGTTTTTTTTTAATTCAAAACTTGCTGGCTTAGGTGTTGATAGTGATAAAAATAAGATCTAAAGGTTTTACTTTCCCCTACAATTTTCCAAACATTTTTCTTCATTGCACAAACAATTTACAGGTAGAATTTCAATTTATTAAAACATTTAAAACAACCAGGAGTTGCCCACAAAAATCATATTTTGGGTTCAGGTTCAGTAAGCTCCTTTCTCCATACAAACGTAGTTATGTTTTAATTCGCAAACTGCTTATCAGATTGGCACCAAATTTTACAAGTAATGGTGGAGCAGAGATATTAGTGTCTTAAATACACTTTGATTGTAATAAATTGAATAACAAAGAAACTAGCCGCCGTGCGTACTGGGGACTCTTAAGAGGCAAATGTACCGCGAATTGCGAAATCGGTTACATACTAGCGGTTCCTCTGGCGCTTCTAGTATCTATGGGCTGCGGTAATTACTTAACACCAGGTAGCTCGTTTGTCGGCAGAAAAAATGCCCGAAAATAATGGCGATTAAAGAATCAAGGAAAAAGTAGCTCTATGTCCTAACTATAATCTAGACACTTATCTCTCTGCTCATCTATAATAGATCCGTTGATTAAGTAATAAACATATTATCCATCCCAAACTTTCGCTTTAGTAATATTGTGTCTCTGCTGACACACAATATTTAATAGTAAGTACTACAATACAGAATGGCCACGGAATCATCCGCCTGAATCTAGCCGGCGCGCAACTCGCGCCCAACTCGCCCTTACCGTCATTTGTTTCATCCGGAGAATGAGAGTGGATTATTGGCCCGCGTAGTGGTACACACACATTTACAAGTGTACAGACGTCCTCGCACGCAAACATTGACACTTCATTCGAATTGTGTTCGAAATAATGCTTTTATAGGCCGTGTCCGAACTGTGCTGCTAATAAAAAAGGCCTACCCTTTCTTCAAAAAGTCCGTTTTTCTTTACCTACTGTATAAATAGGTACCTATATTATCTGGAGTAATAAATATGTGTGCGCTTAAGGACTTAGTTAAAATTCGATATAGTGCGTGTGATTAAAAAAAAAGTGTGATACAAAGTAGAAGATGTAGGTACCTAAATCAATGACGAAGCTTGCAGCGGATAACGGTATGTTTTTAATGATAACTACATCAAACTGTACATAATGACGATGCAAAAGTGATTGTAAAATCCTACTTGAATAAATGGTTTTTATCTTTATCTTTATCTTATCTGTCTCTATACATACATCGATCTATTATAAGTAAGGATTCACAATCAGCCGGAGAAAAACGGGTGCCCGGACAGCTAGGGCACCCGTTTGGCCTTCGTTATTTAAAGAGGCGTTATTAGCATATTGGAACGTATTTTCTTATGTCAGTTTTCTTCATATATTTTGACATATTCGGTTAGGCACTGTTCGTCTATATTTTATTACTTATTATAGGTCTATGGTCTCTGCTGATAAAAAAGGAAGAAGAAGAAGAAGAAAAAATAAATTTATTTGACATACAAACGACACAGAGATACAGATACAACACAAAACATAATTGAAAGTTAAAAACCCTTTCTTTAAAAAGTCCGTATTTCTTTACCTAGTGTGTAAGTAGGTATATTATTTGTCTCTATACATACAATACTATTATTATGACTGCCTGTAGCAGCCTCTGGTTCTATGTTATACTCTGTACTCTCGCAATAGTGGGGTAGCTATATTATTTTCGTGTAATATCAATGTACGTACAGCCGAGTGGAAAAGTGTTCACGTTCCGTTGGGTTTTTCCTGAAATATATTACGTTTTAATACATATTATGTTGTGCTCATAAAGCGTTCATTTCGCGTACTTACTTGGGTAATAGATGCCCAAGTAACAATTTCTGGTTCTATAGTAGCCCATAGAACATTTCTCAAAACACCACCTTAGCCCTATAAAAGGCCATAGAAGGTTGAGTAACGCCGATCTGGCGCAGTTATATCTCCATTTAGTGATATAGTGGAACCGTAGCAGCTTTAGTTGTGACGTTTTAGGTCTGTAAAGGTGATGTAATGATGACTCGTATTACAATTTAGTGACATACGGGCCACAGTAACGCTAATGTAGTGCTTTTTTATACTGTAGTAGCGTTCGTTGATTCCCTTATAGTCCTATTTTAGTCTATAGTAGAATCCGTGATTCCTACTGAGGCGCTTTCTCGGCCAAGTTTGGTATTGTGTGTTTTTGCTGTGAACTTCATTGACTGACAGCAAAAATAATTCAATTACATAAAGGAGTAATATTTTATCGTGGTAAGTTTATGTTATCTTACTTAGACATTACATATTTCGATCAATGCTGCAAAAAGCACGTGCGACTAATGTTTTACTGATAGAATAGTATTTGATTTGCTTAGTATTTTCAATGCGCCCTCGATTAATTGAGTTTTGAATAAAATATATTGATATTATAAAATTAAATTCACAGACATTTCTACTTTAGAGCCATTAAGTACATCCGTGGGTCTTATCGGCTCACTATAGTACCACCGACTCCTGTCATGTCAAAGTTTGAGTATAAAAGTAACTGTTCACTTCCTTTATGTGCTTTTTTATCCTATGACCGATCTACAAACTCCATTATAGAACGTTTTGGCCATATAAAAGAGTCATAGTCACAACTATCGTACGAGCCTATAATAGGGATTCAAAAACAATTAGAACACTTTTAAGTACTATAAAAATGTCCTAAAAATCGATTATAAAACAAAACCGCTCTATTACGGCGTCATTATGGCTACTAAAGACCATGTACTATAGGAGTGATTTGTGGAACCACAATATCGCAAAAACCTTGTATAGTAGAACGTTCATCACTGCTAAAACGCAAGATTTATAGCGGTTATCCGGGAAACCTTATAGCGCAAATTAGATACATAATGGTGATTTCAATCACTTTTATACAGTAACATAGCTCTTTAGTGGCTATATTTGAAATTTTTATAGCACTTGACTATAATAGCTCTATAAAATGGTTCTATAAACCTTTACATCAACAATTTATAGGATAATTTGGCTCTTTAGCTTATAGAGCAAGAATGTGTTCCCAAACGCCTTTATACAACTGGTAGTCACCGCTAAGACCTTTATACGACGTTTACTCGACCTTTTAGTGATGATAACCCAAGTTATAGGGCCAAAATGTTACTTGGGTGGTGATAGGTACATTTTGCTTATTTAGTTTAAGGTAATGTAGTTTTCTTTAAAAAGTTTTAAAAATTCCGTTTTTAACATGATAACGTCTTTATAATTTGATGTAAAATGCAAAAATTACATGACGTACTTAACGTTCCGCCTGAGGCGAGCGCACAAGCGAGAACGCGGAACAAGCGACAGAGAGGCACGATCGGCCTAAGCGTGACGTTATCACGTAAAATTATCGTTCGTAAATCTACTTTATAGAAAACCAATTTTTCTATCTTGTTAATATGTTACCTACTTCTTCTCAGCGTTTTGTACAATAAAAACTGTATTTTAAACAAACTTAACGCTTAAAAAATTATAATATAAAAAAGTAAATAAAATAAATATCTTGGAACATTTCAAACTAAGCAAAGCTTGTACTATGGGTGCTAGACAACGATAGAAATAGTTATACATATAACAAAATACATAATGAATTATATAAATAACTAAACATCCATGTGCTCATCAATTTTCATCCAAATAAAAACAAACGCATTGTTCCCGCGGGAACGCGATAACCGAATTCCATGCGGGCTCAAGAGAAGCTAGTCTCTTATAAAAACGATTAAACAGTGGAGACATTTTTCACTCATTCACACATTTCCACGCGACAGTCTCCCATCTATTACAAGGGACCTTTGTGCTCGCCTGTACAAGGCCGGGTTCATATTAGCATCATATTGGCGGCTAGGGAGCGTGCACACTGCCAATATGTCTTTATGAGGTATAGGCTGTTTGTTTAGTCGTTACTTACGGACACACTAACATCCAATCATGATTTAGAAAGAAATAAAAACAAAACGGAGAAAACTGAAGACAAAAATCATAGGCAACTGGAAGAAACTCGCCTTTGCACTAAATAATTAATAGCATTTTTTTCAGAGATTTTGTACAATCGTGCAGTGTTACATATTATGTATACACACACGCACACATTATTATATAAGTAGGTACAAAAGTACCTATTTATATAAACATATAAATAGGTACTTTTGTTTTCCAGTAAGGCAGCCGGTGAAATTACTGGCACAGAGGCATTCCATCTTGGGCCTCAGGCAATGCATTCGAGATCTCGCGGTGATTTGGATAAATATTTCGATATCCGTGGGCCGCAGTGACGCGCTTACCATCAGGTGTCCTTTGTGCTCGTCTACCTAAAAAAAAATGAAAAAAAAACAGCCGTCTCGACACACACACACACACACACACACACACAACACAACAAAGTTATAACACCCCTACATATTTGAGTTAGGGGTTAAAGCGACATAGAAAATTCATCCCAACTTTAACGCAACGCATAAAAGTGTACTAAAACATGTGTATGAAAAAAGTAACAAAAAGGAACGCTATGAAATATCACAAAGGTACAAAGGCTCACGCTTGACTGCGCGAGCTCACTTCCGGTCGAAAATAAAATTTACATTTCCGGGAAAGCCTTTTTCAACCGAGGAAAAAAAAGGAGGAGGTTCTTAATTCGACCCGTATATATTTTTTGGAGATATGCGTGGTCATACATAAGTATGACCACGCATATCTCCGTCAATTGTGAACCGATTTCGATGATTCTTTTTTTAATTGAAAGGTGTACCTCCAACTTGAACCCTTTTAATAATTTGGTTTATGGAATTTTTTTTTTAAATAAAAAATGAATCTACTTCAAACTCCGACAGCCTGTGAAGTCGGTGTCAAGTGAACCACCCCAAAGCTATGACTATCTTATAGTGAACTTGACACCAACTTCACAGGCTATCGGAGTTTGAAGTCGGTTCTATTTTTTTTTTTTTTCATGTTACTAAAAAGGGGGAAGAAAGAAGTGCCGGAAAACTTTGATTGTAAATAATATACCTTACCTACTGTATTAGTAAGTGTATTTTAAGCTAATCTTAAGCAAATTAGTAATTTGTTAAGTGTAAGTGCTTAGATTAGGATGAAAATACCTGATTTACTCTTTAAATTACTTGAATGATTGATTAATTGTGTTTGTAACTTTATTTACTTATCATGCCTAAATAAAATAGTTTCTATGTTCTGTAAGACCCAGCTATAAATGATGATAAGAAATTTCGTCCGCGTGGAATTCGGTAATAGCTTTCCCGCGGGAACTATTCGTTTTTCCAGGTTAAAAAGCAGCCTATATGTTGACCAGGGTTATAAAGTATCCCAATACCAAATTTTGTTGCAATCTGACTTTTTCGAGTTAAATCCGGACATACATACTGAAGACATTTTTTATGAAAATCGTTTGTGGATTCACAATCAGCCGGGAAAAAATGGCCCCGTCAAAACGGGTGCCCGAACAGCTCGGGCACCCGTTTGGCCTTCGTTATAAAGAGGCGTTATTGGCATATTGGAACGTATTTTCTAATGTCAGTTTACTCCATATATTTTGACATATTCTGTTAGTCACTGTTCGTCCATATGCTATTACTTATAATAAGGTCAATGGTATTCAGTGTCATTTATAGAGTCCCCTCGAAATGATAGTTTCTTTTAATTTTCAAGTTACAGACACAACTTCTTTTACAGACTTATTATTAGTGAAGCGTCTACGTTACAGCTTGGCTTGGGCAAAATGTTTTCGTATGCAGGTCGCGTTTCTCAACTGATTCTCGTGAAATTTGGTGAGCAGGTGATCAAGTAGATTTTTTTGTCCATTCGATTTTTGGCAAATGACGGAGGTATGGGTTAGATACTTGTACACTAGCGAGGTTCCACAGCTCTCACAGCTAGTTTATTGCACATTAAAACATCCATTCTTATATTATATTATAATTTATAAATTCCACGCGGGCGAAGTCGCGGGTGGAAGTTAGTTAATTTTATAAAAGCTCGCGAAGCGCAGATTACACTCTTACCAACTATAGCCACAAATAAATACCAACGTTATTCTTCGCCCAGTATCTTTATTTTAATACATCTGAAGACTTCTTTATAAAGGAGCAATAAGGATTTCCAGAGCTCTGCCCGTAGATGCGGTGTGCACGATTTGGAAAAACTGGGGACAAAATTTTAACAAAAAAAAACAATAAAGAAACCGTCTTCAAACTCCGACAGCCTGCAAATTCGATGTCAAGTTTACTATAAGATTGTCATATACATATTTGGGTCGGTTAATACAATACAGTACAAATACTCTTTATTAAACATCACACAAGAGAGAAAAAAGGACAGAACAAAAAGATCAGGAAAACGTGTTGTTAGGTAGTCCCCAATCTGCACTGGGCCCGCGTGGGAGCAATAGCCCAAACCCTCTCATGATGAGGGGAGGCCTGTGCCCAGCAGTGGGAAGCATATAGGCTGTAGTAGTAGTAGGTAAACAGCAGGCGGTCTTATCGCTAATAGAGCCTTAGTACTTTTATCCCGTAAAAAATCATAGGTACTTCCATCTTAGGCCTCAGGGTATGCTCAACCAACCTCAATGCATTCGAGATCTTATAGCTAAAAAATCGAGATTAAAAAAATCCCACATTGTATGAACGATATAAATTAGGTTTTTTTTTGGTATGAGTATGACGGAAAAGTTTATTTAATTGGGAAAAAAAAACCGTTTATTTCAGTGAAGATTACATACATAGTTCGAATCTTTTATATTTAAGATTATTAAAAACTATAAATGAATCTACGGTATTGAAAAATGTGAAAAA
The DNA here is from genome assembly GCA_963971205.1 of Aethes cnicana. Taxonomy (NCBI): domain Eukaryota; kingdom Metazoa; phylum Arthropoda; class Insecta; order Lepidoptera; family Tortricidae; genus Aethes; species Aethes cnicana. Next base: position 458,519 of record OZ020298.1, on the reverse strand, counting down.
TGTTTTTCTGATTTTTTGACTTTTGTCAAAAAGGTTAGGCTACAGGGCAAACCCTTAACCCGATCGTCTTTGTTTTAGGCTCAAATTCTAGCCGACTAAATTATCCAGAAGAACTTTTTTCAAATATTCTTCCAGCGACGAAGCGCTTCTTCGATTCATCATGCTTCATCATGCGACCTTAAGAACTTAAGAAGGTGTCAGATGTCCACCAGTTCAACACACGTAATAGGCATAAGCTTCTAGTTCCTAAATTCCGCCTGAAAAAAGTTAGTAAATCTTTCTTAGGGAATTGCGTACGTTTCTACAATAAAATACCAATGGAAGCTTGGAAATTACCTTTAATGGCGTTCAAAAAGTACACAAAAAATGCGCTTTTAAAGAAAGGTTATTATAAAGTTGATGATTACATCAATGATGATGAGGCGTGGCCTGTTGTTAAGAATGTATGACTGGCTGGCTCCGGGCGGTCATGTATGCTCGGCTATCGCTGGCGCCACCGGTTGCTGTTTTATTGTTTAGTTATTATTATTATATAGATCTGCTGTTATATATCTATTTTTATCGTTATCTTGAAATTTATCTTTTTAATTCCATTTATTTGTATCAGGTACTTAGTTTTCTTTTTCTGACGAGACGTATACAATCTCTAAACATTTGCGATTTTTATTATTATTTTTAGTATACATATTTAGATAAGTACTCTAATTAATATTTTCATTAATTTGTACCTAATATAAGACCATCTCTAAGATCTTAGATTTAAGTTTAAGTTAGGGACGATACATCCCTTAAATGTGATTTTAGTATGTACCTATATATGCATTTTTATACATATTAAATTTGGAAAAAAGGCCTTCTGCTGAGTTTGTTGCGGCGCTTCTTCTCAAGCAATGGGTCTAGGAAGCGCTGGTAAATTCATTTCTGTTAAATTCATTTAAAAGTGACGTGTAAAAGTGCCCAGATGTGGCCTATTTGCTGAATAAATATTTTCATTTTCGAACAGCTAAGGAGTGGAATTCTCTACCGGCCGGTCTCTTCCCCGATAGTTATAACTTGTATCTTTTCAAGTCGAGAGTGAACAGGTACTATCTAAGTAAGCATGTATCACCTTCGACTATAATAAAAAAAAAACCAAGATATCGAGCGCCAAAATCAAAAAAATCGGAAAAAAAAAATATTTTTTTCACTATTTCGTCCATAACTATTTTGTTTTTTACTTTCTCGAATAACTATTTTTGCACCTTACAGATCTCGGGAATACGCTTCTTTTGAACTTTTTGAATATCATATCATCACAACTCTCCGAGATATAAAGGGACACAGTTTTTCGTGAAATCGGAGCCTATACTGGAGCGAACGTAAAGACATTTCCAATGTCAATATTGTAATGTTTTAAAGGCTTATCCGTATTTTGACTGCAGCAATTCAATTCAATTCAATCATTTATTCAGCAAATTGGCCACATAGAAGCACTTTTACACGTCAGAAAAAGAATTTACCAGCGCTTCCTAGACCCATTGCTTGAGAAGAAGCGCCGCATCAAACTCAAGCAGAAGGCCTTTTTTGAAAATTTACAAAATTTACGTTACATGTATAAAATATACATATAGGTACGTACTAAAATTACATTGAAGGGATGTATAGTCTCTAACTTAAATCTAAGATCTTAGAGATGTATAGTCTCCAAGGGCCCAGAAAAAATTATGGAGATGGCCTCCATTGTCAAATAAATATAAATTCCATAGATGTCGACAGTCTCAAAATGTCAATAAATAATGAAATACATCATGTATAAAAGAAGTTCATTACTTAATACAGCATGGTCACCTTGCCCGCTTCCGGCCATTGATGGCCGCTTCCGCTCTCGAGGATAGAGATAAACTCCACTGCTGTTATTGCACCGATTGTCTGTTTGTCTTAAACAATGTCTGGAGAACATAGACATAAATAATACTTCGTATGGACCCGGCCTAACGCAGATACATGTCATGTTTCCCCACTTCATTGGTGTCCAATCCAAAGTTAAACTTCTATCGTGACCATAGACGTAAATAATATAGACCCGGTCTAACGTACACGTAATATGTCCCCACTTCCACGGTGTCCAATCCAAAGTTCTGTCACCGAGCGTGCGTGACCATAAGCGTTTTTAATAAAACTTTTTTCGAAACTGTTTCTCAGTATCTAAAAACTCGTCTCGTTGTTGAAAAAATGTGACCCAGCTTTAGTGTCACGATATAAGTTTAACTTTGGATTGGACACCAATGAAGTGGGGAAACATGACATGTATCTACGTTAGGCCGGGTCCATACGAAGTATTATTTATGTCTATGTTCGTGACACTAAAGCTGGGTCACATTTTTTCAACAACGAGACGAGTTTTTAGATACTGAGAAACAGTTTCGAAAAAAGTTTTTTTAAAAACGCTTATTGCCTGACAGAACTTTGGATTGGACACCGTGGAAGTGGGGACATATTACGTGTACGTTAGACCGGGTCTATATTATTTACGTCTATGCTGGAGAAATACTGTCTTTAGGTAGGTTTTTGACGTGATAACGTCATATAAATCGACTGGCCGTTTGCCCGCGACTTCGTCCCGCGTAGAATTTGAATTTGCGTACCCGATGATACTATACATAATTTATGGTCTATATGTCATACTCAAAGATGTGTGTGAAGTCCCCAATCCGCACTGGGCCCGCGTGGGGACTATAGCACAAACCCTCTTATGATGAGAGGAGGCCTGTGCCCAGCAGTGGGACGCAAATAGGCTGTAGTAGTAGTAGTAGTAGTATGTCACACTTCTATAACTGTATGATATAGACAGTTATAGTTATAGAATTATTTAAAAATTGGTTTGACCCGTGGAAAACCCGTTCCCGTGGAAATATCGAGATAAAAAGTATCCTATGTTATTTCCCGGGTCTCAAACTATCTCCATACCTAATTTCATCCAAATCGGTCCACTCGGTGCGACGTGAAGGAAGGACAAACAAACAAACAAACACACTTTCATATTTATAATTATTAGTATGCATGAACGCCGGCTGCCCTTTGTCTGTGAACTAGCATATCAATTTCGGGAATCTCACAAAGTGATGACAGTTCTAGTAGCATCCCCAATAGTTATACTAAAAGTCACTTGAAAACGTGAACGTTTTCGTTTACTCACTTACCTACTCGCTCGTCACTCAAATACACTCGCTAAACCTTGTTACAAAACGTACCGTTAGGGGCGCTGTTCAAGTTTTCATACAATCTTGATGTAAACGCAAACGCGGTCGAGAAGTATTTTCCAGGTCCGAAAAATACACTTGAGGTACAGTTCTTGATAGTTATTTTTCATAGTTCTGCCCATTTTCGAAAAATAACGGAACTTTAAAAAATGAGATGTTAACTTCGCGTACGGGAAGTTAGCATCTCAAGAATTTTCGAGTTTTCTCTACAGTTCTAGTAGCGTCCCCAATAGTTCTCGGAACGAAAAACATACCTCAATGGTAACGTTCGGCCTGAGCCGAGCGCGCAAGCGAGAGCGCGGAACAAGCGATAGAGAGACATAAGGGACGTAAATGGGCTGTTGTAGTGGTAGGTATTTTTATGCCATTGGTTTGCAAAAGAGCACATAGCACACCTAATAGTAAGTGATATCTGCGGCCCATGGACATAACAAATCATAAGAATACGAAAGCGTTACCAACTCTAATGCCTAAGAAAGAATGCCTCAAACTAGTACACACTCCATTTTATACTGCGGGTCAAAAATAAAGTAATAAAAACCGCCTTCAAACTCCGACAGACTGCGACGTCAATGTCAAGTTCACTGTATTATCATTTCTTTGGGTCGGTTCACTTGACACCGACTTCGCAGTCTGTCGGCGTTTGACGGCGATTTTTATTTTTTTATTTAAAAATTGTTAGTCTACTATAGTTTCCAAAACATTACTATAGAAATAGATATGTAACTCTGACGTCTTCGAAATTGACACCAAAATCATCTACGTGCTAGCAAATTTTAAGGAGTTTCCTCATTTTCTCATGGAACCCATCATCAGAACTGAACCAACTTGGAAGTAACAGCTTTCGAACAAAAAAGAATCATCGAAATCGGTTCACGTTTACTATTTATTTTTGGTGAACGTACATAAAAATTTTTGTTTAAAAAGATTTAGACGAATTGAGAACCTCCTGCTTTTTTTGAAGTCGGTTAGAAATGGACTGTTGGATAAAACACTTCCAATGTAATAAAGATCAAAAAAAGCCTTTCAAGATGAAAAAAAAATAGAATATCCTCAAACATCTTAAGAAGCCAATTTCTTACTTAAAATGATTAAATTAACTCTACAAAACTCCTCAAAAACTTTGCGTACCGCGGTCTTGCATTCACATACAAAACTGACTCGTAAAGGAGTCTTCGGGCCCTGAAAGAATGAAGATACTTCCCTAGCTGTTGTTTGCAAATAAGGGGTTCATTTGTTAATGGAAATTGATCTCTTCAAAGTTGAGACAGAGTTATATTTGGCTTGATTACAAGTTTAGGGTTCTTTGTTGTGTATTTTTAATGTAGTATTTTAACATATATGTGACTTTTATTTACTTAAAGTATGATAAGAAAGTGGTATAGCCCTATGGGAAAAAGGCGTGATATTATTACACGCATGTAACTTTTCATTTCAATATTCTATCAAAATAGCATATTTTATTTCTGGAAAAATACGCTCGAACTATTATTTTCCGATTATATATGTGAGTTTGTTAAATTTTCATGCCTAAATATATGTTCATCTATCTAAATGTATATTTAATTTTACTCGTTGCCAGGAGCAATCGAAATTTTAACCCAGAAAAAATCAAATATACCTGTAAATATGAAGAAGAAGAAGAAAGACATATATTCGCTGCACAGAAGACAGATTACAGCAAAACATACACAAAAATAACATTACAAACACGACAACAACAAAAAAAACATAAGAACAAGTGTGCAAGTATGTTCCCTTTATAACTCAAGAACTACTTACTTAACAGATCGTAACACCGTTCAGCATTTATAAAGAGGGCCATAATAATATTCCCGCAGGATAAATTTAATATCTACTTCAAATATCGTTTGCTTCTTACGCTCTGTAAAATGTACGGCACCCCGCCTCGGAATTTCCGCCTACCCCTCAATTAATATCAATTATGGGGGTAGCATAATATCGCTATTTGTCGGGGATGAAGCCGATCGAGCTTATAGCTTAGCTTTTACAATTTGCTGGCGTTTTTAAGAGCTTTTGTCTAAAAAAATGAAGAAACTTTCCAGTTGCCGCGTTAGCATTTTATTATGGTATAACTCTGAAATTTACCGGTTGTGGCCCGTTAGGAAAAAAACATTTATTTCACATAAATTAATAAAAAAACCAACACAAGGATTAAGCAGCCGTAGTGGCAAAAAGGCCTGGTTTGGTCACTTCGCAGCTCCGAAACGGATGAACCGATTTTCATGTACTTTATCTTATTTGATAGATGAGTTAATCGAGATTGTTGTTAGCTAGGTATGTTTGAAAAACATCGGCTGTTTAAGGCTGCGTTTCCACCAGAGCTGTGCGAGGTAGCTAAGCTAATCTTCTACTACCTAAAGTCCCGCGCCTTCACATTTCAAAACGCTTCAATTTTTTTAATTATTATATAAAAAGCACCACCAACACTCTCAAGTCTCAACGCATAGTTAATGCTGATCTTTCCATGACTAACACAATCCTCGCAACGCATCCTCTCAGCCTAAAAGGTTTATCAACTAACCTGTACATCCCATGCGTGTCGTATCCATCACTGCAGTGCGATGCCGACTTGGCGCATCGCCCACTGCGGACTATGCTTTACTGGACAGCGCTGAGGAAAGGATATAATCCTGTGATATATGGGTTTTTGACATCCAAGCTTTATAATAAGTGAATAAATTTGAGGAAGATTCATAAATTAAGGTTGTTTGAGGCTGCAGATTCAATAGTAGTGAGGAAAGCAATTCAAATTTTCAGTTATTAGAATTGTAATAATAAAGCGTAAAACTGAATTAATTAAGTTCGTGGGACACCATAGATTTGAAGTTTCTCTAACCAAATTTTCGTTTCACTTATTCATTAGCATCACGTTTGAAAAAGCTTTGAATTTTTCAAAAGTGATCTTTCGAGCAGTTTCGATTGCTGAATGTTCATACATTAAACTTTGAGCGAACCCGGTAAATTTTATACCTAAACATATAATATAATAAAGATTTAAGAACAAACTACGTTTCTTGGCAAGGCAACTGGTTAAAAGGCCAGGCTCGCCAAGCACGTATCTACTCTAAAATTCAATCATTCTCTACTGGGGCTCTATTCGAAACGACACATATAGGGATAGGGGGCGTCCATATCCCTAAAGAATAATTCAATTCAATTCAATAATTTATTCAGCAAATTGGCCACATAGCGGCACTTTTACACGGCAGAAAAAGAATTTACCAGCGCTTCCTAGATCCATTGCTTGAGAAGAAGCGCCGCAACAAACTCAAGCAGAAGGCCGTTTTAATACGCTTTCTTCATGTTTAGTATATATCACTGTTATACTATAGCTATTAGTGATACATACACCATCTTCCTATTTAGCGGTATGCAATTATACAATAGGTACTGGATATGTGTGTAGGTATTATATTGTAGGTATATGAATGTTAAGCTGTGAAAATTATTTATATGCGAAATTGAATTTGAATTTACACTTGAGCTTTTCGCTAAAAGAAAATATCGTGAGGAAATCTGCACGCATCTGCGAAGTATAAATTCAAGGATCAATCAATCAATCATTTATTTATTTGTAAACATAGGTTACAATAGGTGGTAGGTGGTTTGTGTGTGAAGTCCCCGCACTTGGCCCGCGTGGGGACTATTGCCCAAACCCTCTCGTGATGAGAGGGAGGCCTGCACCCAGTAGTGGGACCGAATAGGCTGTGCTAGCAGTAGTTGGTCCATTGGGTATATATAACGTGACCATTTTTTTTTCGTGTCAAAGCGGGACGCCTACGAAATTTTGTATATAAAAATTTACATATATAGGGTACGTCGGTGTAAGATGTCATATTTCAGTGCAAAATAAGAATTATGGTTCAAAAAATGACTTAAAATAGTTTATTGTGGTATTTTACCCTCATTGGCATCTTAATTCTTACATCTTTATTAGATCGCTTTGTCACCCCAGAAAAGCCGTAGGTATATACGGTATATATATACGGCTTTTCTGGGGTGACAAAGCGATCTAGCTAGGTTTCATGTCTCGGATTCCGAGATTCAGAAAATTCATTATTAGCTATTTTCACCCGAGCTCGGTCGCCCATGTTACTATACTCATATTTATATAATATTTTTTTATTTATTATTATAGACGGACAAACAGGCAGACGGCCCACCTGATGGAAAGCGGTTACCGCCGCCTATAGACATTTGTAACACCAGAGGCGTCACCAATGCGTTGCCGGTCCCGTAGATATTTAATGACACCCTTTTTAAAACATCCCATATTGTAGCGCAGAGGGAAAATTTCAGCAGGGAGTTCATTCCAAATGCTTATAGTACGCGCTAAAAACGTTCTAGAGAACCGACGCGTAGACGAGCGTAATGTCTCAAGGAAATGGGCATGAACACCAAATAATAATAGAACTACGTAGTTACAGCAGCTAGAAACATACACATGGCTACAATTCGAGAGCTAGCCGTCAAAGTGAAGGAGTATCTCTAATTCGCAGACGCCTGAAGGGCTCATTATGACTCGGCTCTCCCTCTGGAATGTAGAGGGTACTCACTCACAGACCGCCTAAGCAAAATTCGAAGGATTCACAATCAGCCGAAGAATAATGGCCCGTCAAAACGGGTGCCCGAACAACTCGGGCACCCATTTGGCACTCAGTAAATTTGACACTAGTCTTATAGCGTTAGGTTTACTTTATAAAGAGGCGTTATTAGCATATTGGAACGTTTTTTCTAATGTCAGTTTGCTCCATATATTTTGACATATTCTGTTAGGCACTGTTCGTCCATATGTTAATTTATTTATTTAAACTTCATTGCACGTACAAAATGTATACAATTGGCGGACTTAATGCCTAAAAAAGGCATATTATAGGTCAAAGGAATTAACGATCGGATTGGTCCAGTTGGTAGTGACCCTGCCTTCTGTTCCGACGGTCGCAGATTCGAGTCCCGCTCGAGGCAAACTTTGTGTGATGAGCAGGCATGTTTGTACTCGAGTCATGGATGTTTAGTATTTGTAGATGTATGTATTTCTCTATATAAGTATTTATATCGTTGTCTAGCACCCATAATACAAGCGTCGCTTAGTTTGGGGCTAGGTCAATATGTGGGATATGTCCCAAGGATATTATTATTAAGTATTACTAATTATAGGTACCACTATAGTTTTCGGCCGCGGCTTCGTAATGAGTGAAAATTCTTACTAAACCAACCTCCCTCTTTTTTTAAACTTTATGTGCACATAAAGAAAACTTAGTATACAAAAGGCGAACTTAATGCCGCCTCTTCTCTACCAGTCAACCTTTAGGCGAAGCAGAAAATGGTTAGGGACGGCCAAAAAAACATTTCATACCTTTAAAAGATCATTTTTGGAATAATTGTACGGGCATATATTTCCCCGGATCTCGGGAGGTATATAATATACCTACAGTTGGAGTTCCCGAGAAGTATATATATACTCTAATTTATTTCCACACTCTAATTTATTTATCACTTAAATTTATTTGTTAGCATGAAATGGTATCATACAGTCTATCTAGAACACGAAATCGCAAAGCGATTGAAATAAAAACAAAGTTAGTTTTCTCAAATGTTTATTTGCCCGTAGCGCTTATTTAAATACTCTTTAGCATTTTTTTTCTGAGTCTGTTAGAGTGTCCCACTGCTGGGCAAAGTATAAATAAGTTTAAAAAATGAAAGGCTGAGAAAAACTATGAGATTTTAACATTTAAGAGCACGTCAGTACCGATCTAGACGGCAATTAATCTAGACCCAAGATGTTTTTAAAGCTACGGAGTTTAAATATTTCTCTGAGTGCCGAGAAACTTCCTAAATCACTTTGAACGCCAACTTTTTCTAAATTAATTTAAGCGTAGAGTCTGAACTCTAGTAATAAGTACTTTTAACTGCCTGCCAATGAGAGCCACCGTGTTCCTTCTCGCCAGTTGGCACCGCTGTTCCTATGGAGGGTTGAAGTAAAGGAGCGCAATCTTTATAGTTCCAAAAGTGGACTCCAAATCGGGTAGATTGGGGGCGCTGCGGTCGCCAAAAAAGTAAAGCCACCTAGGCGGATAGTCTGCAGTAGCGCCTTCAGATGGCGCTGCTGAGGCGAAAACGCAGCGAAAACGGTTGTGAGGAGAGTGTGTTTTGTTTTGTTGCTTATCAAATCCGCTGGACACGTTTTCAACTGTTTCGCCATATAAGATTGCGCTCCTTACCAAGACACATTCCACACTCCATAGGGTCAAGCAAAACGCTGTGACCATAGACATAAATAATACTTCGTATGGACCCGGTAACGTAGTACGTACTAACGTAGATACATGTCATGTTTCCCCACTTCATTGGTGTCCAATCCAAAGTTAAACTTATATCGTGACACTAAAGCTGGGTCACATTTTTTCAACAACGAGAAGAGTTTTTAGATACTGAGAAACGGTTTCAAAAAAAGTTTTTTTAAAAACGTTTATTGTCACGCACGCTCGGTGACAGAACTTTGGATTGGACACCGTGGAAGTGGGGACATATTACGTGTACGTTAGACCGGGTCTATATTATTTACGTCTATGGCTGTGACGATATTTTACCCACAGAATCAGCTATCGACTCTAAGCATGATTTGTTAAGTTTTTAATTTCTTACTACGAGTTCGTATTTTTTTTGTATGGCCCAGTATGGCATTGATGGTGTGAGCGATACCTCAATCCCATACTTTTTTTTACCAACCCGAAAAAAATTAAAAACCTAAAAACATGCTTAGAATCGATAGCTGCTTCTGTGGGTAAAATATCGTGACAACGTTTTTCTTGACTCCGTATATATTCTGTGGCTTGGGCTATAGTCCCCACGCGGGCCCAGTGCTGATTGGGGACATAACACACATCCTTGAATTACTTAGCAGATGCGTGCAGGTTTCCTCACGATGTTTTCCTTCACCGAAAAGCTCAGTGGTAAATTCAAATTGAATTTCGCACATAAACTCAGAGCCGGTTTCGAACCCCCGACCTCAGAGGCGGTATGTCAAATGGCTACAATGGTAATGACATAATTGTCACACAAACAGTTAACGCATTCACTGCCACTTCTTTTTACGAACTTTCGCCAGGTGCCACATCTGTCATTAAGGGAACATTGCAACGCACATGTGCGTTCGAGGCACTGCGGGAAAGTCAGCAAAACGCATATATGCGTTGGTGGCAGTGAATGCCTTAAATTAAAATCGTTGAACTTAAGTTATATTGTATCTGTTTACCAGCCGGCTGCCAAGTCGACCGAACTGCGCACACGCAGCTGCGCGAATTGATACGTATTGTGTGCATACGGACAGATTGCGTGAAACAATTGTATTAAGCACTTACGTCACTGCTTTGTAACGAATCTTGGCAAGCGAATGGTAATTCACGTCAAGGCCTGGATGACTTCCTTAATAGATTATTAAGCTTATGTGACTCAGTGGGGGCAAATGGGCCAGAGCGGGGTAAGTGCGTCTAACCACATCTATCTTCTATCTATCTATAGGTACTATAATAATCCTTAATATATTATTAAGCTTATGTGACTCAGTGGGGGCAAATGGGCCAGAGCGGGGTAAGTGGGTCTAACCATATCTATCTTCTATCTATCTTTAGGTACTATAGGTACTATAATAAAAGAGCAGAACCCGGCGTGTCTGTACATAGAAAGAAAATTTCAAAAAAAGGAACGGGGGGTCTAAAGATGTATGGTAGACCACAAAACAGCGTTTTATAGAAATCTTTTCTGTCTGTCTGCCTGTTTGTTAGAGTTAATCTCCGAAACTACTGAACCGATTTGAATGCAGTTTTCACGGGTAGATAGAGCATCATTTGGAGCAACAAAGCTATGTTTTATTAAAATCAGATGTCGGAAAGAAAAGTTATCGGCAATTTTATATTCCACGCAGACGAAGTCGCGGGGCACAACTAGTCTAACATATGAATGTATCGACAGCTTAAATATTTTAGCGATGAATATCTTACGTTCATGAAACAAATGGAATAAAGTCACTGCAATAAACACTCTGTTCATCTTTAAGTTATCATTCTATTGTTGAATGACGCGTCTCGTTTTATACACGGTGGGTCAGAAAATATGGCAAATAATTAACCCACAGTATCGGCTATCGATTCTAAGTATATTGTATAGGTCTTTAATTTTTTTCGAGTTGGTAAAAAATTTTATTGTATATGGGATTGCTTGTGTGAGGGACGCCTGAATCCTATACAATTTTATTTTTTTTATTTTATTTTTTTTTTCGGCTACAGTTTCCAAACATTACTATAGAAGTACATAAGTAACTCTGAATTCCTCGAAATTGACACCAAAATCATCTAAGTGCTAGCAAATTTCGAGGAGTTCCCTCATTTTCTCATCGATCCCATCATCAGAACAGAACCAAATTAATATGGGACCCACTTGGAAGTACCACCTTTCGAACAAAAAAATAATCATCGAACTCGGTTCACATTTACTATTTATTTTTGGTGAACATACATAAGAAAAAAAAAAGATTCCGACGAATTGAGAACCTCCTCCTTTTTTTGAAGTCGGTTAAAAAGAAAAAAATCCAAAGACAATCTTTCCTTAATCTATGCGGATCTTTGCATTAAGAAAAAGGTACAAGGAGCTAAATATACCAGTGCGTGTTTCAGTGTAGAGTTACAACCAGTTTTGGTATAAACATGCTTATTGTTAGGGATTACGAGTAGGTACATACTTGAATTATGTTACTCGATCTGGATTGAACGGGATCAAACTGGAAATAACTAGAGTTGATTCTAATTTGTTTAACAGAGAGCGTACAATAATCTAATTTTAGGTAGAGACTGGTGTAGTGGGTAGAGTAGCAATTCAATTCAATTAAATCATTTATTCAGCAAATTGGCCACATAGGGGCAGTTTTACACGTCAGAAAAAGAATTTACCAGCGCTTCCTAGACCCATTGCTTGAGAAGAAGTGCCGCAACAAACTCAAGCAGAAGGCCTTTTTTCAAAATTTCCACATAGTATACAAAATTTACATTAGATGTATAAAATATACATACTAAAATCACATTGAAGGGATGTAAAGTCCCTAACTTAAATCTAAGATCTTAGAGATGTATAGTCTCCAAGGGTCCAGAAAAAAATATATGGAGATGGCCTCCATTGTCAAATAAATATAAATTCCATAGATGTCGACAGTCTCAAAATGTCAATAAATAATGAAATACATCATGTATAAAAGAGTTCATTAATACATGTCAATAAGAACATGATGAGGTCTCTCGCTTAAAATGTTTGACTTAGTAATAGGTATATTTAAAGCTAATGATTATTTTTAAACGTCCTTGCAATCATGAACAGACCGGAGCGGTATTATTAGTACTTTCCTATTTATTGCCTTTCAGAAATATCTTTAAAATACCAAATTACCCCATTGATGGAATTACCCCAAGTGGCCTTTAACATAGGTACTACATATTCTGTTTTCACTGTTTCGTTTCCCGCTCAAAACATTAACGTTTTTATTGTTGATAATACGAACGCCCTTTGCAAGTGTCACGCACAAAATTATTTAATCTGTGCGTGCCCGCGCAAATATTTAAAAGATTACTGGCCATATAGAACGAGCATAATTACCGTGCCGTATGGATTACGCAATAATGGACTCTATGTTAATGGCGTAAACGCTACGTCGAGTGCCATATTAGCTGTGTCATGATGTACTGCTATTGCTAGATTGCTACCGGCCAAGCTATAAATTAAACTCTCAATGGATTTAAAACGAATGCGTTTGACGTTCGGAAATTGAATGGATCTTTAGTTCTCCACTCTGTGGAGATGACCGTTGGAAATTCAAAATTTTGGTGAATTTTAATGAAATTATTTTCGTTGTATCCGCAGTAAATTACGTCAATTATGGCCAATTCATCTTTCTGTGTTAAAATTACAAGGAAATTTAATAATTGGGTTGCAATTCCAAATATTGCAATAAGTATACTGATTAGACTGGCCAATTTGCCAGCCCAATTGCAATTTTGACACTGGACAAATTTTAACTTTATTCTATCTAAATAGGTTATTCTTCCATATTTTTAGCTTCTGTATGTATGATAGTACTTAATTCCTGACAGTAAGCAGACGCTCTCGGGGCTAACAAGACTCCACAAAAGTCACCTATTTATAAATAATACTAAAATAGTCTTGAGTATTTCTTGGATATATGACTCACAGACAAACACCATGTCTGAATTATCCACACCTAGCTTCTGCCCGCGACTTGATCCGTTTGGAATTCTGTTTGAAAACCAAACTTGACTACCCCTTTAGGCCTTCCTTACGCTCAGGTCTTGAGCGGAGCGTCAAGCGACAAAATTAAAACTATGTTAATATAAGATAGTGTCTATGGAGTAGCGTTGTTTTACGCGAATGAGAGCCACCGTATTCCTGCTCACTAGTTCGCGCCACTAGATAAGGTGTTGGCTGTCAATGTCAAAGTTTCTTCTTCTGTTTTAAATAATGGCTTCTGTCTTTATTATGCAAGATATTTCGCCAATCTCACGTCAAATAATTGGTCTACAGGCAGAGCAGTAATATTTTTTTAATTTTTAACCCCCGACGCACTAAGAGAGGGATGATGTTATAAGTTTAACGTGTCCGTCTGTGGTATTGTAGCTCCCAAGCGGATGAACCGATTTTCGTTTAGTTCTTTTTGTGTCATAGATAATTTTATCCCGAGTGTTCTTAGCCGTTTTTCATGAAAATCTGTTTAGCCGTTTGAAGATGACAGCTCTTTTCTATTTGATGAGGGGATCTGACCAACTTCCTTATGTCCGATCGATTCGAAATTTGGTACCGTGTTACTTCAATGATATTGAAACTATTTGGTAAGGTAACCATGACCTGATCAGCCGTTTGAAGATCATCAGTTCTTTAATAGTTGATGAGGAGATCTGACTAACATCCTTATGTCCGATCGATTCGAAGTACCGTGTTACTTCAATGATATCGAAAGTATTTGGTAAGGAAAGGTGATGACCAGCGAACCTCTTTAGTATGAGTACCTTTTTATATAATACTTTATGTCAATTTTGGAAATTAAAAACCAGTGCGTCACGAATCGTTCTATTAATAACAGTAACCATGACCTGATCAGCCGTTTGAAGATATCAGGGGTTTTTTAAATTTTAAATGGTACAGTTATTATTGTTTTATTGCAATAAAGTGGCAACTCGACTTTGACGTACGGGTGTCACGTGACCCCGAGCGGCAGACCGTGTTTTCAGACCATGGCCGTAATCCGCGTCGCAAACGGACTGGCTAACGTAATACGGCTGCGGATAGCTTGTTGCCTGCTGGTCATTTGAGTGATTCACAAAAAGAAGAACTTGCATACCGCGTCGTTCCGCAAATCAAAATGTCTTTGGTTACAAAAAGTGAATACGGTGCAATTTGAAATATTGCTAATTGCTACGGCAGTGCTGTGTTGAAGATTATATGTCGAGTATGGGTGGGCCCTAATCGTAGTATAGATTATGTATTTGAGAATAGAAAAACGTTTATTAAGCACTAGTTTTTGCCTGCGTCTTTGTTCGCATATTCATAAATACTTAGTGTATTTAATCGCATTTTTTTTCAATTATGTAATTGGTAGGCAAACGAGCACACAGGCCACCCGATGCGGTCACTGCGGCCCATAAACCCGAAATCCTATGTTTTCTTATTGAGAAATCATAAGATCTCGAATGCGTTGCCTACCCTGATGCTTAAGGAGTCCACAGTACGCACGGCGTTTCTTAACTTTTCATACAAACGTATTTTCGCTTTTATTCCCAAATTACTGAACAGATTGACTCGAAACTTGGTACACATAATAAAATCATTATTGTGAGTGTCCGAAATCAGTAAATGTCGTGGTAAAATAAAACACAATTAAATTACAGGCAAAAAACTGAATTTTGGAGTTTGTATGGAGGAAACTAAAAGGTCCTAGTTTCTTTGTCATTGAATTTATTACAATCAAAGTGTATTTTGGACACTAATATCTCTGCTCCACCATTACTTGTAAAATTTGGTGCCAATCTGATAAGCAGTTTGCGAATTAAAACGTAACTACGTTTGTATGCAGAAAGGAGCGTACTGGGGACTCTTAAGATAGAATAACTCTGTGCCAGTAATTTCACTTCACCGACTGCCTTAAGCCCTTTAAAGCAGCCGGTGCTATTATATACTTTACGGTATACGGTTTTTATTAAAATTCTTTACATATTAAAGTGCAGTATACTTAAGACAATAATTCCTTAGAGGGATGTTGTTAGTGGTAGGACCTGGTGCTGGGTCCGTTCGGGGTGGTACCACCGTCTTTGTCCGCTATCCTGCCGCCAAATACCTAGCAGTGCTCGCACTGTTGTGTTCCAGTAGGGGGTTAAGGCAGCCGGTGAAATTTCTGGCACAGAGGCATTCCATCTTGGGCCTCAGGGTAGGCAACGCATTCGAGATCTTATGGTATCTTAATCGGGATCATAGGATTTCGGTGTCCATGGGCCGCGTGACCACTTACCATCAGGTGGGCTGTGCGCTCGTTTGCCTATATCATAGGTATAGAAAACTTACCAAGTTGCACTAGTAAATAACTAGCCTATAAGGCGTTATGTTTCATTTACGGATCTTTGGAAGAACCAGGTACAAACATATAAGGTGCTAACAAATTAGTCACGGATATTTTTACAGCTGATAGTACTCGGCTCTCACAACATCATTGGTTTTGTTATGTTTTTTTGGAGAAAAATAGGAAACAAATTTACTACGTTAAAACACCCTGTTTAAGAACCTGCCGTTTTCCCGCCGAATTTTTTTTTTCCTTAATTATAGTTAAAAGTTAATTGTTTTAATGTAATTTATTATCTCTTAAAATATCCTTGACTAATTTGTTAGCACCTTGTATATCCAGGTCTTCTTTTATTGACTTCCCTTTCTTTCAAAATTTATAATTTATCGCTCACTTTATCATACACTGTCAATAAATCAATCTTTAAAACAAACGATTTTTATCAACACGTCCCGCCCCTACGCCATATTAAAGGCGGCCTTTCTTTGTCCAACGATTATCATTATCATTACCGCCCAGTCATTACGCGCCGGATCTCTCGATTGAGATATTTTAATCATTTTCCGATCAACGTGCCGTAAGTGCCATGTTTTTTACTCGAGTAGAATGCTTTTATATTTTCGAGTTCATTTTTTTGTTGGCACACTGTGGAACTCAAACGGCTTGTCTTACTAATATAATAAAGCTGAAAGTTTGTGTGTTTAGATGTTTGTTGCTCAATGACGCTAAAACGGCTCAACCGATTTGCATGAAATTCAATCAATCTAAATATATAAAACTCAAAGGTGACTGACTGACATAGTGTATAAACGCACAGCCCAAACCACTGGACGGATCGGGCTGAAATTTGGCATGCAGGTAGATGTTATGACGTAGGCATACGCTAAGAAAGGATTTTGCGAAATTCCCATGGGAACGGGAAAAAAACGGGATTTTACTTTTTAATATTTCTGCGCATACGAAGTTGCGGGGAAAAACTAGTTTAGTTATAAAGGGTGAACTTGACACTAAAGTTCACTCAAGATCAGTCTATCAATAGAACCTGCTCTAATTATGTAGTAATCATTGTAACTATTGTAACTTATATGCCCGTAACTTATCAAAGTTAAGTATATGTCAGATAAATACTTAAGGTACAATAATAGAAAGTTCACTAACATACAAGCAATGAAAATCAGTGATTAATTATACTTGGGATGTATTTAATAATGTTTATTGGCGTCGTAAATTGTTGAACATATGTATTGTCCAATTGTTATTTATTGTTTTATTACTTACTAGCTTCTGCCCGCGACTTCGTCCGCGTCGAATTCGTTAATAGCATTCCCGCGGGAACTTTCCGTTTTTCCGGGATAAAAAGTAGCCTATATGATGACCAGTGTTATAAACTATCCCCATACCAAATTTTGTTGCAATCCGTCCAGTAGTTTTCGAGTTAAATCCGGACATACATACATACAGTATTTTTTTCTAAAAATCGTTATTTTGTGCTCAGTATCGTTTATATAGTCCCCTCGACTTGATAGTTTCTATTAATTTTCAAGTTTCAGACGCGAGTTCATCTACAAACTTATCACTTAGGTATAGATAAGTATATAGACTACACTCAACCGCAATGAAATCGGGTCACTTTGTGTATGATTTTCCATACAAAGTTAGTCGTCCAGTCGCCTAGCTTCCATTTTTCCCCGTTCCCGTGGGAATTTCCTGAAAAAACTCTTAGTGATCCCTTTCACTCCCTAAGGAACCTTCATGCCGAATTTCAGCTTTCTACGACCAGTAGTTTCGGCTGAGCGTTGATATCAATAAATCATTAGATAGGTAACGGAAGTCCAACTAATATTATAAATGAGAAAGCAACTGTCTCTCTGTCTGTCTATATCTGTCTGTTACTCATCGCGCTTTAACCGCTGGACCGATTTGGATGAAATTTGGTGTGAAGATAGTTGGAGTCCCGGGAAAGGACATAGGCTACTTTATATCCAGGAAAAATGCATTCCCCGCGGGAAGGAGCTAGTTTCGTATAACTTTACTCTTCAAGTATTTACTTTCTAACAACAATTTCTGCTTTGCCCAAAGGTTTAACTGGGAGAGAATGCCTTAAGGCATTAAGTTCGCCTCTGTCTTAGGTTTTACTAACGTGCAATAAAATTTAAATAAATAAAACAAAATAAAAAATATAAATAGCCGTGGTGGCACAGTGGTTTGACCTACCGCCTCTCATGCAGAGGGTCCCGGGTTCAAATCCGGCTCGCACCTCTAAGTTTACTTATGTGCGAAATTCAATTTGAATTTACCACTGAGCTTTTCGGTGAAGGAAAACGTCGTGAGGAAATCTGCACGCATCTGCGAGGTAATTCAAGGATGTGTGTGAAGTCCCCAATCCGCACTGGGCCCGCGCGGGGACTATAGCCCAGCCCTCTCGTGATGAGAGGAGGCCTGTGCCCAACAGTGGGCCGTAAATAGGCTGTTGTAGTAGTAGTAAATAAAACAAAATGACAATGTTGCTTCGTATGATAATTTCACCGATTCAAATAACGCTTTGTGTATACATATCAATTAAGTTCAATAAAATCGTGTTCATCATAAACGTGGCCCGGCAAAGTTGGCTGTAAACTTTATTGAGGCCATAAGTCCGGCGTAGAGCTATACGTATGTGTAGAATCACCCTCAAATACTAATAAACTCATGCATCATGGACGTCCGGATTGGTCCAGTTGGTAGTGACCCTGCCTTCTGTTCCGACGGTCGCGGGTTCGAGTCCCGCTCGGGGCAAACTTTGTGTGATGAACACGAATGTTTGTACTCGAGTCATGGATGTTTAGTATTTATATATGTATGTATTTCTCTATATAAGTATTTATATCGTTGTCTAGCACCCATAGTACAAGCTTTGCTTAGTTTGGGGCTAGGTCAATATGTGTGAAAAAAGTCCCAAGATATTTATTTTATTTATTTATTTATGTTTCTTGTATGGGCAGGCAGATAGAGATCTTCTACTATCTAAAGTCCCGCGCCTTCACATTTCAAAACGCTTCAATGTATTTAAAAATCACCACCAACACTCTCAACACATGTGTGCGTGCTGAGACAGCCATCAAATATGCGTTGAGAGTGTTGGTGGTGCTTTTTAAATACATTGAAGCGTTTTGAAATGTGAAGGCGCGGGACTTTAGATAGTAGAAGATCTCTACATTCAGAACGCCACCGCTTGGTCGCCCTAATTAATAAAAAATACAATTTTAGTCATAAAGTGACATTTCTAGAAGAGTAATAGATATGGATGTGGATGGATACGGAGGAAGAGGTAGACCTAGGAAGGCGTGGATGAATTGCGTGAAGGATGACATGTGTATGAAAGACGTTAGTAGAGAGATGACTGCTAATATATAGGAGCGAATGGAAGAAGAAAACACATAACGTGGGAAAAGTGCAAGCAAATGATGACAATTTTAGTTGAAGTAATTTTTTTCGTATCTTAGTATTTAGAATCATTATAGTTAATTTAGAATTTCCGGCTCTAGACTCTGAGTTTACTTTTGTGCGAAATTCATTTGAAATTACAACTGTACTTTTCGGTGAAGGAAAAAATCGTGGTTAAACCGGCGCGCATCTGCGAAATAATTCAAGAATGTGTCTGAAGTACCCAATCCGCACTGGGGCCGCGTGGGGACTTATAGCCCAACCCAAACCCACTGTTGATTAGAGGAGGTCTTTGCCCAGCAGTGGGACGTAAATAGGCTATTGTGGTTGGTTACTAAATATTAAGTACTAGCTTCTGCCCGCGACTTCGCCCGCGTGGAATTCGGTTATCGTGCTCCCGCGGGAACTATGCGCTTTTCCGGGATAAAAAGTACCCTATGTCCTTTCCCGGGACTCCAACTATCTCCATACCAAATTTCATCCAAATCGGTCCAGCGGTTGAAGCGTGAAGAGGTAACAGACAGACAGACAAGGTTACTTTCGCATTTATAATATTAGTATGGATATGGATATACGTTCTGCAAACTTGTTCGTTCGTTGCTCTATGCCCCTAATTCTAGTAGATCGTAAAATGCTGTGTGAAAGCGATCGGGATCATAAACGGTGCACTCAAATTAAGCTTTTCCGCCGTCGACGGGCCGAAGACGTCGGCATGAGTTAGTTAGTCTGTGGTTATATCATATTGTCAGAAACAATGAAATTATATAGAATTTACAATCTCCTTACATTACGGCGTACATCGGAAAAGCTCAGTATGCGAGCAATATCTGGTTATTGCTCATGGGAGCTCATATTTTCATACATGCTATTGCTACGTCCTAGGCAGCGCCATCTATTATCGCATTTAACACTTATTTCGGGCGTACCCTGATTTGTATGAAGGTTGTCATTCTAGTTTTACCTTGCTTTTTCTATGATATTGATGACACTGAGATGAATACATTTTTATTTCTTACTAGCTTCTGCCCGCGACTCCGTCCGCGTGGAGTTCGGTTCGGGAACTATGCGTTTTTCCGGGATAAAAAAGTAGCCTATGCCCTATCCCGGGACTCCAACTATCTCTATACCAAACTTCATCCAAATCGGTCCAGCGGTTGAAGCGTGAAGAGGTAACAGCCAGACAGAGTTACTTTCGCATTTATAATATTAGTATGGATTCTTCTTCTCGGGCGCGTGGAATCCGGCGAGAACTATGCGTTTTTCCGGGATAAAAAGTAGCCTATGTCATTCCCCGGGACTCTGGCTATCTTCAAACTTAAATAGTTTACAGAATTTTCCATAAATGTAATAAATACGACCAAAATGTTTACCAGCGCAGCAATAAATATATTTCGTTGAGTGCATGACAAAAATATATGGGCCATCAAATTTAATGTAGTTTGCCCTACATTAACCACGGCGTCATAATTTTCGCACAACGTGATATATGCATTCGTATGTATAGATATATAAATATAACTATGTATGTAAGGAGCTCTCTAAGTGCTTTTGAGTGCAGGTTGAGCGCCAGTAAGTGATGGCAACCACCGCTAATAAGTTGAGTGATTCTTAACTCGAACTTACTGTAGGTAGTTTAATTTTTGACTTTAACTCAATTACCTTCATTGAAACTTGCGTTTAGGAACTTGATTATGGTAAAAAAATACAAATATCTTAATTTTGACTGTTTTATGTATGTTACAAATATCATGGCTTGAATATTTCTTTTTTTGATTGTTTCAGAGACTTGCAAGGCAACAACATCTCGATCATATTCCAAAGCGATTTCCAAAACCTCAAAGATCTCAAAATACTGTGAGTATAATAATTAATGACAATTATAATTATGTAGGTACTTATTTAAAAATTTATTTTATCTTTATTTAACAGGCAACTATCAGAAAATCAGATACACACCATCGAACGGGACGCATTTCTGGAGCTCACTTCACTGGAAAGATTGTGAGTATTATTTCTATCGACCTCCACACAAACTTACATCATGCAGATGCAATTCAGAAATCGAACGCTCGCCGGTCAAACTCGAGCAATGCGAGCGCGCGGTTCGAAACATCCGCACGAGGTGACCTCGCATTGTGGTGGTGCAATTATTTTTTGAATTTATTTCAATTGCAGGAAATTGAACAATAATCGTCTCGGCCACTTGCCAGAAGGTCTATTTATGAGGTTGAGGCATCTCCAAAGATTGTGAGTACCACCCCGAGTGGGCAGTCCAATGGTGTGGTCCTCATCCCGTTCGGTTGCTGTGGATTTCGTTTTTTTGTCATACTGTAATGTCTGGAATATTTATTTTTGTCAACTTCAGGCGAAAGCGTAAAGTACACGTAAGGATTTGCGTGTATAGTCATTTATTGTTACGGGCAAAATAATTCAGAATCAGAATCAGAATAATTGGCGTGGCGATGAAAGATACTTTTCAAGTATTATATTTTTTGAAGCATTTTTTCGTTGGCCTTTGTGCCAAATTGCTTTTTCATAATATAATGAAAATTATTAAGTTAAAATAAGAAGTAATCATTAAAACGCATTTTTTTAAAGTCAAATTTAAACGTTTTGTTGGTCGTAGTAATGTTTATTCTAAGTTTGAAGCAATATGCAACAGTAATTGCTAAAAAGGCCAAGTTTTAAACACTTTAAACATAGCAGAGCGGATCCACAGCAATCTGGACTCTCGGTAGATGGTGCTTGAGTCTTTCCCGGCAGCTTTGCTCCCCGTCGGCGGCGCTCCCCCTGACGCCATTTTGTTTTTGTTCGACTAATTACACCAGACCAGAAAAGTCGCTTCCTGAAAGTACTTTTTGTGGAAAATCCTGTAAATTTAAGTTAATCTTGGTCTCAATTATCAATCACAAGCACCAATGATTATTGATTTGAGACCAATATATGTTAGTTGTCCCGTTAGATAAGCGAACTTAGATGGCACTAACTCACGAAATTATCATTTTATTTTTAACATCATTCATTCGATTAGTTTAAGTTTCGTGATTTGGCGCCATGTAATGGTGATTTGAAAAGGAAACGGCTTCAATGACTTAAATTAATGAAAACAGTCTTTATTGAGCATTCATAACACTAAAGTGTCACAACAAGTTAAAGCTGAGTATGACTAGGTAGATTTTCTCCACAAAAAGTACTGATTGACGTATTCGCCGCACCACCAATAATTTTCTTCTAACCCCTTATGGTATCCAACCGAAGAACACACACAAAATCGGAATAAGGATTTTTGACAGTTATAATTCTAATTTTTATGATAACTTGACTATATTTGCATCACATCGTTACATATTTTTACAAACCCAAGACTTGCATCAATGCTTATAATATTATTTTAATACTGTCAAATTCAGCTTTTACTAGGTATATGTTGCATAAACCCAAAAAGAATACGTTTAGTTTCGAGCGGTTGTAAATATGTTGTAATTTGATATTTACTAAATGTGTCCAATTTTAGCCACCATTAGCTAAAACCATGACTAAAGCCGAAACAGTACCAGGACTGGGCAAAATTGCCACATGGAGCAAAAAAATTCCTCATAATAATTTTCTTTATTAAAATCAAAATTATAAATGAGTTTCATTGCTAAACAAAGACTATTATTAGAACCAGTACATACTAGTCTTTCTGTATGAGTTTTTAATTGTATTTTTTGTATAAATATCGTAAATAGTGTCACTTATTTGTCAAAACTGCCCTATTTACGAGTAGTGCGTGTTCCAGGTTCCCTAGTAGGCGTCCCCTCTCTGGGCTTCCCCGGGCTAACCCGTAGGCTGTATCGCTAATTCCAGAATGCCAATGACGTGCCGTTGCTTGGATTTTTTGGCAAATTTACTGGTAATTCATACGCCATTTTATTGCAAAAAGTGGGCAAGTTCTAGCACCTTTATAACATTCATGCGACTACCTACTTGGGTCTTAATTTTCATACCAAATTCCATCTAAATCAGTTAAGTGACTAACGTATAAAGAATGAGTTACTTACACTTTGTAAAATCAGTGTGGATTTTGTGATTTTATGTAATGTAACAAATCATTAATGATACTTAACTAATTCGCAAAGTTGCCACTCATGTTGTAGTCTAAATATATTTTGAACAACACTGTTATTTACAAGTTATACCCAGTTTTGCTCTAAATGGCAAAAATTACCGGTAATTTTGCCAAAAATATTTTTCCAACGGCACATCAAGCAAGAGGCAACTCGCTTTCTGTGTATAAAGCTAGCTAGGGTTACTAATATATTATAACAGTAGAAGGTAAGTTTGTGTATTTAAATAAGTATACAGTTCTAGGTCTAATTTAATGGTTGTGTTTTATGTTATTTAGAATATAACTGCAATTAATTAAGTATATTAAGTTGGTATAAGGTTGGTATAGTTGTTTCTATCGAGTTTACTTTTCGTAAACAATAATTATTTTTTCTTCAACGCAAATATTATATTCACCATACATAATACACACTTAGCTGAGTCACCGAGTACCTCCGAAAATTATCTATGTTACACTCCCCCTTGAAAAAAAATAGGTTAGTTTTTATTTGACCATCCTATTATAGATCATTCCATGGATCATCGACATCCTGCGTTCTCATGCGCGTATATCATGCATCACGCTGTCAGCGAGGGCCAAGATTTGGGCAAGGGACGTAAGGATGTGAATCTGATGGATAATTTCGATCTATCGATGTTTTGTACAGAATTTCTTCCGAATTCCCTAACTCGTCCGGATGGCTAAATGCGTGAATCGACTTGTTTATGTCACTAGTTGCCATGGTTGCGGACGGTCCCCTAATTAACTTTTTAAAAATACGTTTAAGGGCTGGTTTCGATCGTCAGGTAAAATTTATTCTTCAGTTAATCCATAGAAAATTGAAATTTATTCCGGAACATTCAAATTTTCTGTGGGCTATTCGATGAATTAATTTTAACTGACTTGAAAAATCAGTTCTAAATCCACCAAATGTGGGTCTGCTCTGTGGGTCAAAGACTCAATGCCTTAATGCCAACTTTTCAATGCCTTTCCTGGTGGGACGTTCTCGAGCATCTTGGGAGTCTATGTTGTAACAGTTTGTCTATGGAACTCTTTTTGTCCTCTTTAGCGAGACAGAATAACAAAAAGAAATAGTTGATTGTCCTCATTAAATATCACCATTTTACGCTAACCTTCTTGGGCCTCAGGGTAGGCAACGCATATGAGATCTTATGGCTTCTTAATGGGGGTCAAAGGATTTCGGTGTCCATGGGCCGCAGTGACCACTTACCAACAGGTGGGCTGTGCGCTCGGTTGCCTATACCATCGACATAAAAAATACCTACCACCAAACAGCTTCTTTCACTCAGTCTGTTTTTTTAGAGATAATCTCTGGAACTTCTGACCAGATTTTACTGTCAATTTGGATACCTATAGAGTATTATTCGAAGCATAATAAGCTTTGTTCGAATAAAAACGGATATCGGGAAAAAATTACATTTTAGTATATTTGTACTACGCCAAGTCGCAGAGGACAGTTAGCACACAAGTATGGACGAACGATAACAGAGCTTTACTATTATTTTCTTTGCAATTGAATTAAATAAATCAGCTTTTATTTTTTTTCTATTGTGAAAGTCACGGACGGCAGCCGGCGTTGCCATTTATTAGTCTTAACGAATAGTACAAAGTAATACCGTAAGGTTGGAGCCAATTCTCCAGCGTTTGAATTCTAAGCAAACGTTCGTATTCTTCTTTTAAAAAATGGCTTCAGTCTGTATTTAAAAAAAAAATCGCCAATGTCGAGTATGGCCTACAGGCCGTGCAGTGTGCATGGGTTGATTCAAGTACAGTTGACGGACTCCTCGTCGTTAAATATGGCCGCCGAGCTGTCATTTCCATACAGAAACGTCATTTTGTCCCATAGTAAAATATTAAACGTTAACTTTAACGGACGGTTTAAATCAACCCTACCCTAAGTGTGCCTATCTAAATATATAAAACTCAATGGTGACCGACTGAGTGACATAGTGATCTATCAACGCACAGCCCAAACCACTGGACGGATCGGGATGAAATTTGGCATGCAGGTAGATGTTATGACGTAGGCATCCGCTAAGAAAGGATTTTGCAAAACTCCTACGGGAACGGGAAAATCGGGATTTTACTTTTTAATATTTCTGCGCATACGAAGTTGCGGGGAAAAGCTAGTGGTGAATAAATGTCAAAGCAATCACTATTTTGGTTCACATTTTCATTCGTCAAGATTGTCAAATCCCAAGCAAGCTGTAAGATGGCTGTAAGTGATTGTGCAAACGAATTTAACATTTTTCAAGTCTAGTAAATCTGACATTTTAAAAACTGCTCTATTTGTGGGTTTGTTAGTAAAGATATTTTTTGTAAGCTTAATATTTTTAGTCAACTTGATGTGAATTTCACATGCACTCACAACATTATGAAAAAAAAACAGCTAATTTCGAGTCGGACTCGTGCACGAAGGGTTCCGTACCAATCTATAAAAACTGCAAAAAAAACACAATTTATTTTATTCTGTTTTTTTAGTGCTTTTTTGTTATAGCGGCAACAGAAATATATCATCTGTCAAAATTTCAACTGTCTAACTCATGAGATACAAGCCTAGTGACAGACAGACAGACGGACGGACAGCGGGGTCCTAGTAATAGGATCCCGTTTTACCCTTTGGGTACGAAATCCTAAAAACGCTGCCGCGTTCACCGCAGCCTTACTAAACCGCTGCCGCATTGGCCGCAGCCTTACATCGACTAATCCCATCCCTACACGCGCGGGCACGTAAACACGGCTCTTATTGTGCGCTTGTTAGTCCGTCGCTCGCTTCCGGCGCGACTCGGGAACTGATTGCGGTAGATGACCTGCTTAGTGGCACGGCTTCTTCATAATGAAAGACGGTGGAGTACAAAAATATGTACACACTTTGGGATCTTGTAATATGGGTCAATAAGTGTACATATTTTTGGAGTCGCCTATCTTATACAGGATACAGGAGTCCATTTAAATAAATAAAAATAAATAAATAAATATCTTGGGACATTTCACACGGTTCCCCTTGTTTACGCATAATTTTTTTTGGCAGAATTCGATTTTGCATAATCAGTATAGGCATAATAGTGTTTAGGCCGAAACTAATCTCGCATAACGATTTTTCGTCGAATTCTATCACGCATAATCTATTTACGCCGAATAGTACTCACGCATAATTTTCGAACTGCGAATATTATTTAAGCAGAAAATTACTTTCGCCGAAATTTGTTACGCCGAAAACTACTTTCGCATACCTTTATTTTCGCCGATTTTATTAAATGAGTATCCTGTATAACATCGATGATTATCTATATTGGGGAGGGGGGGGGAGGGTTGGAGATTTTAACTAACTGATAATTTCGTTTACTTATATAAAAAAATAACCTAACCTAACCTATGCGAGTCGGCTTTGCTCCAAACTTTGGGTGTTACCAGACACCGTTCCTACATAAATTGTTGTTTCGGACATAAATTCGGACAATATTTCGGCCTATCCAAATTCTGCTAAATTACTAGTATGCCAAACAATATTATGCATAATAAAATTCGGCCAAGTCAACATTATGCCAAAACAATATTCGGGTAAACACCCATTCGGCCAATAAAGAATTATGCTTAATAAAAATTCGGCAAAGTCAAGATTCGGCGTAAATAAATTATGCGAAGCCTGTTATGCGTAAACAGTTTCGGACAAAAAGAATTATGCCAAATAGATGGCACCCATTTCACACATACTTTCCTAGCCCCAATCTAAGCAAAACTTGTACTATGGGTGCTAAACAACGATACAAATACTTATATAGTGAAATACATACATAATATATAAATACTAACATCCATGACTCGAGTACAAACATTCGTGTTCATCACACAAAGTTTGCCCCGAGCGGGACTCGAACCCGCGACCATCGGAACAGAAGGCAGGGTCACTACCAACTGGACCAATCCGGCCGTCAAAATGGTCGGTAAGTAAGTCGAAAGACCCTGCCAAGTTTTTTTTATTAACTTACATCGTGTTTTTCTTGTGATGCGTTAACTTTGACATACCTACTTAGTTTTAAGAGAAACAAAAGAGATTTTTTTAAGAGAAACAATATCGAAACCGGTATTTCTTAAATTCGAAAAAAAAATTTTTTGAGGAATGATTCATTAAAATTAACGCGAATACTTTAAAACAGGGCGTAAGTATAATCTGTGCTCTTATATTAATGAAAAATGAAACATTATTTTACATCACCCTTGGCCGTAAAGTGGGATTACGGCAAGGCAAGACGTAAAACTTTTGACAAACCACGGGCGGTAATTCGTAAAGCCCCAGATCGCATATTTATGGCCCTCACCTTCGGTTCGGGCCACAGAAACCTGCGATCTGGGACATTTACGAATTCACCACCCTAGGTCTGTAATGTACTAGTAAATACCTACTTGAATTCCAAAGCCTCTTGACGGCTTAAAAAGCTATATAAAATATCAACCTGAAGTACTTACCTACGCAAAGACACGTCCCGTGGGAGTTTTCACCTACTCAGCATAATTAAATTTCATCAAAATGCATTTTCCCTGGCTTCACGTACTTAAGAAGAATTTCGCGAATTCACTCTCATACAAATGCAAATTCGGTAGCTATCTCGTTGTGACAGCCCTGGGGACCCTGCACACTGTAGTGAGATAGGGCTGTCACTAATTAAATTCCATTTTATTTTGTAACTAATTATTACCCGCGGCTTGGTTCGCTTAAAATTAGCTATTAAAGCTTGCTGGTATTTACTCATCTGAAGATAAAAATAAAATAAGATAAGAAATACTTTATGTATTTTGATGGTTATAGTTAGTACCTGGGCGACCAAATAACCCAAATAACCTAGCTAGATCGTATATCGTATACCTATAATCTTTAGAGCCATTTCTGAGATAGATAGCAAGGTAGTTCTGTATAAATACATAAGACGGTTACCTCGCTTAAAGTGTAGGTACTTTATTAAGTGTACTGCTTTAGATAAGATAGAAATATTAAAAAAAAGATTTACTCACGTCACATCTGATCTTGTGGAAATTCCGGGATACAAAATATTCCATGTTATTTCCAGATTTCCTTTTCAAAATAACACATTGACTGAGAATCAAAATGAAACCATTTCCAGCCGTATACATCTACATCAAGATTGTAGTATCTTATACCTTTCCTTTTCTTGTAGCTATAGAAAATGATAAATATCTTTCCCACATAAGCTCCGAAGAGAATTGTACGTTATTTACATAGAAAGCATATAATATAATATTTGTGCTCTTTTTCGGGCGCCTATTGAAATGTTAATATAATCGTAGTTCCTCTGTTTGACAACCCTGGGGACTGTGCATACGGAAGCAAGGAGTAGGGTTGACACTTCTGTTGTCAGATGTGACTACTTTTATTAAAATTAATATTTTTTGTGGTCAAGGTCTTGGTCTACACCCATACCAAAATTTGTGGCAAATCTGTCCAGTAGGTAAATTTTAAATATACAATTTTTTTTCTTACAGTTCATATATACTGTTGAAATTATAGTTTATTTAGTATAGGTAACTTTTTATTTAATTTGGCTACCGCTAGTTTTTGCCAGCCCTGGATCTCTCCCCTAATAAAACGTCTTGCATTTTATAACACCATCGAGGGCCGTAGCATTCCGAAGAATGGTATTTTTTATCTTCCTTTCAATACATTTTCTATATATTATTTGCCCTTTTATATGTTGAGAAAATTAGCACTTCCTTAGGAGGCCTTCTGCTTGAGTTTGTTGCGGTGCTTCTTCTCAAGCAATGGGTCTAGGAAGCACTGGTAAATTCTTTTTCTGACGTGTAAAAGTGCCCCTATGTGGCCAATTTGCTGAATAAATGATTGATTTTTGAATTTTTTTTTTTTTGTTTTTGGTGGGTTTGAGAATGAGAATTATTTATTTCAAAACTCCACATATGCTATCTTAAAACTAATTACAAATTTTACCTTATTCCTAATTATTTAACATGCGGAAAATTTTGAAAAATGTATCCTCTCAGCTTTGGTCGAAAAACGCCAAGACGTTCTGACGCTGGTTTTCAGAGGACCCTTTGACCTACCTCCTCTCACGCAGGGGGTCAGGGGCTCAAACCCGGCTCGCACTTCTTATTTCACTTGTATGTGAAATTCTATGTGATTTACCACCGACCTTTTCGGTGAAGGAAAACATCGTGAGGAAACCTTCTCAAAGCGGCGAAGTACCTAGTTGAAAGATGTGTGTTCAAATCCGCGTTGGAACTATAGCCCAAAACCTCTCGTGATGAGGGACGTCTGTGCCCAGCAGTGGGAAGTAAAAGGGATGTTGTTGTAGTAGCTTAGTGTATATACTTTATGCTCGCCAGTGTACGGCATATCGCTCTTAGAAAAGATTCAAAGGCTCTCAAACTCTATTATTTCGCGCTCCCGTAGTGCACGAGTGTTTTCTATTTCGTTTTATAGCTTTTCAAACTGTTTCTCCAGTCGTCGAGAAGATTGTTCGATTTTGTTGAAGTTCATAGCTGGACCACAAAATGGGTGGTGAAACTGTCACTAAAAATTCGTTGTTTTTTTACTACTAAACATTAGGTAGGTAAGGTATAAGGTTATTTTATACTCCGCTAGCTTTTGATGATTTCAGAGATTTCTAAGTGGATTGATTGAAATTGGTCTAGAAGTTTTGAGTTTATTTATTACCTACAAATAAACAAATCATTCCTTTTTTTTATTAAAGATGGATTACAGATTATTTCGTGTCACTATCGGGACTACCAAGCTCCTTGATATTATTTTTATCTCTTACTGAAGGGAAAATATATTTTTTAATACAGTTGCTCAAAAAGTGCTACTTTACGTAGCTGTTTAGCGTGCGCAAAGTGGTTTTTGCGAACTAGTGCTTTTCTCTTTTCCCAGTGACTCAATCTTCACAGACATGTGAGATTAATAATTCAGTCAGCCAAACACTTAATTTACCAGCAAAAACACACTCAATAATATCACACTCAATAATTGTACAAATTGTGCCATTAACTATTATGTAAATAAAAAAAATAAAAAAAGATAGAAGATTTTTTATTAGGAGTTTTTTTTTAATTTTTGTAGAACTTTATTATTTTTCAGTTCTATTGCAATTACAAAATTAATAATATAAACGTTTCTAATTCCTTACTCGTTGTTTTTCTTATTTTTTCGCAACTGTATTAAAAAACGTCATTCGATACACGTGCGGAAGTGTCGTTCATCACTCGTCCCCAGTCCTGCCACTCGCCTGCGGCTCGTGGCAAGATATCTCGTTACTCGTGAAGTAATGACAGACTTTCCGCACTAGTATCGAAATGTACTATTTCATCACACTTGCTCAAAAATGGTGTCATTACAGGCAGGCAAAGTGGTCTCTAAGGCCCAGATTATGACCACGGGCTTTCGAGATTTCTTATGAGCCCACGGGCCATAATGTATTTGTTTTCAATTGTTTACTTCGAAATAATACAAATTACAAAGTAAAACTACGTAAATGGCGGCACCATTGTTAGTGCGAATGGAACATTTAAAAATAAACAAAAAAGGTTTGTCCGCGATGCCGATTAACCTACAGGCACAGGTTCACAGGTCGTCCTCGTGAATATTTCCTGTATTTACCTCGCAAGTGTGATGAAAAACATTGTGTGCATCACGGGTGGTATAGGAATTGCAGTCTCGAGCCCTTTTAAAGCCCTCAACCTTCGGTTTCGGGCTTATAAATGCTCTCTACTACAATTCCTCGCTTACCGCCCTTAATACACATAGTACACTATGTATTATCGGACCAAAGCGGCAGTATAAATAAATGTAAGTAAACAATACCTCTAATGTCTTATGCATACATATTTTGGTGCTTTTGCAGAATGCATATCTTTGCCGTGTCATCGAACACTATGTTAATTCTAGTAATTCATGAATTAATAACTTGTTATTTTTACTAGATTACTTATCCTGAAGTCTATCTTCCCACAGGACAAAAATACAGCCATGATAGGAGAAAATGACAAAATTCTAAATATTAAACACTAGCTTCTGCCCGCGACTTCGTCTGCGTGGACTATAAAATTACCGATAACTTTTCTTTCCGACATCCGATTTTAATCAAACATAGCTTATATGTTGCTCCAAATGATGCTCTATCTACCCTTGAAAACTGCATTCAAATCGGTTCAGTAGTTTCGGAGATTAACTCTAACTAACAAACAGACAGACAGACAGACAGAAAAGATTTCTAAAAATCGCTGATTTGTGATCTACCATACATCTTAAGACCCCCCCATTCCTTTTTTTGAACTTTTCTTTCAATGTACAGACACGCCGGGTTCTGCTCTTTTATTATAGTATAGATTTATACCAAGTCAAAAAAGAATTTACCAACGCTTCTATCTAAAATCCAATGCTTCAGTATAATCGCAGTGATAAGCCGGGAGATACTGCCACTGAATTCCGAACCATTTGTACCAGGCTGGCGAGTCTACAGGGGTATAATTACGTAATGACGAAAAGGAAAATCATGGTCATAGCGCCAGTACCGGGGGCCCAATCGCGTGAGCGTTAGTCGAACGTGTCGCATAAATTACGAAAGTCGAACGATTTGTACCACAAAAAATCTTGTATTTTCCGATAGTCGACGTAAAACGAAGTAGGCGATCGCGTAATGCCATACTTCTCTGGCGCGGCCTACATCCCGCCATTCCGACGAAAACATGTTAATTAAAAACCAAAAATTTAACCATTTGTACCAGGCTAATTTTTGCACGGATAATCATCGTCGAGTAGCCATTCACGAAAATCAGTATGCCATACTTTTTCGACGGGGCCAAATGGCCGCCATACCGCTCCAAAGATGTAATTTTATTTTATTTTGCAGAACGATTTGTACCACCCTATATTTTTTTTACTCGTTCTTTGTATGATCATAAATAGAAGTCTGATAATGCCAGACCTGTAGGAGGCGGCCTGCGTGTACAATAATTTTTAGAAATTGTAAGATTTAATGGGTAATTAGAACGATTTGTACCAGTATGGCACTATTATTTTCCGTAAGTGTGAGGTTCAAAGAACATAAATACAAAATTTCAAACACGTATGTGGCGGCCATGTTGTTTTATATCCAGATGTTATGTTGAATAATATACTATTATCGTCTATATAGGCACATATTATATAACTTTTCCGTTACTGGCTGACTGATAAGAGCGCACAACCGAAGAATTTGGAGTGTATGTTAAAACAGGACACGTACACATTTTAATATTTAAGTCGGCCCGGTGAACTTCGTTTCACCATGGATTCCAATACAAAGTTATTGTCCTTTTTTTAGCCGTTCCTTTAGACTTTCTCGATTTTTTTAACGAATTGATTAACTAAGTACAATGATGTCATACTGTACCAAATGTTACCCTCAAAACGTGTCGAAAAAACAAGTTTTTCAAGTATGGCATCACTTTTTTCCTATACTAGAAATATGGCAAACATAATAACGGTCACATTGTATCATATACTTTCCAAAAATTAAAATGCCATACTGGTACAAATCGTTCTGCAAAATAAAATAAAATTACATCTTTGGAGCGGTATGGCGGCCATTTGGCCCCGTCGAAAAAGTATGGCATACTGATTTTCGTGAATGGCTACTCGACGATGACTATCCGTGCAAAAATTAGCCTGGTACAAATGGTTCAATTTTTGGTTTTTAATTAACATGTTTTCGTCGGTATGGCGGGATGTAGGCCGCGCCGGAGAAGTATGGCATTACGCGATCGCCTACTTCGTTTTTCATCGACTATCGGAAAATACAAGAATTTTTGTGGTACAAATCGTTCGACTTTCGTAATTTATGCGACACGTTCGATTAACGCTCACGCGATTGGGCCCCCGGTACTGGCGCTATGACCATGATTTTCCTTTTCGTCATTACGTAATTATACCCCTGTAGACTCGCCAGCCTGGTACAAATGGTTCGGCATTCAGTGTCAGGATCTCCCGGCTTATAACGTAACAAACTAAGAAAAAGGTATTTTCATGATATAAACGGTTTCTTTCCATTTTCTTACAACTATACACAAACTTGCTAAAAAAGACGAGGCAACCATCATCGAAAATTGAACCTCAAATTCACACAAAGGCGAAAATCTTCGAAAATTCGATCTAGCCTCGAGTAAAACCGCCAAATCCGTATTACGCTCCGAAATCTAATCGGTTCTTTCGCGCCATTACTCCACAAACGTATTATTACGCTGTTTTCCCCCAAAACGGCCGACACGGAGTGCCTTCCTGTGTTCCTTCAATAAATGACAGCGTTCATGTCATTAGGAAAGGAACGGGAAAAGTGTTGCCCAAACGGCGCGGGTGCCATCTATGGTTTGGCTGGAAAGTTTATCTTTTACTCTTATTCGAATAAGAGTATTTTGTTGCCCGTTTAGAGGGATCCATTTTTGCCCGCTCCGCTCGGGATTCTATGCTGGAATGTTTCGCTTCGCTCTGGAGTCAGTTATGTCACGCGCGGCATAATATATCATTTTTCACCTCAGCAGCTCGAACAAGTAGACTTTGCTGTCAGAAACCAGTGAGCAAAATCGTGTTTGTTTCACTGAGTGAAACAATAGTTATTTGTTATGCAAGGCTGCAAAGTTGTTGTTTGCTGTGAGTGCGTGATTGAGACCCGAGTGAACGAAGGATTCTAGGGTTGAACCACGAGCGAAGCGAGTGGTTCAAATATAGAATCCTGAGTGTAACGAGGGTTTCAAGGCACGAGACAGCAAACGACTTTGCTGCTGAGCGCAACACAAAATTTTTCACCTCACGCGCGATTTTTCGGGAAGAAGACTTAGTTCGGCGTCACGTACAGTTTGTGCTAACTCTGGAGGAGTTAAATTCGTATCTTCATCGCTAGAATCGCTCATATTTTCTTTATTACTTCGTATAAGTATTCTAAATTACAAAACCAGCAATCTAAAACTTTTTTTTCATTTTTATTTTTTAATGTTTTTTTTTCCGGAGGTTGCGTTCCAAATCACTCCTACTCGTACTTCAAGATTCAATTATTCATTGAATACAGTTAAAATATACACATATTTAAGTATTTTTGTGATAAAACAGTCAAATAATGAAATACATCTGAAACGGTGTATTATTAATATAATTTTATTAATGATGATATTAAGTAAATTGGACCTTTATTTTAATAAAACTCTCACGACGAATTGCGTTTCAGAACGTATCGTTGTTTTTTTATTGTGACAGTGGCGTCATGCGTCGTTCGAATTTCAAAAACACTTTCCACGCTAGCGGATAAAAACAACTTTTACGCTCAGATATCAAGCTGCAAAACGACCACTTCCGAGCCAGTGAGGTGAAAAGTATTTTTTTAATTTGTTTTTTTTAGTCCATTTATCCCATCAGGCAAAGGCAAAGGCCTAAGCCATGCAGCCACAGTGTTATGTTTTAGTTTAATGTGATCAATTTACTATTCTAGATCAAAATTATTCAGTAATATACGAAGAATAAACAAATAAAAGTACCTACTTAAAAACAAAACGAATAAAAAACTTCTTAAAATGTAGTGAAATCGTTCCCGCGCTTTTTCTTTTTTTTTAAGTTTGATAACTGAGAATGGTCGTTTCATACTGCGGCATCTAGGTAGAAACGTTCGGATACGCGCAATGCATCAGTACCGCCGTGTATTTTTAGGCATTCAAATTATACGTTGATTTTACCTTCTGAAAATCTTGCAATTTTTTAAATTACTTATATTTTATATAATTATGTTATTTGTAATCATTTTAAACTAAAGTTTTAATTTAAAGTAAACTTAAAGTTTTCAAATGTTACCGAATAAATTCGAAATTTATCATTGTACTAGTTTCCGAACATACGTTTAGAAAATTGCCGCCATTCTTTCATGTCAAATCATGTCTTTCTTCCTAATTTTTGACAGCTAACTTTAAAGTAAATATTCTAAAACATGAAATTTAAGGCGCCTGTAGCCGTCGATGACCTTGAGCGTTTTGAGCCCGATCCTCTCAATAATAACCGCGCCAAATACGCTAACGTAAATTACAACGATAGCAATGGTTAATTTCGCCCGCTGTCTTAAGTCTACCGTGGCCCAGCGGTTCAAATTCATCATGACGTAGATGAGAGCGCAAGAGGGGCGCGGGTTCAAATCACCGCTTATAATAATTTTTTGTATATTTTTTTTATGAATTGAATACTTTTTTAAATAATTTACATGCTGAACATGGTACTAGTGATATTTAGATATTTTTAATGTTTTTTCGTATCAAAGTCGTAGTTTAAGAATATGCAATGCAATTAGGCATTATGCGTATGTAGGGTAAACCCCCGATAAATGACTACATTCATAATAAAGTTCAAACAGCAGGAAAACTGGCCTGTCTGGAAAAAAAAATGTTCATGGTTTTATTAATTATAATCATGATTTTTTAATGTCAAATATTCTTGAATAAAGTCATTGTTAAAATCCGATCATTCTGTACAATCTAAATATATATTCTGTACATCTAAATATATAAAACTCAAAGGTGACTGACTGACTGACATAGTGATCTATCAACGCACAGCCCAAACCACTGGACGGATCTGGCTGAAATTTGGCATGCAGGTAGATGTTATGACGTAGGCATCCGCTAAGAAAGGATTTCCCGAAATTCCCACGGAAACGGGAAAAAACGGGGTTTTTCATTTTAATATTTCTGCGCATACGAAGTTGTGGGGAAAAGCTAGTCTAAATATATAAAACTCAAAGGTGACTGACTGACTGACATAGTGATCTATCAACGCACAGCCCAAACCACTGGACGGATCTGGCTGAAATTTGGCATGCAGGTAGATGTTATGATGTAGGCATCCGCTAAGAAAGGATTTCCCGAAATTCCCACGGGAACGGGAAAAAACGGGGTTTGTCATTTTAATATTTCTGCGCATACGAAGTTGCGGGGAAAAGCTAGTCTAAATATATAAAACTCAAAGGTGACTGACTGACTGACATAGTGATCTATCAACGCACAGCCCAAACCACTGGACGGATCTGGCTGAAATTTGGCATGCAGGTAGATGTTATGACGTAGGCATCCGCTAAGAAAGAATTTCCCGAAATTCCCACGGAAACGGGAAAAAACGGGGTTTTTCATTTTAATATTTCTGCGCATACGAAGTTGTGGGGAAAAGCTAGTCTAAATATATAAAACTCAAAGGTGACTGACTGACTGACTGACATAGTGATTTAGCAACGCACAGCCCAAACCACTGGACGGATCGGGCTGAAATTTGGCATGCAGGTTCCTTAGGGAACGTATGGGAGCGCTAAGAGAGGATTTCCCGAATTTCCCACGGGAACGGGAAAAAACGGGATCTTTCATTTTAATATTTCTGCGCATACGAAGTTGCGGGGAATAGTACAATATTGCAGAGGCCGCCAAGTAGCGCATTGCCGGACGATTCTATTAGTACGAGTCCGGCAATCGCAATTGCGGCCGACGTATATATAATGCTTTTCTCAAACAGCGAGGAAATACGTAAGGTCAGTCGGGGCAAGTGCGCCAGGATGGGGTAAGTGCGCCTAACATAAATATATCGAAACCTATAAATATTACTCAACTAGTAGTTGGCTGTTTACAAGGCATAGGGCCGAATTAAATTTAGGCGCACTCACCCCACATCAGTATTTACTACTTCCATGATCGTGGATGATTTGGCCATGGAAGTTGTACTTATTACCTCCATGGATTTGTCAGTTTCGGGGTAAGTGCGCCTAACATAAATATATCGAAACCTATAAATATTACTCAACTAGTAGTTGGCTGTTTACAAGGCATAGGGGCGAAATAAATTTAGGCGCACTTACCCCACATCAGTATTTACTACTTCCATGATCGTGGATGATTTGGCCATGGAAGTTGTACTCATTACCTCCATTGATTTGTCAGTTGCTCTACAGAGGTGTCTCAAATAGCAAGCGAATTAAAAAAAAACACACACGACAATAATGTTTTTGCTGGCCAAGGCCGGCAATGGACAGCCTGGCGTCTTCTTTTTTTGAAAGTAACACGAACATTACCGAGCATGTTTGAGAAAAAGCTAGTTACTATAAAAACATCAATTCAGATTCCTTTTCTAAGTTGGTGGACGCGAATTGGTCCATAGGTGGACGCAATCTGGATTAAGTGGACGCAAACTGGGTAAATCGCCTAATTTGCCTATTTGTGTCGTTTTTTTGAAAACTACCAGATGTTTCGACCAAAACTATAAGGTATATTGAAAAGGACTATATCATCAATACATTACATCCCTTTTATAATCAAAATTTCAATTAGAACATTTTTATTTTCACCTTCAAACTTGCCAACTCCAGTAAGTGGACGCAAACAGGCGAAGCGACCCTACTTTTCAGCGACTTTCTTGAGGTAATAAGCGGTTCGCCCTTGTCGCTTTCGTATCAACTTTATATAGCAGTGTGATCTTCTCCCCTTTTTATTATCCATTTTAACACTACGTAACAATAACAATATTATAACAAGAACACTATTACGGAGTAACAAAACAAACTTAACAAATAAGTATCTATAACAACAATAAAATGCAAATCCTCGAGACAAATCACTCCACTCGACTTACTCTCTCGCTAGTTACTCACTCGCTATTCACTCATTTCCGAGTGCCGGCCGGCAGGCCGACCATGCTGTGCGTCCTCTGATCGAGTTCGGGATACCTACCTAGCTGGCAACAGCGCGCGCGACCGCGAGGTAAACAACACGAGTGCCGAAACTCGCAACGTCGCCTTGTTCTCAACCACAACTTTATGTTTAATGCAATGAATTTATAGAAAAATAACACTACTTCAAATCCAATATAAAAGTCAAATTTATGAAACGAACTTTTATCCTTCTTTCTTTAGTAATCATGATAGTTTAGATATTTTTTAATCAATAAATAAAAATATTTAAAAATATAAAAAACGCCGCATAATTCAACAAAACGCCTACCATAACAAGCGCAGCAAATGTGTGTTGTGATACTTGTGATTATACACTAAGGAAGACATAGGTTTTTCGTCTAAAAGCTATTTATCATATAAGTTAGAAGGTCAAGCCCTAGATAAAATTCTGAAAAGTACTTGCAAAAAATTTGTCAACGTAGATTTTTTCCTAAGCGGAAATAAATGGTTACATATAGGAGGATTAAGGATTTCTTAAATGACATCCATAGTACAAATCATTACATATAAGACGATATAAAATACCAGAAACACTAATTGACTATATTTGTGTTCCATATTCGTAAACTTTGCAGATGACAACTTGTTACAATTATAGAAAAATGGTTACAAAAACACCTCGAATTTGCATTTTTGCCTCACTACTCACCTTAAGTAATAATTTGAGTGAAAGGAGTGAAGAAGAAATGTTATTCGTATTCTTTGCAAGTACCTACCTTTTATGTGTTCTCGCTACTGAGGTGAAAAATTGTATGTACTACTCAAGAGCAATTTCTTTTACTTCTCGTGCTTTTGAGTCCTTCGCTAAGCTCATGACTCAAACATGGCACTCGAAGCAAAAAACAATTTTGCTCTCTTGTTGCACAAATAACTATTGCTTGCCTAGTCATACAATCTATTGTATGAATTGTCCTGGCCTGACATAAGTACAGTCTCAAAAGCCGTGGTAGCCTAGTGGTTTGACCTACCGCCTCTCATGCAGAGGGTTGGGGTATCGAATCCGGCTCGCACCGCTGAAATTGTTATGTGCGAAATTTAATATGAATTTACCACTGAGCTTATCGGTGAAGGAACCTGCACGCATCTGCGATGGAATTCTAGGATGTGTGTGAAGTTCCCAATCCGCACGGGGCCCGCGTGGGGTCTATCGCCCAAACCTTGTGATGAGAGGGGGCCTGTGCCCAGCAGTGGGCTGTAAGTAGGCTGTCGAGGGGACAAACAGTCAGACGGATGGTGATGGTGTGTGGTGACCGCGTCGCGTATACAGATATGTATTGGTAACACCAGGGGCATGACCAAATCCGGTTTTTTTTTCTCTGAATAGGCCTCTATATCGTTTTGCCCCAGGGCCCTATGCCACTGAGATTTTGATAACAAGCTTCTGCGAGCGACTTCAGCGCAGGACGCATTTTTTCGGGATGAAAACAAGCGTCATTCATCATCATCATCAACAGCCCATAGTAGTCCACTGCTGGACTGGCGTGCATTGGGTGAGGCCTACACCCAATGCACGCCAATGAGCTCTGTCCAAGGCGTGCCGCATCCAATCTACACCGGCCACCTTGCGCAAATCGTCACTCCACCTGGCAACTGGGCGCCCTACACTTCGCTTGCCTTGTCGTGGTCTCCACTCAAGAACGCGCACAACACGCAACACGCGAAAACAAGCGTATATAACTAGAGGTAGCAGACATTCAGAGTTACTTTCGCATTTATAATATTAGCATGGATAAATAGTCTCATAATTGGTGTAAGATAAGCATAGCTATTAAGCAAACTGTGACTGCTTAGTTCTGGAAAGCCCTTAAGCAAAGTTTTAAACGTACAACCCGAGTGCTCATTAAGCGACCAGCATCCAAGATGGCTTCCGGCTGTCTGTCTGTCTTCCGGCAGCCATTTTGTTTTGATCTGTCTTTGTAGCGACACGCCGGTATTGGCACTAAACCAATATTGAGGCATGAGGTTGACAACGATATTGTCTACAATTGAACCGTGAAAGGCTTTTTAGGGTTCCGAAGTCCACAAGGAAGCCTTATAGTTTCGCCATGTCCGTCCGTCCGTCCGTCCATCCGTCTGTCCGCACTATTGCTCGGAGATGCTTAGTTCTAGAAAGCTGTAATATGACATGAATATACATAATTATTAGTTACGCTGACAAAGTGGTACAATAAAATTTTGAAATGTTTTTTTTTATAAGGTACCTCCCCTACTCGTAAAGAAGGGATGTAAATATATAAAGATATGCCGCACCATGGGGTACGCAAGAAAAAAATTGCGTACTTGAAAAATATTGTGGGTTTGTTAAAACCATTTTTTGATGAAGTGATGCGTTTGTGAAATATTAAGCTTTAAAGTGCTATTTTTGTTAGAGTCACGTGTCCCCCCCTGCCAGCTAAATGGTGGTATTTGGATGGCTGAAAAAAATCACGGTTGTGGCATATATAACGTAGTTGAAAGGAAAACTATCACAGCTAAGTAGGCTGTAGGTACAAACTTACGAATCATAGTCGACCTTATGAAATGAAATGATTAAAAAACCAATGATTTTTCTCGAGCGGCAGGGGCGCGGGCGTCGGGCGGGCACGTCATACCACAGGCTAGCTAGATGCTAATAAGTCTTAGAAAGGTACTGTGGGCATCCTCAACTTCGGAACCCTATACTTTGCGCGCGGCCCGACAAGCACTTGGCCGGTTTTTATGGATCTGAGACTTCAATTATTTTTCGTTAGGTAAGTAAGTACAGTTATTTTTGATCGGGTTCATAAAGTTTTCCACGTTAGTAAAATAGTAACTACCTACTAAAGTGAAAGTCGATTTCGATTTTTTTCCATTTAAAACTCATCCGCAATCCATACTTAATATTATAAATGCTAAAGTAACTCTGTCTGTCTGTCGGTCTGTCTGTTACCTCTTAACGCTTCAACCGCTTGACCGATTTACATGAAATTTTTCATGGAGATTCAACTATCTTAAGACTAGGGAAAGGACATAGGCTACTTTTCATACCGGAAAAACACGTAGTTCCACGCGGGCGAAATGGCGAACAGAAGCAAGTAGTCCTATAAAAACTTCATTTAGCTGTCTGATTTCCGCAGACAGCATTGACCTTATAATAAGTAATAAGATATTGACGAACAGTGCCTAACAGAATATGTCAAAATATATGTAGCAAACTGTCATTAGAAAATAAGTTCCAATATGCTAATAACGCCTCTTTATAACGAAGGCCAAACGGGTGCCCTAGCTGTTCGGGCACCCGTTTTGACGGGGCCATTTTTCTCCGGCCGATTGTGAATCCTTACTTTTGCTATATCAATAGCAGACAGTGATACACTTCTCCTAGTCTTATTAATTATAAATTAACTTAATCTTAAACACAACGACTAATTAACAAAATCACTTACCTATTTTAAATGGTAATTAAAGGCATGATTAATAAAGATTTCGCCGCCGTTTTGTGGCTTTCCAAGATGGCGGCCGTCCGCCATCGCTAATTAGTTGAATTAATTATTGTAGAGTTATTAGCTGTAATGAAGTGTGCTTGTTAAGGGAACAGACGAAGTAGGCCCTAAGAAACCGCTGAATAACTTTGGTTGCCTCCTTAGTTGAAGAGGGGCTTTTAATAGTTCATGGGTTCATTTAGGTACTACTTCATTTTGACAGTGAAGTTAAAGATGTTGTTTTCGAGCACCTACGCCTTTGCGATGTAAGTCGAAATGTGTGTGATGTGAAGC
This sequence comes from Aethes cnicana, assembly GCA_963971205.1. NCBI lineage: Eukaryota > Metazoa > Arthropoda > Insecta > Lepidoptera > Tortricidae > Aethes > Aethes cnicana. The sequence goes on along the minus strand of OZ020298.1, from coordinate 416,631 downwards.
CGCGTGTTAAAAGCCGTGGTGGCCTAGTGGTTCGACCTACCGCCTCTCATGCCGAGGGTCGGGGGTTAGATTCCGGCTCGCACCTCTAAGTTAACTTACGTGCGAAATTCAATTTGAATTTACCATGAGCTTTTCGGTGAAGGAAAACATCGTGAGGAAACCTGCACGCATGTGCGAAGTAATTCAAAGATGTGTGTGAAGTCCCCAATCCGCACTGGGCCCGCGTGGGGACTATAGCCCAAACCCTCTCATGATGAGGAGAGGCCTGTGCCCAGCAGTGGGACGCAAATAGGCTGTAGTAGTAGTGATGTGAAGTCCCCAATTGGCACCGGACTATCTATTGCAGCTCCAACCCTTTTGTGATAAAAGGAGACAGTGGGAGCTAATATGCTTTAAAAAAAAAGGACAAATTACCAATAAGTGGGTACCAATCCAGCCTATTCTATCTAAAACGGTAGCTTACTTAATAACTAAAGTGCTTCGACTTAACCCTGTTAAAATCACAACGAAAGAAATCACAAGTAACGTAGAACTGCAAGCCTTTCAAAACACCAGTCGGCCATTAGTGCCATTGTAGCCGCCATCTTGTTTTTTCGAGTGCGCAAAATGGCGGCTCAGAGTCGCTTTTAGTTCGGGCATTGTTTTTGAATGCCCTTTTTAGTTTTTTTTGGGGTTGAGAAACTGGTTGTATACTGTATTTGTTTCGGTTAAGTGAATAGTTTATCCAGATAATTGGTGGTATCTGGACACTAAAACGACAATTTTGAATCTACATTGCTGAATAAATATTCAGGTACAATACAATTACATTATTACATCGAAAGATATACACTCAATAGCAATGAAAACTGGTCACTTTGTATAGGATTTTCCGTACAAAATGACCCGTACACAAAGAACAAAAAAGTAGGATGACAACAGTTGTTATTGTCTCTCGAGCAATTTCTTCCAGACAAAAAATCGTCTGTCGAAAGGAAAAATCCTATAAGTTCTTTAGAACATACTTAAATTAAGTCAAAACTCGAGTTTACTGTTGACTCATATTCTTGAACTTTTGGCTTCCGAAGCCACAAAATCAAAGTTAAGCACTTTGCCAATGTGAAACCAAACTAAGTTAATAAGTAGGTAGGTTATACCCTCCAAGGCTTCAAGGGCTTTTGTCCAAAAGTTTCCCAACAGCTTTTAATCACATCATAATCGATACTTCAATAATTCAGACGGCCCTGACACGTTTATTAATTGATACCTATAGAATTTATTTGATGTATTACATAAATGTAATAAATATATATAGACAAGCTGACCCCGCGGACTTCGTACCACGTTGGAATTTAGATATGAAAAATAGCTTACGTCCTATTCTCAGACCTACAGAACATACACTCCAATTTTCATAAGAATCGGTGGAGCCGTTTCGGAGGAGTTTGGTTACAAACACTGCGACACGAGAATTTTATATATTAGACTAGCTGACCCCGCGGACTTCGTACCGCCTTGGGTATGAAAAATAGCTTACGTCCTATTCTCAGACCTACTGAACATACACACCAAATTTCATAAGAATCGGTCGAGCCGTTTCGGAGTAGTTTGGTTACAAAGACTGTGACACGAGAATTTTATATATTAGATTTACTTATTATCAGGTCTGAACAAAAAAAAAACTTGAGACATTTGATGGCATTTCAGACAAAAAGGACAAGCCCCCAAACTGAGCAAAGCTTGTAGGTACTATGGGTACTAGACAACGATATAAATACTTATATAGAGGTATACATGGGTGCCATCTATTTGGCATAATTCTTTTTGTCCGAAACTGTTTACGCATAACAGGCTTCGCATAATTTATTTACGCCGAATCTTGACTTTGCCGAATTTTTATTAAGCATAAATCAAATCAGAATGTAGAAATTTCTAATTGTTAGGTATGTAAATTGCTTATATCGTGAAACGTGGATACAATCAGTACAAGTTACAACATGTGTAAGGTATTATAAAGTCAGATCATATAGGAATGTTTTTATTACAGGTTCTGACAGGTTTTTTTTATAATGTAATGGAAATTTTAAAAGTTACCTACATCTTTGTGAATTATCGCATTCAGTGGAGCAATTCTTTTCGTTCATGTGACCCTGTACACGTTTCTTCTCACTTGCAATAATTGTAGTATAACGTATTGGAAAGAGACGAAAGTCGTATTCTATTGTTTCAAAGGAACGAAATATCGGCATTGTTTGAAATTAGAGCGGATGCTTTGATATAACCGCATATTACTTAAAATTAATATGACGCTTTTGTTTGTTGAATAATTGCTGATTTTGAAATATGTATCACAGGTATTAAACCTGTAAAAACATGCCTTTCGTGTATTTTCTACCATTACGCTTGATTTATTTACATAACGAAGGTTGAGCACAACTGTGAAGTGATATTTGCGGCGACCTGACTTTGATTGCTAATTTTATTACTTTCTCACTGATCACCAGCAAAGCAACACTACATTGAAATCATGTGCGTAAGTTTTTACAAATTTTATTGTTGTATTCATTTTGTGTAAGTTATACATTAAACCAACAGCAGCTATGTAAAAATACACATTTTTATTGCAGGTCTGATTCAGAGTCCTTTACCGAAATTGCAGTCAGAAAACCAAATTTAGAGGTCTCTCAGACTTCACATTCGAGGTAAGAGGCATATATATCTCTTTGTACTAATTTGCTTTGATATTTTGTTAGCGATTTAATTTAAAAAAAGTATGTGTTTCATTTTCGTTCTGTTTCTTTTGTAGGTCGAAAAAAATATCGAGTAAGAAGAGAACGCTTCGTGAACCTGCTGTTGAAGCGCTGGAGTCAGCACGGTTAGTGGCAATAACTATTTACTAAAATTTATTTTGTTTTAAATATTTTGCGACCTAAAAAAATAAATATCGCATTATTTTGTTTCAGATCTAAGAAGCAAAAGGTATCTAAAAAGACTATCGAACTGTATGAATCTGATGACGAAACACCGATACAACGGTAAGCAACTTTTAATTTTGTTTATGTAGTTCTTGTAGCAAATTAAAGTAATATTGTTTTTTTTTGTAACCAGTACCTTATTAATGTGTTTCTTTTCTTTATAGATCTAATAAACCGAAGTCCAAATCGTTAGCAGAGAAAGTTACGTCTCAGCGGTAAGTAAATTTTAAGTATTGTCTAAAACAACAAAGATGGTTGGCATGGGTTCGATTCCTATAAGAATATGTGCGCGATAAGCATTATAATACTCCGTGTTACATTACAAACGTGTCACATTAATTAAACATTACCTAAGTATCCAGGTTATATTTTACCCCGACTGCGCCAGAATGAGGGTTATGTTTTTCGGGTATATGTATGTCTCTCTGCAACCGAAACGGCTCGATGGATTTTATCTTGTGATGTATCGTTGGATTCGTCTTTATTGTGAGAGTGACACTGAGTATATCACTAATTTATATTCAGTTGGGTTTTTTCTTATTTTGTGGAAATCCGGTTATTACCCTACAAAGATTCCATTACTTTTGTCTTATTTTTAATTTATTTTTAACAAACATATTTTGTGATTTACAGGTTGAAAGATTTATCATTGCTGGATCAACAAAGTGCCGCTTCTTCGGGCTGGGCTCTTGACGATGATAGTGATGCTGACGTCTGCGCTGAAAAACGTGCTACACGGCTGCGGTCTGCGCTAATTCGACAAGTCCCCGGTGGAAAGGTGTGTCGCTATAGTCAGTTGTCCGGTAACCTTTTCATAGAGTTGAGATTGTATAACGTTGCTGATATAGCATCGATCGCGTTGAAAGACAGATGGGAGAAAGCACTAGTTAACCTCAAAATTCAGGTGGACTCTAATTCACCAGAGGTTTCGTATATAAAAAAAGTGTTAAAAATTTCTAAAGAGCATTTTCCTCAAGAAGGAACATTTTACCGTGAATAGTTCTTAATTATTCTTACTATACCTTTATTCGTAATATTTGACCTTAATTTTAATTAATTGCAATAGTGTGTTTCCCTAGATAATTTAGTTATCTTATACCTATAATGTTGCTGATGTAACATCAAACGCATAGCATAACATCACTTGTTAATTTCAAAATTCAGGTAAACTCTAATTTGTCAGAGGTTTTGCATATGAAAAAAAAGTGTTAAAAATATGTAAGGTGCATTTTATTGACGTAGGATTATTTTACCGGGATTTTTTTTATATATTTTTTATTATACGATACATTTATTAACCTTGGTGTTAGTCAATTACCTATTGAAAATGAGTAGCCGGTCGGTTTTCTGTTCCGTTTGCGAAATATCTGTACCAAGTCGCTCATTTTCTGCTCATTTACGTAGCACCGCGCACAAAAATAACAACACTATATACAATATTGATGGCATTGAAAAAATTGCTAGCGCTTTTCGTAGTAGGATAGCATCATACCGGGTGCGGGCGAGCGAAAATGACCTTGACTGTGCGGTTCCTCCTTTTGAGTTTATGACTAACATTCGCGCTCGGATTCGTCGTATTTTGGAAGCGAGGCAATCAGTTTTCGGTAGTGTCAAAGTGAGTTTCGAATTGTTTGCGGAGTTTTCTTTGCTAAAAAATGATACATCTGACATAAAGTCGTTTGCAACGCAGAATATTGTAATACATCCAAATTTCGATTTCAATGAAGTATTTTTAAATGCTTTGCAGACGATTTGCCGAAAAATTGATGAATTTCAAACAAAAGACAGCGGGTGGTCTTTCATGAAAAATTTATACCTAGAAATTAATATTTGCAAGTACAATCCTCTGAGAGCGTCTGGATTTATAGATTTGCCTAAAACTATAAAACTAAAACGTGCGTGCGTTAATATAAAAAATAATGATGCGTTTTGCTTTCTGTGGTGTGTGATGGCTTATTTGTTTCCTGCTAAAAATAATGTTCAAAAAGTATCTTCGTACCCTCATTACGAGGACGTTCTCAATATCGAAAATATGACCTTTCCCGTGGGTTTAAACGACATAAAAATATTTGAGAAAAATAATCAACATATAAGTGTTAACGTATATGCGATAAATAATAAATCTGAAGTTGTAGGTCCACTGTACAAAACCGCATGCCGCAAGCAACATCATGTTAATTTGTTAATGTTAGAAACCGGTTGGCAAACTCATTACTGTCTGATTAAAGATTTAGGCCGTCTGCTTAAACATCAATTAACAAAACACAAGGGTAAACTTTTTCTTTGTGAAGAATGTATGATATTTTTCAATAGTGAAACAAAAAGGGATGCTCACGTATGTGGCGGTGTAAAAACATTATTACCAAATCAAAATGAGGAAATAAAGTTTAAAAATTTTGAACGAATGCAAGATATGCCTTTCGTAATATATGCAGACTTTGAATCCTTATTAGTACCTAACACAAACGGAAAATCAGGATCAGAAAACACTATTCAACTTCAGGAGCATGTGCCAGCTGCCTTTGCGTACTATGTTGTATGTTCGTACGATAGTTCTCTCAACAAATTCGTTACATACCGTGGAGAAGATTGCGTTGCTAAATTTCTCAAATATTTGCAAAGGGATATATCTACAATTAATAATATTTATTCGAACCCCAAACCGATGGTCATTACTGAGACGGAAGAAAAAGATTTCTCAAATGCTGAACATTGCTTTCTTTGTGGCAATTTATTGCTTGGGGACTCAGTTCGACACTATTCGCATTTTAGTGGCCAGTTTCGTGGGGCCTGCCACAGTTTTTGCAACTTACGTTTTCGTATACCAGATTTCGTGCCCGTGTTTTTCCACAATTTGTCCGGTTATGATTCCCATTTATTTTTACGTGAATTAGGGGAAATGCCTGGTCAACTTAAAGTTATTGCTAAAAATAAAGAAAATTATATATCCTTCACAAAGTATTTTATTAAAAATCGAAATCAAGTGATGCCGGTTCGGTTTGTGGATTCATTTAAATTTTTAGGAGCTAGTTTAGGAGAACTTGTAAGTACTTTAGACGACAAAGATTTCGTTCACCTTGCACATTTCTATCCATCAAAGGTGCATTTTGACCTTTTGAAACGTAAAGGTATTTACCCTTATGAGTATATGAATAATTGGACTCGCTACGAAGAGCAATGCTTACCTCAGCAACATTATTTTTATAGCTCATTAACTAATGATATGATATCAAAATATGATTACGAGCACGCCAATCTTGTTTGGAAATCATTTGAACTGGAGAATTTAGGGGAATACACTGATCTTTACCTTAAATCTGATGTGTTGTTATTGGCTGACATATTTGAAAAATTTCGTCAAACTTGTAAAGTTAATTATGGACTAGATCCTGCTTTTTATTTAACCGCACCAAGTTTAAGTTTTGATGCTATGTTACGTATAACCAACGTAAAATTACAGCTTATTAACGACCTAGAAATAATTAGAATTATACAGAAAGGTATTCGAGGGGGAGTGTGCTTATGTTCAACACGATATGTCAGGGCAAATAACAAATACATGTCTGATTACGATCCTAGTATACCGAATATTTTTTTACTTTACATAGACTGTAATAATCTGTACGGACATGCGATGTGTACCAGCTTGCCATATGGCGACTTCAAATTATTGCCTCAAAGTGAAATTAAAGACCTTGATATTCGTCTAGTACCGGATGATTCCGATTTTGGTTATATTTTGGAAGTGGATTTACAGTATCCAGAATACTTACATGACTTGCACAACGATATTCCGTTCTGTCCTCAAAAGTTCGTACCTCCTGGTTCAAAGCAACCTAAACTGATCCCGAATTTATATGATAAATATGAGTATGTTATTCATTATGTACATTTAAAAACATGCTTGAAACATGGCTTAGTACTAAAAAAAATTCATAGAGTAATAAAATTTAAGCAGAGTAAATTTTTAAAACAGTACATAGATTTAAACACACAGTTACGACAAAAAGCTACGTCTGTTTTTGAACAAAACTTGTTTAAATTATTTAACAATGCTATTTTTGGAAAGACGTTAGAAGACCCCGAGAAAAGGTTGAAAGTTATGCTCGTTAACATTTGGAATGATACCAAGAATAAAACAAAAAAGAAATATGGAGCCGAATGCCTGATATCTAGACCGAATTATCATAGCTCAACTATTTTTTCTGAAAATTTCGTGGCTGTACAAATGAAGCCCGAGTCTGTTAAACTTGATCGACCCATTTACATTGGTTTTACTGTTCTAGAAACATCAAAATCTCATATGTATGATTTTCATTATTCGAAAATGAAACCTTTTTACGGGTCTAGTATAAATTTATGTTATACAGATACTGATTCGTTCTTGTACTCCATAAGCACCGAAGATTTATACGCAGACATCAAATTGAACTTTCAGGATTATTTTGATACCAGTAATTATCCTACTAATAATCTGTATGGCATTACTCGGCAACATAATAAAGTACCTGGCCTGTTCAAGGACGAACTTGCAGGCGAAATTATCCACCAGTTTGTAGGTCTGAGGTCCAAATTATACTGTATCAAAACAGAAAAAAAACAACTGAAAAAAGCTAAGGGTACAAAGAAATATGTCTTGCGCCATTTAGATTTTGAGAACTATAAGAACGTTTTGTTAAATAATGAAAGGTTGAGAAAGACTAACATTGTATTTAAATCATTAAAGCATGTAATTTTCACGCAATCTGTGAAAAAAGTTGCACTGTCGTCAAATGATGACAAACGTATCTTGCTTAGTGACCGAATATCAACCTTATCTTGGGGTCATAAGTCTATGTTTTGATATTGTCTTAATTCTAGTTTGAATCAAATCCGCTATGTATTTGTAACGTCTATAAAATTTCCTGTAGTAAAATTAGACATTGTAGCTATTGTGTTATTTAATTAAGTAAGTACTATAGTGCTAGAATGTATAAGTAGGTATAAATATTATGAAGAAAGGTGTAAAAATGTTTGATGTGTAAAATTTGAATAAATCTATATTTCCTAGCTAAGGTGTTTTATTTAATTTCTTTAGTTATCCTGGGTATTAAGGTTTTGTTAGTAAAATGAAAATTCAAAGATATTATTAAAATACAATTTATTCAATCGTAAAATTATTTTTGCACACATTATCAAAATACCATGTTTTAATACATATAATGTTTTTTAACGCACATTTCTTTTTATGATTTACACAATTCAAATTTCCATTTAAAGAATACTTTTTATGTATGTCACAAAGCGAGGGAGCATGCAACTCTCCTATATCAATTACAATACAGTCATCACACAAATCTTTAACCCATTTAATCTTTTCGTTACCTTTAACAAATATTTTCTTGTGCTCTAAATGAGTTACAATAATTCGTTTGAACTCTCTAAAGTCAACATAACCCTCACTCCACAAAATACCAAGATTCTTTTCTACCCATCTCACTTGTCTTTTTTCTTTTTCCGATAGAGTAAAGAATGGGTATGGAGGTTTTATTAAAAATGATTGTGTATAGTAATTTGTACTATATGCAAATTCTTTAACAATAAAGTCATTTTCCGAAGATTTAAAACCCTGGAGGTCAACAAACAGACAGTCCACCATTTTATGAAATTTTACGGGTAATATTGCTTAACGGCTTATATTCTACAATACTGTCATTTAAAATAAGACAATAAGCCGAAGTAAGGTCAGGTAAATCTGTTTCACATTCAAATTCAACTCTAACATCTACTGACCCTGTTTTTAAGGTTTCGTTTTGACGTGAACAGTCTATAACGAATAGCGGTGCAATATCTTTAAATTCTTGTGGTGACAACAACGGTGCTTGAATGCGGTTGTAATAAGACTGTTGGAATTTGGCATATTGTTCGTATAATAAAGCAAATTTTTCTGTTGAAAAACTAACATTCAAGTTTTCATAAGGAAAATAGTTGCAATTTAAAAACACTTTTACGTCTTTCAAATTACAGTGATCAAAGCAAGATGCATCTTTGAAAACATCATTCTTTCTGTTCGTTTTAAATCCGATTATAACGTATCGTGGTTTTTCAATTTGAGATGAGGTTTTGATGGCCCACGAATGTTTTGATGATTGTGGTAAAAGAGGATACTCGTATAAGTCCCAGTTCCTAAAGGCCATTTGAATAGCATGATCTTTTTCCAAATGTTTGAGTAATCTCAATCTTTCTCTATCGGAAACCTTAATATGAGGCATACGCCAGACTATCTTAGATATAATCATGTTATCTATATATTCATTTGTATTTAGTTGTACACTATTGAAATTAGTGTTGGATCGTAAGAGAATAAGTTCATGCTTGCAATTAATAATAATTTTGTTGTAATCTTCCGCAAAACCAAGAATCTTTTTTAACGGAATAGACACAGCAAAAGTTCCATGTGAATTTTTAGTGCCTTTAATATCCCAACCCCACTGCTTTGACATTGACGACTCAAGTTCATTCATGGATATGAGAGATTTAATTGTTGTTGTAACGCCAGCATTCTTAATTTTATCGATTTCAATCCCATTCAGTTCGTATCTAATATCTTGAAACAAATGAAGTATGGGATTGTTTGTAAAAAGAATACTTTTCATTTGCTCTTTCGTTTCTCTGTTGAATACTGCAATGGAACCCTCTATGTATAAAGTACTTTCTGACGGCAGGACATATAGATCTTGTTGATTAATAGGTATACGAATTTCATCATTTAAATTAAAACTTGTAACGTAGGGCTTATACGAATGATATTCGAAACTTTCTATTGAGTTGTCGAAACTAAAATTATCTGTTACTGATAATATACTCATTTTAATAGACCTATTATTTTCAGAAACTGTTTATTTTCCTTAGTAAGCTGCCCTTTAGGTGTTCTTTTCTTGATAGCACGATGGTTAATACTAGTTTTTTTGCATGGGTTCGTGCTTTTATTAAAGTCTATCATTTTTACGAACATGCAAATATATTTGAATTTCTTCACCACGTAAATTTACTAAATGATCGTTTGCATCTAAAATTCTTATTTTAAGGGAGCTCAAACTTTTTTGAGTAACAGGAAAATAGATAACGTTTTTTGGTGTTTCTATAATCCGGTAACCAGGTGGCACATTAGGTACAAACTCATGAATTATATGACTAGGTTTCCCGTTTACAAAAGATCCGCTCACGATGTCACATTCCACTCGGACTATGGTTGTAGACAGAATGGATACAGGCAACGCGGACTCAGTAAATATATTAGCCGGAACAGTTTCATTCCCGAAACCAAGAAGCTTACCAATAGAGTCTTCTTTATTAAAGTAAACATTCTTAGAACACAATATAGAAGTTTTTAATGTGTTATTGTTACATGATAATGTAAAAGAACAATCTCGAAGACGACTTTTGAGGTAATCACCAATATCTTGCAATTCATATGAGCCTTCAGGTATTTGTACTACTTCATTTCTTCCATAATAAAACTTATTATTTCTGTTGTCTATATTTGGTATTGAATTAAAAGTCGACATATATAGCAGACCGCATTCATAGTCACCATCTAGTTGAAGAGCTGGCGAGTAATTTGTTACAAGAGAGGAGGAACATCCAGTTATGGATAAAGTGAAAGACATTGTGCGAATGTAAAGTTTTTTATTGATCAGTCGCATTTAAATGTTTACACCAAAATATTTTCAAGAATTTTAAACATAAATGTCCACAATTCACAGTATTAAACTTTTGGTAAGTGGTATAATTGTATGAAATGTTACAGTTTTTTAAATAATTTATTAATTCAAGCGGAGGTTGGAGATCGCCATAACTATTAAAATATTCACAATATTTATTTATTTTGACATAGGCTACCCAGTGAGTCCCTTGGTTTTCTGAGCTATCTAAATTTATGATTGCACATTCTACTCTTTTCGGTCGCTTTGGTAAAGTATCTCTCATAAAAACACCTCTAAAATAAGGTATGTCAATTGAGTGTTTTAAAATATCATAATTAGTAAGTGCTCGTCTGGGTAACCGATCATTCAGTTTTTTGAAGCCTTAATACACAATCCTTTTCCACTTTTATATGGCTTAATATGCAACCCTTTTCCCAACGCTATAGATTCCATCATCTTGTTATGACGTTCAGATTCAGCTAAGTTGTTTCTAGCAGCTTTGTAATCGTTAACAGCTTTTGCGATTCCAGCAGCTCCGCCAGCCAATGATCCTAATGCAGAGAGACCGGCAAATATAGGAATGAGTGGTAGTATTCCCCCCGACTTTGGAATCGGTATTAAGCGAGGAACTCGCAGCTTACTCGTATTGTAAACAGAGATGATTTTTTTCGCTGCATCCCATGCTTGACTGATTGATGCATTCTTACTTCTCGATTTTTTTTTTTTCAATTCGGTACGTATTTTATTAACAAAATGTTTGAATGATTTGATTCCTCCACCAGCTTTTAATTTGGACTTCATCACCTTGCTAACTAACCACGAAGCCAGTTTTTCTCCTTTTCCAGCAGTTTTTGACTTTAATCTTTGTTTAGCCATTTTATAAAGTTCTAAATCAGCACGGTGACGATCACTTAAATTAGAATGATTGTCATAAGCTATGTCGTGCTGCATGCACGCATTATCCAATGGATTGACACCTTTGTCGCCTCTTTGCAACCGCTTGTGTAATTTTGTGCCTGGTCCACAATAATTATATCCCGGCAAGTGGAGTTCGAACGGTAAATGATTAATAACACTGTTTAAAAGTCCGCCTCCTCTCATCACCGAAAAGTTAATGATTAATTTGCATACGACGAAGTGTTTAAATATGATTAAACAATATCATCTCTATTAATCCAACTGTTTTCACTATCAGCAAGTCCTAACCATTTAACATACATTTTTCTTCCCCTTTTTTTGATTACTTTTTCTATGAGATAAATATCTGGACACGTAGTTTTCTGAAGTTCTTGTTCATAAAATGTACCAAGTATAGGGTTTTTCCGTTGGTCTTCTATATGGTAAGTAACAGGGTGCGTGTAATTAACTTTTTTAATAGTAAAGAGCTCAGTTGACCAATTAGGTGTATAACCTTTACGGAAGGCACTTTTATATTTGCTAATGCGAACCCGATCTCCAACCTTGAATTTATTTGATTTTTGTTGTAAACAATTTTGCGATTTAAGTATGTTTTTCTTAACTTCGCTTTCATTCCCATAATGTACATCATAAGGCTTAAATTTTGTTGTACGATGCATAGTTTGATTATAGGAGTGGACAATATCATCTATAGGTCTTCCAACCCATTTATAATTTCCAATAAAACTGAAATATTTGTAAAGTTTACCTTTGAGCGTCTTTATCAACCGTTCAACAATAGATGCCTTTTTGACCGAATACGTAGAATAATGGTTGATTTTCAAGGATTTTAGATAATGTTCAAACTCGTTATTATAAAATTCTGTACCAAAGTCTGTTTGTAAATTTATTGGAGTTCTTTGGTCTGATACTATAATTTTTTCAAATGCGTTTTTGATCTCGGTTTTAGTTTTAGATTTAGTTGGAATACACCACGCGTACTTAGAAAAGGTGTCAATTACAACCAGAATATATTTATATCCTTTGTTAAAAGTATGAAATTTTTGTAAATCCAATAAATCTGCTTGCCACAAATCATCAATCCCTTTTAAAATAACTGCTCTGCGTTTAAAATTTTTACGAGCGGAACGATGAATTTCATTCACGATTAGTTCCTTTGTCATTATTAATGTGTTTGACAATGATATCTACTTCCTGTTTAGTATAAAAGTTCATCCTTAACTGTGAATTAAGAAGCAGAATCTGACTCTTTATACTATTTAATATTTCATCAAGTTCTTTTTTGTCGTAAACATTCTTGAAAAATTGATCAACATATTGCTTGTTAACTACATCGTCTGCTGTTAGTGGTTTTGTAACACCTTTTAGTCTTGAAAATTGTAAATCATAATCTCCATTCTCTGACCTTAAAAGCGCATTATCAGAAACTAGCGCTAAACGTAAACGCTTATGTACATGATGACCAAATTTGTCAATATTCATTTTAATTTTGAATAGTTGATTGTTACTTACTGAAAGCCTCTCATTAACTGGATGGTGAAGTACGAATTTCAAAGTTATATATTATTGACGTACCCGCCTTCTCGTAATTCTTCAATAATGGCTATAATTTCGTTATCCAAACCAGTATTGCCAGCATCGCGAGAAGCTATCAACAGTTTCAACCTATCTACAAGCTCATTAGGATTGTCCCAATAAACATAGTTAGTATCCTTTTTAACGCTTTTTAATGTAGGTAATCCTTGACCCTTAATACTCGTACTACAGCTTTCAGTGCTAGTCGTTCGCTGTTTTGTCAACTTAAAAAGCGGTTTAATAATGTGTAAATACTTTTTACCTTTGTTACTTTTTATTGGTTTGTTTGGATTAAAATCGCGCCTGTGGGCATTAGTTTCTAATAAAATTATTTTGTAATTACGTTTATCTTCTTCTGTTATGACATTCAAATCAGGCACTTTCTTAAATAATAATTCTTTTAATCCTGGTGTCAGAGTTAGTATACGCCCGTTGACTTTGAGTTTCTTTTTAGCGACGTGAACTGAAGAAGATCCTATCATAAGCTTGCCACGTTCCATTCGAACACCAAAAGGAACGTTTTCGTAGGTACTTGATTTTTTAGCCCAAGCCAGATCATTGCGTGGAGTATGAAATGAATCTACTGTTTTAAACGACGTATTGTTAGAGTTATCCATTGCATTATTATTAACGCTTTCAGTTGTCTTATTATAATCGTCGATGTCTTGACTTTCAATTGATAAGTTTTCATCATCACCATCATCATCGTAATCATCATCATCATCATCATTAGCATCATTACTTACATTTGATATGTTTTCATCAGAAATGTCTGATTGTAGATATTCATGATTTGGAGTCGATTTGAGTGATTTTTGGAAAACCGTTTTATCGTCTATGCTGTCATCGCTGATTTCCCTATCTGGGCTGAATTTTAATTTTTTTACTGTATTTTTACTCCATTTAAATTCATCATCAGATTTGGTGTCAACGGTATTTACATTATTGTTCACTGTACTTTTTGTGATATTATTGAGCGGGTCTGTAATTGGTTTGAGAACAGATTCCAATATCATATTATTGTTATTTTGTATGTCTCGAATAAGTTTAACTTTTCTTTTGACAGCCTCGGTAGACTTAAGTATTTTTTCTTTAAATTTTTTCTCTTCATTCATATTGTGAGTCATGTCCTATCTCAATGGTTCCTTTAATAACAATAAATATTTTATTAAAATTCCTTCCTTATAAATTGTGTATTAATCCACTAAAACAAAGGTATCAAAACCCATCCTATAACATCCTGAATTCTTAGGACAATCTTTATTAATAACCAAATAATTGTAAGGTCTGCTCCATACTTTTGAACACATTTCTCGAAACTGTAACCACGTCATGTCGCATCCCACATGTTCGTCATAAACATGACGTAAATTGACATCATCTTGTTTGAAGAGAATTATTAGATTTGCGTTGTCTCTAATTAACTGTTTCGGTATTTTACTGTATGTTTGATTTAGGTAGAAGCTATCAATACATTTGTGCCTTCCCATAGCAAAATAATCTCGTATGTTGTTTTGATTCTCACACGCTACATCATCAAATATTATAATTGAATTAATATTAGCTTCATGAGGGCTAATTACTTGATCATTTTCACAGTACTTTTGATAAGTGACTGATGGAACTAATGCCAATACTTTTTCTAAATATTTGTACATGGGTTGGAAAAGAGTTTTAGAATAAACATAAACGTGTTCAAAGCGTAGTCCGTGCTCGTGAAGAAGAAGTCCAATTATTAAATTCGTTTTTCCACAGTTAGAGGGTCCACAAATTACACAACGGATAGTGTCAGGTAAAAGTTTACCGTGACGAAAGTTGCGTTTCTTATCCACCGTACAAACTACATCCAATTTCATGCTCTGGGATTGTTTTCGAAATTTCATTTCTGAAAATAAAACGTGTTGCTAACAGGAACGCCCTAAATAATAAAATAAGTACTTAGTTGCATATATTATAAGAGGACCGTCCCATCCTGGCTCGAATGCGCATAGAAATGAGTCAGTTATTGTTTTTTTTTCCCTTAAATAGACGAAACTAATACCCGATTGGGGCTTTCAAATACAGGCCACGAAACACTGGGAATAATGGGCTTCAGATCGTAGCTAAAAATACCTGATTGGGGCTTTCAAATACAGGCAACGAAACACTGGTATTAATGGGCGTCAGATCGTAGCTAAAAATACCTGATTGGGGCTTTCAAATACAGGCAACGAAACACTGGTATTAATGGGCGTCAGATCGTAGCTAAAAATACCTGATTGGGGCTTTCAAATACAGGCAACGAAACACTGGTATTAATGGGCGTCAGATCGTAGATCGAAGATCGTAGATCTGAAAGCCCCATTAATACACTACTGCGGTAATACCAAAGTTTGGAGCAAAGTCGACTCGCATAGGTTAGGTTAGGTTATTTTTTATATAAGTAAACGAAATTATCATTTATTAAAAATCTCCCCTCTCCCCATTTAGATTATCATCGATGTTATACAGAATACTCATTTAATTAAATTGGCGCAAATAAAGGTATGCGAAAGTAGTTTTCGGCGTAACAAATTTCGGCGAAAGTAATTTTCTGCCGAAATAATAGTCGGAATTCGAAAATTATGCGTGGATACTATTCGGCGTAAATAGATTATGCATAATAGAATTCGACGAAAAATCGTTATGCGAGATTAGTTTCGGCGTAAACACTATTATGCCTATACTGATTATGCAAAATCGAATTCTGCCAAAAAAAAATGCTTAAACAAGGGGAACCAGGTATACATACATATATTGGTACTATACCTACATCCAGGGTAACTACAAACATTTGTGCTCATGACACAAAGTTTGCCCCTAGCGGGATTCGAACCCGCGTCCGTCAGAACAGCGGGCATATGGTCACTGCCAACTAAACCTAAACCTGTTGTATTAAAAATATCGTAGAAACTCTCAAAATTAAAAAGAATCCGACGAATTGAGAACCTCCGCCTATTTTGAAGTCGGTTAAAAATATAGTACTATACACTATATACTTAGTTTATCCAGAGCAGAAAATTTAAAATTACCCGGCAATCTGAAAAAATAGAATAATCTTCAAACCGCTGAACCGATTTTATTGAAACATCGCTAAGAACACACTCGATTAACTCACCTATGATACAAAATAAACTAGCTCAAAATCGGTTCATCTTTTGTGGAGTTAGAAGTGTTAGAAGCGACGGACAGACACACAGCCATGCCAGAGATAGATAGATAGATAAGATAATTTTATTTAATAATAATATATTTAATAGCAGTGCTCGCACTGTTGTGTTCCGGTATGGGGTTAAGGCAGCCGGTGAAATTTCTGGCACAGAGGTATTCCATCTTAGGCCTCAGGGTAGGCATCGCATTCGAGATCTTACGGTTTCTTAAGGGTGCCATCTATTTGGCATAATTCTTTTTGTCCGAAACTGTTTACGCATAACAGGCTTCGCATAATTTATTTACGCAGAATCTTGACTTTGCCGAATTTTTATTAAGCATAATTCTTAATTGGCCGAATGGGTGTTTAACCGAATATTGTGTTGGCATAATGTTGACTTGGCCAAATTTTATTATGCATAATATTGTTTGGCATACTAGTAATTTCGCAGAATTTTGATAGGACGAAATATTGTCCGAATTTATGTCCGATACAACATTTAATGTAGGGAGCGCCAAAGTTAATATAAAATTGCTAGTCCGAAAACTGGAATTCCGAAAATGTATGTCATAAACGATTTTAGGACAATCTGATTAAAGGCCAGGTCAAAAGTACTTTAAACCGTCGAGCATGTATGCGGAACGGGATGAAAGTTGAAGAAGCGAGAGAAGTATGCAAGAGTCGTAGCAAATGGAAAGAATGGTCTCTGCCTACCCCTATGGGAAAAAGGCGTGATATTATGTATGTATGTATGTATGTAAACGATTTTAGCTAAGTATAAAAAAATTTATGATATAATTTGTTCAACATACTTATCTTTATTAGATAGAGTTCGGCAGTTCACGGTGTGCGGTAACACCAAAGTTTGGAGCAAAGTCGACTCGCATAGGTTAGGTTAGGTTATTTTTTATATAACCTCCTAAGACCCAGTTTCGAAGAGGGTACTTCCGATGAAGACCCAATGTCATAATATTAGAACTAATTAATAAAGTACTGAACGCCCAGACCAAAAATTTTATGTAACAAGTTAACCGCAACATCTAGAGCTGCCATATTTTAGGGGTGTTATAATATTGATTTAGGCTTGTCAGACAAAAAGAAAAAACACCGATATTTTTTGTTCTTTATTTAGCACATTGGGCTGTCACATATGTTATACATAAAATCGAACAAACTTCAAAATCTTATAAAAAGTTAGTATTTACACACTTAATACTAGCAGAGATCAACAAAAATAGCTTTCAGCTTTATCAAAGTTACAATAATAAGTTTTCTTTCTCACAGAAAGCTCAAATATCACTCATAAAGTTAAAAAATTGGCATCAAAATCAACAAAACAATCATAATTGTTCCAATAAAGTTTCATTATTGGCCTTTTTCTAAAAATAAACTCAAAAACCCTTTAATGAATGGGAATTAAAACTAAAAAAACACAATAACAATTCAAATAATTACCATTATTGGCCTATTTTTACTTCTATACTACTACTACTATACTATACTATATTTGGTATACCAGCCCGGCATACTAGTACTAGTACAAATACATTATTGTCAAAAATACAAGTCGAAAAGGACGACATTACGACAAAATAAAAGTATTTACACATGCGTTATTAGTTTTTCTCAAAATCAATGCAAAATACCGTAAGTTTCAGATAAAGATTTCAAAGATATTAATAAGTTAAACTAACCTCTTCTCGTTTCACGTGTCATTGCTGCGACGTCTTGTGACAGAAGACCGAAGATACCCCTCCCCGCTCACTTTACGCAGTGCTGCCACAATGCCAAATATATCCACAGACTAACCGACAAGGTACAGATGACATGGCGCGTAATATAAAAATACCAGGTGTCAGTAAATATTTTGTTCTAGTACTATCACAGTGGGTCATTCAGTCAAGTCTCTGTTTAAATACTTGGGCTTTCACTGCAAACTGATTTTGTCCTAGTATTATCACTTTGAACCCCAAGAGGGTATGTAAACGAAATTATCATTTAGTAAAAATCCCCCCTCCCTATTTAGATAATCATCGATGTTATACAGGATACTCATTTAATTAAATCGGCGAAAATAAAGGTATGCGAAAGTAGTTTTCGGCGTAACAAATTTCGGCGAAAGTAATTTTCTGCCTAAATAATATTCGGAATTCGAAAATTATGCGTGAATACAATTCGGCGTAAATAGATTATGCATAATAGAATTCGACGAAAAATCGTTATGCGAGATTAGTTTCGGCGTAAACACTATTATGCCTATACTGATTATGCAAAATCGAATTCTGCCAAAAAAAAATATGCGTAAACAAGGGGAACCGTTTCTTAATGGGGGATCAAAGGATTTCGGTATTCATGGGTCGCAGTGACCACTTACCATCAGGTGGGCTGTGCGCTCGTTTGCCTTAGATACCAACGACATAAAAAAACTTGTACTTACCTAAAATGACAACTGAATAAATAGAAGAGTGTGTTATATTGCTAGAGCAAAGTTAACGGTAAGAGGAGAAAAGAAGAACCGTAAAATCGTAATTTTCGGCGTCAATTAAAACTTGCTAAATTAAATGATTTTAGCAAAATAACCACCCTCTGTTCTCTGCCCACCGTATCTCCCGCAGCGTATTAATTTGAAATGCCCGCTATTATACCTTTAAATGTTATTAACAATTCATGCATTGGATATTGTAATAGACTGTACGTGTTTGGGAAAAGATGCGCTAAGGTATGGAGGAGGTACCTATGGGATTAGGATTAACCTTAACCTATTATTGACATTTTCAGACTGTTGACATCCGATTTTTTTTTGACAATGAAGGCCATTACAATTATTATTATCATTTCTTTTTATTTTTGGACCCTTGGAGACTATACATTAGTGTACATCTTCAAGGTCTTAGATTTAAGTTTAAGTTGGGGACTATACATCCCTTCAGATTCATCCCTTTTGAGACTGTCGACATCTATGGAATTTATATTTATTTGACAATGGAGGCCATCTCCATAATGATTTTTTTTCTGGACCCTTGGAGACTATACATCTCTAAGATCTTAGATTTAAGTTTAAGTTAGGGACTATACATCCCTTTAATGTAATTTTAGTACGTACCTATGTATATTTTATACATGTATCTAATGTAAATTTTGAAAATTTTGAAAAAAGGCCTTCTGCTGAGTTTGTTGCGGCCCTTCTTCTCAAGCAATGGGTCTAGAAGCGCTGGTAATTTCTTTTTCTGACGTGTAAAAGTGCCGGTATGTGGCCAATTTGCTGAATAAATGATTGAATTTTGAATTTTTCTGCAAACTTTTTCTGTTTGAGATTTTTATATACCCAGTGTCACTCTTACAGTCAAGACGAATCTAACGACACCTCACAAGCTAAAATCCATCACGCCGTTTTAGGCTACCGAGCATGCCTTAAAACATACGTACGTAAGGCAGTACCTATTACTTACACACATGTATATGTATAATGAATACTCGTATTATGCTATATACAAACGTACAAATAATGGACATCGCATATCCCGCATAAATAAATCGTACCTCCCAATATTAGTGAAACATGATTTCACCCTGGAATAAATACTTTTTAAGTTATTGTTAGGCAAACGAGCACACGCCACCTGCTGGTAAGCGGTCACTGCGGCCCATGGACACCGAAATTATGTGATTTCTTAATAGGATTTCCCGTAAGATCTCGAATGCGTTGCCTACCTTGAGGCCTAAGATGGAATGCCTCTGTGCCAGTAATTTCATCGGCTGCCTTATGTTATGACACTAGTAAAAGAACGCGGTAACGTCCATTTGGTATTTAAATGAGCTCGGCTCAGCTAAGTAAGAATTTAAGCTGATCGGCTATCTCACTACACAGGCCTCCTCTCATCTAGCAAGGGTTTAGGCTATGCGGGCCAAGGTGCGGATTGAGATACACACATATATTCCTCTCACCACGGGGTACAAAAAATACTGCTTCTCAATGTATTAATAATCGGGTTGTAAGTAAGTAACAATAGTAAACATTGCCTCCTCCAACCAAACTTGCTAGATTCTGGGCAGGGCTCCCAATACGAGAATGTCTTCAATTATTCACTGGAACGGATAGCGCAGTTTTTGGCAGCCCTAGCGGACTGGCTAGAGTGGACATGACAGTATTACTTATAGAGTAAATATTATATAAATTGACATGTTTCATTGAATATAAAAAACGTGCTTAGAATGGAAGAAAAAGTGAAAAAAATAAAAAGAGAAGACAACTGAAAAATAGAGAATGGCAATTTCGTGCTTTTAATGCTCGACGAATATCGGATTGTAAGTTCTTTTACGGTAATAAAATCAACCTAAAAGCCTACACTACAACAGCCTATTTACGCCCTAGTGCTGAGCACAAGCCTTTGGTAAATAAGTAGTCCCCAAGTGCGGATTTCGCAGCTATGCGTGTGGATTATCTCAAAAGGTTTTTCTTCAATGAAACTCTCGGTGGTAAATCGCGATGATGATGATGATGGATGGCGAGTCGGTATCGAATCGGCGACCCTCTGCATGAGAGGCGGTAGGTCGAACCACTAGGCCGCTACGGCTTTCCTATAACGAACACCGATAGTTCATACATTTTCGACGTTTTCTACAATATTTTGGCTTTCAAATTACAATCGACAATGAATGACTAAGTGACAAGCAGGATACATATTTCACCCATGCAATTGCATTAAAGCTTCTTAATGTATAGTAAGTGTGTTCGTGTTTATCTGTGTCGCGGCATAGCTCATAAACTATCTGACTCACGGCCAGGAATGCCTAGGCTACACGCAAATACTGTGGTTACCTAAACTCAGTCACTTCATGTGAAGGACTTGGAAAACGGCGTGGTATGTACTTATACAGTCATTAGGTATTTCATGAGCGCCAAAACACTTGTTTAGGAGTCGAAGTCGTCGCCGTGGCCGAAATCGGTCGGACTCATCATCATCATTATCAGGTATTTCATTATTTCAGCCGAAAGACGTCCACTGCTGGACATAGGCCTCCCCCAAGGCTCGCCACTCTTTATTTTATGGATGTGTTGTGTAATAGGTACCTATCCGCTGGTATGTCGTCTTTCTCAATGTGGATATCGATATTTTTATCGATTTCCACATTGAGAAAGACCTCACCTAAAATCTATTTACGAAGGTGCTCGGTCGTTGAAGTAATAAAAATCGTTACCAACTTAAAATATGTAGGCAGACAATCGATTTAACTTCAAAAGAAATCAACTAAGTATCACAATTGTGTGAACGTTGAGCATACCTACCAGTATGTCATTGAGGATTTTTAAAATCATCTAAACATTGGCAGACAATCACAAAATAGTTGGACCTTTCTCTTTGGAGACAAAAAGTGACACGTACTTTACCTACTTACTGTAACCGAAACAATACAAAATTTCAATAAAGTGTGGCGTAGAATTTCCATTTTGCGACATGGAATTTCCCGAGTCCAAAGACAGTCCACTGTATTCTTTCCGGCGCCGGTCGGGCTGCGTTAAACTTTAATATTTAATTACGACACGATAGCGTGCCAAGCGCCTGTCCCTTGTAACAGTGAAAAATACGCTTTTATGACCTCTTTCCCTGTTCCGTACTTAAGGTAGAATAGGTATTTTTCAGCAAGTAAAGTATCTTTAAATAGGATGGGGAAAGATGGGAGATCAGAATTTCGGAAACTTTTTAAGGATCGATGCAGATTTTTTTGCTACATGCCTATAAGTTAAATAATAAGTAATCTTATCTACGATACGATCATTATTGTTACGTTGTCTAAAATGAGAACTTATCGTATTTTCATCAATTCTTAAAATTCTAAATTCTATTGTAGTTTTTGGAATTTAACGTACATTTAATTAATTTACAAACGCTCTGCCTACCTACCCCGGAAGGGAACATAGGCGTGATTATATGTATACTAATTAAATTAGTATTTATTTAATAGTTTAATTAAATATCTACATTTTACAAGTAATCCGTTGAAGCAAATTATTTCCATTTCTTTTGTGTTTGCTTAAGACAAAGAAGAAAATACTTTGCGTTATCCTTGGCCGCAAGGTGCGATTTTCTGCACCTCAACTTCGGTTCGGGCCACAAACACCTGCGATCTAGGACATTAATGAATTCACCGCCCTAGGTCTGTAATGTACTATTTAATGAAAAAATACTATGAAAAAGTTATCCCTGTTATTTTAGCCTTCCGCGCTTCACCAGAGGTTCATCCATTTCATTACAAAACTGGACTATTAAATATGAATCATGATGATTAAGGAATAGGATCGATAACATCTTGTTCCGGTTGTTTAGGGCGAATTTCAAGGTAACAATTAAAAATACATTAGTGATTCTACGCGGTATTGGGATCGCTTTTATCCAGGATATAAATAAAATACGACCTATTAGTATATACTTAATTACTAGTTGTTGTCCGTGACTTAGTCTGCATTAGATTAAAGGTGCTATTCCGAAGCCGTTGCGGCCATAGTCGTATAAGAAATTATTGAGAATTTATGAAAGGGTCGCGACTGTCGCGCGCGGCCGAAGGGAGCAATAGACGGCCGCTACGGCCGCGATCGATCGGTAGCTTTGGAATACCACCTTAATACACGATTTAGGGAATTAAAATAAAGGTAAAATATAGACTATTGAGCACCGGGATGGTGCCCGGTACTTTTCTATATTAAATTAGATTTTAGTTGGGGCTTATTATTAAATAAAACCGCAGTTCAGCTCCGAAGACGTATAATAAGATGACTGAATTTTAAGCAAGTGTCAAATTGTAAAAAAAAAACAAATCTAGAAAAAATATCAAAAAGCATGTAAAAAAGGTCTGTCGCCAACATAGACCATAAATGTACAATACAATACAATACAATATACTTTATTGAACACCACACAATCAAGGAACAGTAGACATTATGTAATTACACAAAAAGGTATGGCATACAGCAGGCGGTCTTATCGCTCAATAGCGATCTCTACCAGACAACCTTTGGATAGTGGAGATGAAGAAAAACAAACTAGGTTGGTAGGCGGTGCTCTGTACTAAGATGTGCAGAAGAAACAAACACAAAAAGTAATAAACATACTTAAATACTTTTATATATAAACATACATAAACTTACATATAAATAGATAACAGCCAAATAAATTAAAATATGTAATCCATTATCCAAGAAAAGAAAAGCAGTTCATATTCAGACAAGTGACAAATAAATGTAGTCTTTTATAGGTGAAAAAAATTGAAACAAAAAAGTCTTTTCTAATAGGATATGATGTACCTAACCTATGTCATGTTGTACCTGTTGGCAGGCATAAGAAAATAAATAAATAATCTAATAAAATAGATAAATTATCTCAGCACTAATTCGCAGGTCTTGGTTCTATCTAGCACCGCCCCTAACCAATTCTGCTTCCTAAATTTAGAATCGTAGGAAATGCCACAAGGCATTGCCCTCACCTTCTGTTTACTAAAAACTTCTTCATGTACAATAAAAGCTTAAATAAATACAAAGGCAAGGGCGGATCCAGCTTTCGACTCAGGGGGGGGTCACGTCATACAACCCCCCCCCCCCTTTTCGCATCAGGGGTTAAAAATACATAATAGCAGTAGACCTAGTCCTGCCGAGGGGGGGTTATGACCCCATGACCCCCCCGCCTGGATCCGCCCTTGTCAAAGGCTACCACAGCTGTTTAGTACGGCGCTCGCTGACCGCTCTTCAGCCATCTGATAAGATACCTCGGCTTTTTTCAGGAGTTCAAAAGCATCGCAACCTGTAATAATAATTGCTCTTATACTATCCTTCTAACACTGTTACCTACCTTATTCCAGAGACCTAAGCCGCAATGAACTCACTGCGATCAGTCGGCGCACCTTTCGAGGACTGACAGCCCTGAAGTCACTACACCTGGATGGAAACCAGCTGAAGTGCATCGACGAGAAGGCGATGGAGAACTTGAAGAGCCTTGAAGTGCTGTACGTATGCTACTGGCTTTTTTATTATTTATTTTTTTACTAGCTTCTTCGGCTTCGCCAACGCGACTTCGCCCGCGTGTAATTCGGTTATCGCGTTCCCGGGGGAACTATGCGTTTTTCCGGGATAAAAAGTAGCCTATGTCCCTTCCCGGGGACTCCAACTATCTCTATACCAAATTTCATCTCAGTCGGACCAGCGGTTGAAGCGTGAAGAGATAACAGACAGACAGAGTTACTTTCGCATTTATAATATTAATATAGATTTATTGGAGAACTAGCTTTTGCCCGCGACTTCGTCCGCGTGGAATTCGGTTATAGCGTTCCCGCGTGCTGTAAGCGTTCTTCCGGGATAAAACACGTTGTTTAAACGGAACTTAATATGTAAGTAGCCGGTTTAGAAGATACATACAAACTTTCAACCCCCTTTCACCCCCTTAAAGGGGAAATTTCCAAAAATCCTTTATTAATATTTACTTACGTTATAAAAGGAACCTCCTTGCCAAGTTTGATATTTTTAAGCCTAGCGGTTTAGAAGTTTCGTACTAACTTTAAACCCCATTTTTACCCCCTTAAAGGGGGAATTTCCAAAAATTCTTTCTTAGTGCTCACTTACGTCATAAGAGAAACCTTCCTGCCAAGTTTCATGTTTCTAGACCGAGCGGTTTAGAAGTTTTATACAAACCTTAAACCCCCTTAATACCCCTTCAGGGGGGGAATTTCCAAAAATCCTTCCTTAGTGCTCACTTTACGTCATAAAAGAAACCTTCCTATCAAGTTTCATGTTTCTAGGCTAATTAGTTTCGGCTGTGCGTTGATCGATCAGTCAGTCAGTCATTCAGTCAGCCAGTCAGTTTCTTCTTTTATATATTTAGATAGATAGCTGTTTCCCACGACTTCGTACGCGCCTAAACATTATAATGTAAAAATCCCATTTTTCCCGTTCCCGTGGGAATATCGGGAAATCCTTTCATAGTGCTCCCCTACGCTCCCCAAGGAACCTGTATGCCAAATTTCAGCTCTCTACGATGATCCCCGCGACTACGTACGCGCCTTAAAATGTAAAAAACATTTTTCCCGTTCCCGTGGGAATTTCGGGAAGTCTCTTAGTGCTCCCCTACGCTCCCCAAGGAACCTGCATGCCAAATTTCAGATCTCTACGATGTTTCCCGCAACTTCGTATGCGCAGAAATATTAAAATGTAAAATCTCGTTTTTTCCCGTTCCCGTGGGAATTTCGCAAAATCCTTTCTTAGCGGATGCCTACGTCATAACATCTACCTGCATGCCAAATTTCAGCCCGATCCGTCCAGTGGTTTGGGCTGTGCGTTGATAGATCACTATATCAGTCAGTCAGTCAGTCACCTTTGAGTTTTATATATTTAGATACAAAAATAGAAACTCTGCAAGGCACTGGGATACAGTGCAAACTATTTATAATGACATATAGATTTCCGATTGAGGCATTCAAATCTATTAACAAAAAATCCTTAAGAAACTTTTAAATACATCAAACGCTGATTTGGGTCAAAAGTGAAATGCGTTTTTTTAAAATAAGTAGACTATCTACGTACTTAAAATCTCAATAGCAGCTTAATCTAGCTTGAACTGATGCATTATTTTGTCCAAGTAAGGTGCCGCGTGTTCCGTTACTAAACAATCTCTTGATCTTGGACATTAAGATACAAGTTGTCATGACTTCAAAATTTTGTGGTAAAGCCATGTACATAACCAAGTGAAATTAGTTTTGCTAACGCTTTGGAGATTTTTGATTGTTTATTAAATAAAATCTAGAGGAACAAAACAAAGGATCGTTAGGATATTATCTATTACTTACCAGATCATATTTCGTGATAATTTGTAAAATTTAATCCCCATTTACTTGAGTGAAAAGTTTATACAGAAAAGAATAAGTTAAAAAAATAAAAATAAACTACAAATAGCATTTAAATTTACAGAAAAAAAGCTAAACAATAACCTAAAAACCTAAATTAGGGCCTTTCGGAAGGGTTCCCATCACGCACGCAGCATTCCCTCGCTGTATGGCAATAGCCAGTCTTTGCGCGGTTGGATTAATTGTTAATTTTTAAATTAGGTTGGTACTTAGAAGCGAAACTGCAGACTTTTTATTATACTCCAGACTAATACTTGTTCCAGCACACTAAACAACAACAACTTAACCTACCTGTCGCTGGAGCCTGCGACGGTCGCGCGACTGCACACGCTGCGACTGAGCGAGAACCCGGTCGTGTGCGATTGTCGCGTCGCACGACTGGCTAGTGCCGTCAAAGCTGCTGGTATCATGGGAGTTGGAGCTAGGTAAGTCTTAGCCTCAATTTGAATTTACCATGAGTTTTTCGGTTAAGGAAAACATCGTGAGGAAACCTGCACGCGTCTGCTAGGCACAGGCATCCTGGCATCACGAGAGGATTTGGGCTATAGTTCCCACGCGGGCGCAGTGCACATATCCTTGAATTAGTTCACATGTATTTCTTCCCGGTGTTATATCCTTCATTGAAAAGTTCAGCTGTAAATTCAAATTGATTTTCGCACAAAAGTATGTGCAAGCCGGATCGAACCCCCGACCCTCTGCATGAGATGAGAGGCGGTAGTTCTAACTACTATAGGCTACAACGGTTTCGCTTACTAATTGTAATCAGTGGATGCCAATAATAAAGTCATTTTTAATTTACTGTGCGCCAAGTTTGGAGTGTCACCCATAAAGTTCACAGCAATGCCTTGTTTGAAACTATAAGAATAAGAAAATTTATTTCAGAACATAAAGCTCCATATAAATTGGTTAGGGTTAGTAAACAGTACATAAGAAAGCTTAAAAACTATTTAACATATGCAAGGATGTCCATCTGGCCACCAATGAGCCATCCCAGCGGTTGGCAAACACGCCCAGGATACTGTTGGGGCTGGCGCTTAGACGCTCCATCAGCGAGGCAGACCTCTTCCTCATCAGGGCCAGAAAGCCGTCCACCCGCGCCTCGGCGAACATGCCGGACGCGCTGCATCGCCGCGGCAGCCCCATCAGCACCCGGAACGCGTTGTTGTACTGGACTCGGAGAACGTTGTACGCCTTCTGCGTATACTTCACCCACAGGCTACACGTGTAAAACGACATACAAAACGCTCTGAAGAGCGTGGCTATGCGCTACACTGATCTAATGAGGCCACCATATTTTTGGTCACCAGCGGGCGGCACTGGCGACTGCGTTCGAGGCGGTGATTGGAGGGGACTGGCAATGTCCAACCGCGCAAAACGATCTATGGCTGCCTTGGCCGACACCAACGCCACTAGCGCCCCTAGCGGATTTTTCAGTCGCGGCGACCTTCATTCTGATCACGATTCTGAAGTTGAAGTGTTTCATTGTTCAATTCCAGATGCCAGGCGCCTGCAGCGCTAAGGGGGGCGATTTTGTCTGAACTTGAAACGCATGAGCTGATCTGCAGCGGTAAGTCACTCTGTTTTATGCGAGTATATGCTTGTTACTTTTTTATTCAGAGGAATACATACTTCGTCCAGGTGTAATGCGGTCATGTGATAATCTAATCCATTGCTTCTTCCACCTTCACTATTAATACTCAAGTTAATAATGGAGTGCAATGGTAGTGCTTTGAAATCGCCTGGTTCAGACTAACCGCTGCCTAAGAGCATCATATAGAGTATCATCATATAATCATTCAGAGTCTCGCGAATGCACCACATTCGCACAGGATGTGTCGCATTGACACATCTTCTTCGCCTACTTCCTATAAACTATCTGTACATTACATAGTCCCATCTTGGCTTATTGGCTTTTAACGCAGAGTGAACCGCGAGCTCTGCAACTATGTATGCAGCTGTCTTCTACCACAGAATAAGTAATAGTACTAACGTACAGAAGGCCGACTGCTAACAAAAAACCGGTTTTGTTGCACCGTACGCTCCCAAAGTGGCCATCTCTTTCTATCACATGCAGCGCGCTCTTTCGGAGGCCACGCCCTAGCGCTAGGGCTGGCGCACTCGAGAACATATTAAATCATGCGTCTAGTATTAGTACATAGGTTAGGTAGAATAGTGTTATTAACAATATACATATTTAAGTTAAGTTAGTTTATTTTTTTATTATTAAAAACACTCGTCTACACAGATGCTGCAACGTAATTTACTATTAAGTTATCACATACTTTATCTGTCAATTTATTAATCTGCTAAATTCAAAATTAAGACACACAGTCACACAGCTGCATTATCATAATATACTAGCCGTTGTCCGCGACTTCGTCCCGAGTACATAGAATTTGCGTACCTGATGATACTATACAGTACATGCATAGTTGTTGTTATTATTCTTATTGGAAAAATGAAAAATTGGGTTGTCTTGAACTACCTCCATACCAAATTTCATCATTTTACTTTTTAGCAAATAATTACTTTTTATCAAATCAGTTTACTGTTGTTGTTACTACAACCCTCTGCTATACAATATTTTTTGCTCTTGCGTCGCGACGTACATACGCGAGAAAACGCGCGCGCGTGCATTCGCATGCAGTGCGCGGCAACCACTAATCATCACGCCACGGTGCGAAGCCGGCGGGTACTTGTATCGAGCGCGAACAAATCAAAGAGTGCGCCGCGCCTGCTTCTACTGAAGTATATGTCCTACTACTTCCAGGTCCAACGACGGCTCTCCCGGGCGAGTGCTCAGCGGAGCCCCGCTGCCCCCCGCCGTGCCGATGCACCCCCGAAGGCACCGTCGACTGCCGGGAGAAGTTGCTGTCGGAATTGCCCTCCACCATCCCGCATAGAGCGACCGAGATGTGAGTAGATATCTGGTCTCTATCTCTTAGGCTACCTTTCCTCTGAGGTGGGAGACAAGCGGAATAGGGGGGAGGAGCGGAGCGTAGAGGAGTGCAGCAGAGAGTGGAGTATTGGAGTGGAGGGGAGGGGAGCGGGAACCAATTAACCATGGGGTAGCCTGGTCAATTGCCGCAAATTGCTGTCAGAACTGCCTTAAGCTTCGAGGTTCCATGGGAAGTGTAGGGGAGCACTAAGAGAGGATTTCCCGAAATTCCCTTGGGAACGGCCAAAATCTAGTATTGGTATAGTTGAAAACGAGGGTGTTATTCAGGAGAGCACATGAGACCAGACCCTACTACTTAGCTGTGTGTTTTTTTATTCCTTAACATATATTTTTTTCATTCAAACTTTCGATACGGTATTTTACCCTCTTGTCCAACGTCTTGCCTCTCTTTCCAGCCGGCTAGAACAGAACGAGATCACCGAGGTCGGCGCGGGCGCATTCGCGGCTGTCAAACGGATCGCGCGCATCGATCTGAGCAACAACAAGATCACGAAGTTAGCTGCGGACGCGTTTACGGGGCTGAACCATCTCACTTCGCTGTAAGTTATGACTTCTTAAGAGGGTTTATCCCGAAAGTTAGCAACGTCGCATATAGGTGCCAAATGTTTCGCTGTTATAAATTTCTCAATATTGCTGAATTAAAAAAGAAGTTATCATTCTATGGTTGAATGACGCGTCTCGTCTTACATTTGTTGGTTAGGCATTCAAATGATAAGAATGCATGGAAAGTGCGATGGAAAGTTTTCAAAAGACAGTACTTCCATAATCCTAAAAATTATAGCCTGCAAAGTCGGTGTCAAGTGAAGCGACCGAAAGCTACCATAACATCGACTTTTAATCATAAAAATGCATAAATCCATATTAATATTATAAATGCGAAAGTAACTCTGTCTGTCTGTCTGTCTGTCTGTCTGTCTGTCTGTCTGTCTGTCTGTCTGTCTGTCTGTCTGTCTGTCTGTCTGTCTGTCTGTTACCTCTTCACGCTTCAACCGCTGGACCGATTGAGATGAAATTTGGCATGGAGATAGTTGGGGTCCCGGGAAAGGACATAGGCTACTACTTATCCCGGAAAAGCGCGTAGTTCCCGCGGGAGCGCGATAACCGAATTCCACGCGGGCGAAGTCGCGGGCAGAAGCTAGTAATTTTATAATTACATTTATAAATGTTGTTTCTTAATCTGTCTCAAAACGGTAGGCGCCATGTTGTCAGCTGTTATGAATAGAATAGAATAGAAATCATTTATCATATCACAAAAGACACCACCAATTATGACGTCAGTCCTACTGTTAAACAAAGCGTTACAAGTATCGTTTTGACTTGACTTGTTTGGTTACTATGTACTTATTTACTATCCTAGTGACGTCACAGACCAAGCTAACATGGCGGCTAGCATTTAGCGCGATAACTGAAAATGCAAATTTAAACGTACTTTTTAAGGTATTTATCCCATTCAGAAAATCGAAATAAAAAATCTTGTGATTCCATCCGACATAAGGATCATTTTAAACCACATTTCATGTACAACTTCGTGAGGATACGAGAGTACTCGTATAAATGTAAATGTACCTATTTTCGATTTTTTTGACTACATATTTAACCTGTTTCTTCTGTGACTTGTGCACTCTTAATTGTAATCGAATTTAGAAATGTAATTAATATTTTGTACGCTGGCATCACGGCAAAACATGTCTGCGTACTAATGTAATGGATATATTGTAACATCACATATTAACGACCCATTAACAAATAATGATATATATATATCTGTCTATCTCATTGTTCCAGGGTTTTGTACGGGAATAAAATAAAGGAACTTCCTTCTGGAATCTTCCATGGACTGTCATCTCTTCAGTTATTGTAAGTTCGTTTCTGCTTACTCCACCTATCTTTGAACTTAGGCCAAGCGCGCACCACGAGTTATTTTGTCGAGCGATAATTTGAAGAAATGCTTCGGAAAATAAAGTTGTGAGTTGTCACATTTTGTTGCGATCCTAAAGTCGTGTCGCAAATATCCAATAATAGTGGTGCGCGCTTACGCTAAAATGTCGTTTTCACTCCTCCTATTCGAAAAGGAGTACTTTGTTCCCCTTTTAGAGGGAGCAAAATCGCATTTTTTGGGCATTAAGATTATTAAGAATAAACTAAATGACGAACCCAAACTGACAGACAGTCTAGAACCCCTTAGCCACCGGAGGGACGTTGGCTCTCTGTGGGTGTTCTACCGTTTGTACAATGGGGAATATTCTGAAGAACTTTTTTTAAATGGTGCCACCGACGCCATTCTATCACCGCACTTCCCGCCTCAGAAGTAAGGTCCACCCCCACGTGTTGCTGGACGCCTGGCAACCCAAAAACGTTCGGGCTTCGCGTTCTTTTCTTCCGAGAACGTGTAAGCTGTGGAACGATCTTCCTCCTGAGGCGTTTCCGTCGCGCTATGACAAGGGGATCTTCAAGAAGCGAGTGAATAGAGCTCTTAAAGGCCGGCAACGCATTGGCAACTCCTCTGGTGTCGCACTTGTCCATGGGCGACGATGACTACCTCCCATCAAGTAGCTCGTCATAGCGCCCCCCTATAGTATAACAAAAAAAAATGTTTCATTACTTTTTGTGTTGTTTGAAATTGTAATATTTGTTTCAGATTACTTAATTCGAACGAAATAACGTGCGTACGAAAGGACACCTTCCGAGATCTGCAAAATTTGAAATTGTTGTAAGTATTTCTTTTCTGGCATGTCTCCGACACTCCAAAAAAAGGTAACACCGCTTTCTATAGTCGAAGGTCCTATATATGGCCTTGTAGTATGTATTCAGATTTAGATTGCCAAAAAAAAAATTTTCTTTTTCATTTTATTAAACAAAATTGAGAGAGTTAGAAATATTTATTTCAAAAAATTTCACATGCAACTTAAGACTTAGTTTACATTAATGACTTAAGTAATATATAATTCCAGTAAAGAATGGTACTGTACTGTACTGGTGGACGAGCTGTCGGTAGGCCTCCAACAAGATGGAGCGACGACCTCGTGAAGGTCGCGGGAAACCGGTGGAAGCAAGTAGCACAGGACCGGTCTGAGTGGCGAGCCTTGGGGGAGGCCTATGTCCAGCAGTGGACGTCTTTCGGCTGAAATGATGATGATGATGATGATGAAAGAATGGTACGGCATGTTTGCTTCGCGCTCGACTTGGCGGGGACACTGCCGTGCCCCCCGATTAAACTGTACATGCGAAGATTTTTGAAGCGTCAGATGTTGCAAATTTTTATAATTATAACTGGTTGTACTGTACCCCGCGACTTCGTCTGCGTGGATTACAAAATTGAGAATATTTTCTTTTTGCAATATCAGATTTTAATGAAACATAGCTTGTTTAATTTTTTGTTTTTAAACTCAGAACAAGTCAAAGAACTCGGAATCTTTGAATTTGAATGACTAGGACTGAAGACTGCACGGACTTGAATCTTGACCAACACTGCCGACAGATGTCGCTGTCACGTGCGTGAACTAGCTAACGCTTGTGTTTCGACCATCTTACATTACTACAGTACCTACCGATTATATTATTACTTACGATGATAGGTAACATCGAAATTTTTGTCCGCGTGCATTCCTCATTGAATGAACGCTACATGTAAATGTTTAATAAAATAAAAGTGGAGACTCAATAAACGTCAACGTCCATCTTAGGCGACGGCCATTGAGAATAAATCAGAACTAAACAAAGTGTTCGACGACAAGGTGACGTCTGACGTACGAATAAGCATCTTGCAATATGAAAAAAAAAACTTTTTAAATCACCAGTATTAAAAAAAAATAGTTTTTTTTTCAAAAACTAAACATGTCGCGCTATTTCTCGGAGATGCTTAGTTCTAGAAAGCTGTAATCTGTATATATAAAAGGCAAAGGTGACTGACTGATGTATAAACGCCCAGGCCAAACCCGTAAAGCTAGAAACTTGAAATTTCGCACACGTATTCCTCTTATGACGTAGGCATCCACTAAGGAAGGATTTTTCAAAATTCAACCCCCAAGGGGGTAAATTAGGGGGTGAAAGTTTTAGATAAACGCAAAGGCCACACCCCTAGGGATACAAACTCGAAATTTCGGACACGTATTCCTCTTACGACGTTGGCATCCACCAAGGAAGGAATTTTCAAAATTCAACCCCCAAGGGTGTGAATTAAGGGATGAAAGTTTTAGATATACGCAAAGGCCAGACTCTTAGGGCTACAAACTTGAAATTTCGCACACGTATTCCTCTTATGATGTTGGCATCCACCAAGGAAGAAATTTTCAAAATTCAACCCTTAAGAGGGTAAAATAGGGGATGAAAGATTTAAATAAACGCACATATCAGGGCCACAAACATAAAATTTAGCACACGTATTCCTCTTATAACGTAAGCTCCACTAAGAAAGGATTTCCCGAAATTCCCACGGGAACAGATAAAAATGTTTTTTTTTTACATTTTAAGGCGCGTACGTAGTAGCCTCGCAGGTTCCTTGGGGAGCGTAGGGGAGCACTAAGAAAGGACTTCCCGAAATTCCCACGGGGACGGGAAAAAATGGGTTTATTACATTTTAAGGCGCGTACGTAGTCACGGGGATCATCGCAGAGAGATGAAATTTGGCATGCAGGTTCCTTGGGGAGCGTAGGGGAGCACTATGAAAGGATTTCCCGATATTCCTACGGGAACGGGAAAAACGGTAATTTTACATTTTAATGTTTTGGCGCATACGAAGTCGCGGGGAACAGCTATCTATCTATCTAAATACATAAAAGAAGAAACTGACTAACTGATTGACTGACTGACTGACTGACATATCAACGCAGAGCCGAAACTACTGGTCGTAGAGAGCTGAAATTTGGCATGCAGGTTCCTTGGGGAGCGTAGGGGAGCACTAAGAAAGGATTTCCCGAAATTCCCACGGGAACAGAAAAAATTGTTTTTTTTCATTTTAAGGCGCGTACGTAGTCGCGGGGATCATCGTAGAGAGCTGAAATTTGGCATGCAGGTTCCTTGGGGAGCGTAGGGGAGCACTAAGAAAGGACTTCCCGATATTCCTACGGGAACGGGGAAAAATGAAATTTTTACATTAATGTTTAGGCGCGTACGAAGTCGCGGGAAAAAGATAGTCTAAATATATAAAAGAAGAAACTGACTGGCTGACTGAATGACTGACTGACTGATCGATCAACGCACAGCCGAAACTAATTGGCCTAGAAACATGAAACTTGACAGGAAGGTTCCTTTTATGACGTAAAGTGAGCACTAAGGAAGGATTTTTGGAAATTCCTCCCCTGAAGGGGTATTAAGGGGGTTAAAGTTTTGTATGAAACTTCTAAACCGCTAGGCCTAGAAACATGAAACTTGGCAGGAAGGTTCCTTTTATGACGTAAGCGAGCACCAAGGAAGGATTTTTGGAAATTCCCTCCCCCTAAAGGTTTAAAAAAGGGGTTTAAGATTTGTTTGTATGTTTCTTCTTTTATAGTGTCATCTAATATTATTCTATACTAATAATAAGTCTGTTGAAGAAGTCGCGTATGAAACTTGAAAATTAAAAGAAACTATCAAGTAGAGGGGACTATATACGAGTAAACGATACTAACTAAACACAAAATAACGATTTTTAGATTTTTTTTCTTTATGTATGTACGAGTACATGTATTTAACTCAAAAACTACTGGACGGATTGCAACAAAATTTAGTATGGGGGTAGCTTATAACACTGGTCAACATATAGGCTACTTTTTACCACGGAAAAATGCATAGTTCCCGTGGGAACGCTATTACCATTACGCGTACGAAGTCGCGGGTAACAGCTAGTCTACTATATAAAAATAAGTCGGGTTTTCCTTCCTGACGCTATAACTCCAGAACGCACGAACCGATTTCCACGGTTTTGCATTCGTTGGAAAGGTCGCGGGCTCCGTGAAGTTTATAGCAAAGAAATTTCAGGAAAAATTCTAAGGCGGTACGAAGTCCGCGGGGTCAGCTAGTCTACTATATAAAAATAAGTCGGGTTTTCCTTCCTGACGCTATAACTCCAGAACGCACGAACCGATTTCCACGGTTTTGCATTCGTTGGAAAGGTCGCGGGCTCCGTGAAGTTTATAGCAAAGAAATTTCAGGAAAAATTCTAAGGCGGTACGAAGTCCGCGGGGTCAGCTAGTCTACTATATAAAAATAAGTCGGGTTTTCCTTCCTGACGCTATAACTCCAGAACGCACGAACCGATTTCCACGGTTTTGCATTCGTTGGAAAGGTCGCGGGCTCCGTGAGGTTTATAGCAAAGAAAAAAATTTAAGGCGGTACGAAGTCCGCTGGGCCAGCTAGTGGCATATATAACGTAGTTGAAAGGAAAACTATCACAGCTAAGTAGGCTGTCCAAACTTACGAGTCATAGTCGACCAACTTATGAAATGATTAAGAGGGTTTATCCAGAAAGTTGGCAACGTCGCATATAGCTGTCAAATGTTTCGCTGTTTTTAGTAATTTCTCAATATTTCTGAATAATAAATGAACTTCTCATTCTATGGTTGAATGACGCGTCTCGTTTTATATTTGTTGGTTAGGCATTCAAATGATTAGATTACATTAAAATGCAAGGAAAATGCGATGGAAACTTTTCAAAAGATAGTAGGTACTTCCATATTCCTAAAAATTTCGTGTTCCTATGATAATTATTGCATTCCATAGTTAATGTTTTATTCAACCATAGAGCGATAATTCATGTTTTCATTCAGTAATATTCAGAAATTTATGAAAACAGCGAAATATTTGTCAGCTATTTGCGACGTTGCCAACATTCGGAGTAAACCCTCTTAAAAACCAATGATTTTTCTCGAGCGGCAGGGGCGTCGGGCGGGCACGTCATACCACAGGCTAGCTAGATGCTAATAAGTCTTAGAAAGGTACTGTGGGCATCCTCAACTTCGGAACCCTATAATTTGCGCGTGGCCCGACACGCACTTGTTTTTTTGGTGAACTCGAATCGAATGTAATTATAATATTACACATAATATTGAACTTTGCTCTCATTTCACATTTATGTTGTCGTGGGAAACATACTACTATACATATCCTTAGATGTCATAATACGCTCTCCTCGAAGGACTTGCAGAAGACTCGAGTCCCCAACATGTCTAAAAGAACTCGAGCTTTGATTAAATGACTAGTCTTGAAATCCGAGTCACTCAATCAATCATTTATTCAGCAAATTGGCCACATAGGGGCACTTTTACACATCAGAAATGAATTTACCAGCGCTTGCTACACCCGTTGCTTGAGAAGAAGCGCCGCAACAAACTCAGCAGAAGGCCTTTTTTTTTATAATCACATACAAATTCACATTACTTTTGCATTACGTATACATATGTATAAAATACATATACATATAGGTACGTACTAATATAACATTTAAGGGATGTATAGTCCCTAACTTGAACTTAAATCTAGATCTTCATCTTAGAGATGTATAGTCTCGAAGAGGAAGTTAGGGCTGAAGAGACTTGAATCTTGACCAACTCTACCAACAGATGTCGCTGTCACGTGCGCGAACTAGCTAACGCTTGTGTTTCGACCATCTTACATTACTACAGTACCTATCGTTTATATTAATTTACTGCCCTAATACTTTCGATGATAATAAATCGAGAATTTTTTGCCGCGTGCATTCCTTAATGAATGAACGCCACACGAAAGAACAACTGCACGGTGTAAACGATTTATAAAACAAAATTGGAGATACTCAACAAACGTCAACGTCCATCTTGGGCGACGGCAATGGAGAGTCAATCAGAACTAAACAAAGTGTTCGACGACAAGGTGACGTCTGAGTCTGACGTAAAAATTAGCGTGTTGCAATAAAAAAAAACTTTTTTTTTTCAGTTTTTGAGCATCTGGCTCAAAAACTGAACATTTCGATACTTATTTAACGTGCCAAAAGTTTGTCATTTCCGAACGAGCGTTTATTGTTTTTTGACAGCTAGTGAGCGTGCCTAAAGTTGTTTTTTACGAACTAGTGCGTAAAGTTTTTTGAGTTTCATCCTGTTCGTTTAATTCTTTATTATTTTTTTCGCATATGTAGGTATTAAAAAATGTCGCTTGATACATGTGCGAAATTGACATTTTCACTCGCAGAAGTGCTTAGAACCTGAGGACTGCATAGACTTGAATGTTGACCGAAACTACCAACAGATGTCGCTGTCACGTGCGTGAACTAGCTAACGATTTTATTTCGACCATCTTACATTAAGAGCGTTTATCCCGAAAGTTGGCAACGTCGCATACTGCCGTCATATGTTTCGCTATTTTCATTAATTTCTCAATATTACTGAAATAAAAAGGAAGTAATCATTCTATGGTTCAATGATGCGTCTCGTTTTATATTTCTCGGTTAGGCATTCAAATGATAAGATTACATTAAAATGAGATGGAAAGTTTCCAAAAGATAGTACTTTCATAATCCTAAAAATTTCATGTTCTTAGGATGATTGTTGCAATCCATACTTAATGTTTTATTCAACCATAGAGCGACAATTCATATTTTCATTCAGGAATATTCATAAATTGATGAAAACAACGAAATATTTGACAGCTATTTGCGACGTTGTCTGCTTTGGGAGTAAACCCTCTTAATACTATACCGATTTTTTTCAAATTGTCAAGTTACCTACTATCGGTATTAAATACCGAAATATTTTTGAAGACGTTCATTCCTTTTTTTGAATGAACGTCACTCAGAATTATTCTATCCAAATCAAACTTTTATCTTGAAATACAGCCCAAGTGACTCGCATAACTTGGCACCCGTATACAGATCTCGTTTTTTTTTTTTGGTGAAATCGAATCGAATATTATAATAATATTACACATAATAACTTTGCTCTCATTTCACATTTATGTTTTCATGGGATACATACTACATACTATACATATCCTTAGATGTCATAACACGCTCTCCTCGAAGGACTTGCAGAAGACTCGAGTCCCCAACATGTCTATAAGAACTCGAGCTTTGATTAAATGACTAGTCTTGAAATCCGAGTCACTCAATCAATCATTTATTCAGCAAATTGGCCACATAGGGGCACTTTTACACATCAGAAATGAATTTACCAGCGCTTGCTACACCCGTTGCTTGAGAAGAAGCGCCGCAACAAACTCAGCAGAAGGCCTTTTTTTTAATAATCACATACAAATTCACATTACTTTTGCATTACGTATACATATGTATAAAATACATATACATATAGGTACGTACTAATATAAAATTTAAGGGATGTATAGTCCCTAACTTGAACTTAAATCTAGATCTTCATCTTAGAGATGTATAGTCTCGAAGAGGAAGTTAGGGCTGAAGAGACTTGAATCTTGACCAACACTACCAACAGATGTCGCTGTCACGTGCGCGAACTAGCTAACGCTTGTGTTTCGACCATCTTACATTACTACAGTACCTACCGTTTCTATTTATTACTTGCCCTAATACTGTCGATGATAATAAATCGACAATTTTTTGCCGCGTGCATTCCTTAATGAATGAACGCCACACGAAAGAACAACTGCACGGTGTAAACGATTTATAAAATAAAATTGGAGATACTCAACAAACGTCAATGTCCATCTTGGGCGACGGCCATTGAGAATCAATCAGAACTAAACAAAGTGTTCGACGACAAGGTGACGTCTGAGTCTGACGTAAAAATTAGCGTGTT
Source organism: Aethes cnicana (assembly GCA_963971205.1). Taxonomy (NCBI): domain Eukaryota; kingdom Metazoa; phylum Arthropoda; class Insecta; order Lepidoptera; family Tortricidae; genus Aethes; species Aethes cnicana. The sequence goes on along the minus strand of OZ020298.1, from coordinate 377,770 downwards.
GCAATAAAAAAAAACTTTTTTTTTTCAGTTTTTGAGCATCTGGCTCAAAAACTGAACATTTCGATACTTATTTAACGTGCCAAAAGTTTGTCATTTCCGAACGAGCGTTTATTGTTTTTTGACAGCTAGTGAGCGTGCCTAAAGTTGTTTTTTACGAACTAGTGCGTAAAGTTTTTTGAGTTTCATCCTGTTCGTTTATTTCTTTATTATTTTTTTCGCATATGTAGGTATTAAAAAATGTCGCTTGATACATGTGCGAAATTGACATTTTCACTCGCAGAAGTGCTTAGAACCTGAGGACTGCATAGACTTGAATGTTGACCGAAACTACCAACAGATGTCGCTGTCACGTGCGTGAACTAGCTAACGATTTTATTTCGACCATCTTACATTAAGAGCGTTTATCCCGAAAGTTGGCAACGTCGCATACTGCCGTCATATGTTTCGCTATTTTCATTAATTTCTCAATATTACTGAAATAAAAAGGAAGTAATCATTCTATGGTTCAATGATGCGTCTCGTTTTATATTTCTCGGTTAGGCATTCAAATGATAAGATTACATTAAAATGAGATGGAAAGTTTCCAAAAGATAGTACTTTCATAATCCTAAAAATTTCATGTTCTTAGGATGATTGTTGCAATCCATACTTAATGTTTTATTCAACCATAGAGCGACAATTCATATTTTCATTCAGGAATATTCATAAATTGATGAAAACAACGAAATATTTGACAGCTATTTGCGACGTTGTCTGCTTTGGGAGTAAACCCTCTTAATACTATACCGATTTTTTTCAAATTGTCAAGTTACCTACTATCGGTATTAAATACCGAAATATTTTTGAAGACGTTCATTCCTTTTTTTGAATGAACGTCACTCAGAATTATTCTATCCAAATCAAACTTTTATCTTGAAATACAGCCCAAGTGACTCGCATAACTTGGCACCCGTATACAGATCTCGTTTTTTTTTTTGGTGAAATCGAATCGAATATTATAATAATATTACACATAATAACTTTGCTCTCATTTCACATTTATGTTTTCATGGGATACATACTACATACTATACATATCCTTAGATGTCATAACACGCTCTCCTCGAAGGACTTGCAGAAGACTCGAGTCCCCAACATGTCTATAAGAACTCGAGCTTTGATTAAATGACTAGTCTTGAAATCCGAGTCACTCAATCAATCATTTATTCAGCAAATTGGCCACATAGGGGCACTTTTACACATCAGAAATGAATTTACCAGCGCTTCCTAGACCCGTTGCTTGAGAAGAAGCGCCGCAACAAACTCAGCAGAAGGCCTTTTTTTTTAATAATCACATACAAATTCACATTACTTTTGCATTACGTATACATATGTATAAAATACATATATAGGTACATACTAACATTACATTTAAGGGATGTATAGTCCCTAACTTAAACTTCAATCTAGATCTTAGAGATGTATAGTCTCGAAGAGGAAGTTAGGGCTGAAGACTGCAGTCTTGAATCTTGACCAACACTACCAACAGATGTCGCTGTCACGTGCGTGAACTAGATAACGCTTGTGTTTCGACCATCTTACATTCCTTCACTGTACCTGTTTACGTACTAGATTCAGAAATAATTTACGTTCGGAAATTTAAATGTCAAGTGAATTTTTGCTCGCGTCCATTCCTAATTTGAATGAACGCCACACAGGAACATTTTTTGTTTACTAATGGTATAGGCAAACGAGCGCACAGCCCACCTGATGGTAAGTGGTCACTGCGGCCCATGGACACCAAAATCCTATGATCCCAATTAAGAAACCATAAGATCTCGAGTGCGTTGCCTACCCTGAGGCCCAAGATGGAATGCCTCTGTGCCAGAAATTTCACCGGCTGCCTTAACCCCCTACCGGAACACAACAGTGCGAGCACTGCTATTTGGCGGCAGGTTAGCGGTTAAAAACGGTGGTACCACCCCGGACGGACCCAGCACCAGGTCTTACCACTATTAAAAGCTCATTAAAATCGATACGAATATTTTTAATGTGGAAGTGTTTGTTTAGTTTGTCCTTGTTTGTCGACACAACAGGGGTCAAGTCATTATTTCTTCTATACATATTTTAGCGCAATGTTCTAGATTCATAGGCCAGACGTAAACAAGATTAAAAGTGTACCTATTTACCTACTTTGTCTTATTTTTACACCTTTTTTCCAGGTCACTGTACGATAACAATATCAGGTCTCTCCCCAATGGCACTTTTGCTGCCCTTACTGGAATACAAACTTTGTAAGTCATAATTTTATTTTGTCAACTGTAGAAGATAGCTTTCTATTGCCAAATTTAGGTAAGGTACATCACTTAGTTGGCGAATCGCGAATTAAATAATTAAAAAAACCGGCCAAGAAGCGAGTTAAACTCGCGTGGAGAGGGTTCCGACCCTTGATTATTTTCAATGACGTCATTTTCAAACCGTTTCACAGGATAAGCTCTTTTATATGATAGATTTCAAATACGAGGGGCGTTCAAAATATTCTCGGTATTGATATCTTATAACCTCTTTTTGAATTTGTTTTGTTACTGGCTGGTAAGGTTCATTCTTTGACATTAAAAAAAAGTATAATTCAAACCGAGATGTTCTTTTGTTTTTCTGCAATTTCTGAACAAACACGAACACAATGAGTGAATTAACAATGTTAACGAAATTAGAACATCGTTCCGTAATAAAATTCTTGACGAAACAGGGTAAAAACCAAAAAACCATAAAAGAGGAAATGGATTGTGTTTACCGTGAGTCTGCTCCTTCTTTATCTACAATTCAAAAGTGGTCAAGCGAATTCAAACGTGGCAGGGAGAGTATTGAAGATGACGCTAGACCTGGCCGGCCTGTAGTAGCTACTTCACAAGAAAATATTGATCAGGTGGAAAACCTTATATTGGAAGATGGTCGAGTGAAGATAAAATCAATAGCTCAAGTAACCAATCTTTCTATTGGTACCGTACATGACATTATCCATGACCATCTTAATATGTCAAAGGTCAGT